>CM060127.1:1717113-2154613 GCA_030522415.1 Channallabes apus
AATATCCAGTGCCCGGCAGACACTATACGCAATATCCAGTGCCCGGCAGGACACTATACGCAATATCCAGTGCCCGGCAGACACTATACGCAATATCCAGTGCCCGGCAGGACACTATACGCAATATCCAGTGCCCGACGTACACTATACGCAATATCCAGTGCCCGGCAGACACTATACGCAATATCCAGTGCCCGGCAGACACTATACGCAATATCCAGTGCCCGGCAGACACTATACGCAATATCCAGTGCCCGGCAGACACTATAAGCAATATCCAGTGCCCGACGTACACTATACGCAATATCCAGTGCCCGGCAGACACTATACGCAATATCCAGTGCCCGACGTACACTATACGCAATATCCAGTGCCCGGCAGACACTATACGCAATATCCAGTGCCCGACGTACACTATACGCAATATCCAGTGCCCGGCAGACACTATACGCAATATCCAGTGCCCGACGTACACTATACGCAATATCCAGTGCCCGGCAGACACTATACGCAATATCCAGTGCCCGGCAGACACTATACGCAATATCCAGTGCCCGGCGGACACTATACGCAATATCCAGTGCCCGGCGGACACTATACGCAATATCCAGTGCCCGGCGGAAACTATACGCAATATCCAGTGCCCGGCTGACACTATACGCAATATCCAGTGCCCGGCAGACACTATACGCAATATCCAGTGCCCGGCAGACACTATACGCAATATCCAGTGCCCGGCAGACACTATAAGCAATATCCAGTGCCCGACGTACACTATACGCAATATCCAGTGCCCGGCAGACACTATACGCAATATCCAGTGCCCGACGTACACTATACGCAATATCCAGTGCCCGGCAGACACTATACGCAATATCCAGTGCCCGACGTACACTATACGCAATATCCAGTGCCCGGCAGACACTATACGCAATATCCAGTGCCCGACGTACACTATACGCAATATCCAGTGCCCGGCAGACACTATACGCAATATCCAGTGCCCGGCAGACACTATACGCAATATCCAGTGCCCGACGTACACTATACGCAATATCCAGTGCCCGGCAGACACTATACGCAATATCCAGTGCCCGGCAGACACTTTACGCAATATCCAGTGCCCGGCGGACACTATACGCTATATCCAGTGCCCGGCGGACACTATACGCTATATCCAGTGCCCGGCGGACACTATACGCAATATCCAGTGCCCGGCGGACACTATACGCAATATCCAGTGCCCGGCGGACACTATACGCAATATCCAGTGCCCGGCAGACACTATACGCAATATCCAGTGCCCGGCAGACACTATACGCAATATCCAGTGCCCGGCGGACACTATACGCAATATCCAGTGCCCGGCAGACACTATACGCAATATCCAGTGCCCGGCAGACACTATACGCAATATCCAGTGCCCGGCGGACACTATACGCAATATCCAGTGCCCGGCGTACACTATACGCAATATCCAGTGTCCGGCGTACACTATACGCAATATCCAGTGTCCGGCGTACACTATACGCAATATCCAGTGCCCGACGTACATTATACGCAATATCCAGTGCCCGGCGTACCCTATACGCAATATCCAGTGCCCGGCGTACACTATACGCAATATCCAGTGCCCGGCGTACACTATACGCAATATCCAGTGCCCGGCGTACACTATACGCAATATCCAGTGCCCGGCGTACACTATACGCAATATCCAGTGCCCGGCAGGACACTATACGCAACATCCAGTGCCCGGCAGGACACTATACGCAACATCCAGTGTCCGGCGTACCCTATACGCAACATCCAGTGTCCGGCGTACCCTATACGCAACATCCAGTGTCCGGCGTACCCTATACGCAACATCCAGTGTCCGGCGTACCCTATACGCAACATCCAGTGCCCGGCGTACACTATACGCAACATCCAGTGCCCGGCGTACACTATACGCAACATCCAGTGCCCGGCGTACACTATACGCAATATCCAGTGCCCGGCTGGACACTATACGCAATATCCAGTGCCCGGCGTACCCTATACGCAATATCCAGTGTCCGACGTACCCTATACGCAATATCCAGTGTCCGGCGTACACTATACGCAATATCCAGTGTCCGACGTACCCTATACGCAATATCCAGTGTCCGACGTACCCTATACGCAATATCCAGTGTCCGGCGTACACTATACGCAATATCCAGTGTCCGGCGTACACTATACGCAAAATCCAGTGCCCGGCGGACACTATACGCAATATCTAGTGTCCGGCGTACACTATACGCAATATCCAGTGCCCGGCGTACACTATACGCAATATCCAGTGTCCGGCGTACACTATACGCAATATCCAGTGCCCAACGTACACTATACGCAATATCCAGTGTCCGACGTACACTATACGAAATATCCAGTGTCTGATACAGAGACACGATATCAGCTGTCTCTGTATCGGACCTGGGAACATTGTGGTTTGAGTCGACTGTGAAACAGGCCTAAGTGTGAAGCAGACCTCCAGGCGTACAGGAGATTTAATCAATTAAAGCCTGGTTGATTTAACAAAAACAACAAAAATAAATAAATAAACAAGCAGAAAACTTGATATAATAATGAAAGTAATAAACATGAGAGGTTCAGAAGGGGGGGGGGTTGGTGGAGGACGGGGGGGTCTATAATGGCGTTAATATCCATGTTCTCATAATCACCACATATATCACTATAATGAGTAATAAATGCCAATATTAAGCATATATACCCCCCCCCCACCCTGTCTCTCTCTCTCTCTCACACACACACACACACACGTTACAGCGTGTTCACATGATAAGTTTTACGTCTTCTTTTAGTGTGTCAGTGACATTTTAATATTTTTTTACGCTACAATATGATTATTTGCACAATTTGTCCAAGTTGTGTGCGCGCGCGCGCGTGTGTGTGTGTTTGAATGACTGCAGCTGAGACGCATCTTTAAGAGAAAGCGTGTGCATTTGAATGTAGACACGAGTGTGTTCTGCCAGCATGAGTACAAGAACACACACACACACACACACACACACCCTGGCATTACACTGCTGATAATATATCATGACACTCGTTCTGCTTGGTGGAAAATATTCTGCTTTTACCTGGAACACGGCAAAGCAGGAGCATAAATAACCAGATAATTACACAGCAGGAGTGTGTGTGTGTGTGTGTGTGTGTGTGTGTTGATGCCTGTAGGTGCAGGACTGATAAATGATGAATAAAATAATAAGAGGGTTGATGTGAGTATAAATCATGTGTGTGAGGAACATTCCACAAGTGTGTGACAGTGTAATTACACGCTGCAGCTCGGAGAGGAGGAGAGCGATACGCAGCTGGATCTCACACACACACACACACACACACACACCACTTTGTGTTACCAGAAGAAACTGTGCCTTCCCAAAAGTGATCCGCGCTTTACTGAGGTTTACACAAGGTGTTTCTACACACACTTTTACACAACATGTGATCCGTGTAGGTGATCCATCCGATCATCCATAACGTTCAGGAGCTACAGACAGGGGGCTTTCTGGACACGCCCATCTAACAAACACAAACATATCATCTCACACACACACACACACACGTTTTTAACATCACACTCAGAACACACACACACACACACACACACACACACACAACAAAACGGTCATAAAGTACAGACACAATGTAAAACACATGATCGACTTTACAATATAATATAACTTTAATGTAATAAGTACTAATGAAACTACACATATGTGTGTGCGTATGTTTGTTTTTCTTTTAAGTGTACTTCTTGCATGAAACACAATAATAATGATTTATAAAAACTTGCACAAACTTAGCAAATTATAGCTCACCTACACCAGCAGGGGGAGCCAGTGGCCTACTCAGCACCCTGAACAACAACACAGGTGTGTGTGTGTGTGTGTGTGTGTGTGTGTGTGTGTGTGTGTGTGTGTAGAAGCCGGTATAATTTGTAATACACTCAGTATGTCAGTCACAGTACACTCCTTAAAAACACACTACATACGGCTTGTGTAAATAAAAATATAGTTGAGCTGCACTTGAGTCCCTGAAGGGAACAAACTGGTCTCGTCTGTGGGTTCCAGACTTCACGCAGTCACTGACTTACTATTCAGAATATCAAAAACAATGATTTAATGTCTGATTGTGTGAGTTTAACCGATGCATTAGTCATGTCCCTGTAATTCCTGCACCATTCACCCGATTCTCATGGAACTGAACTTAAATTATACTCCATAATATTTAGAGTCTACATTTCATTATACGTACATTAGAAAGTGTAGCTCCAGTTACAGAAATAAGACCACTTCAGAAATCTCCACAACAACATCATACAATAGTGAGGACTTCATGAGCTTTTTTAATAATAAAATTGTAAATATTAGTCATAAAATTGAGTCTTTGAAAACAGACAATGTAATTGATGCAGATGTTATTGACCTATAATACTTTACTCCCCTTGGACTAATTTCTCTCATCTCTTCTGCAAATTCATCAACCTGTATATTAGATCCTATACTGACGACACACAGTTACAGTTTTATGTCTCAGCAAAACCAGATGAGAAAAACCAGGATGCTAAAATAGAGCAATGCGTAAAGGACATGAGAAATTGGATGCTAATTAACTTCCTTCTGCTTAATCCGGATAAGACAGAAGTTCTAGTCATAGGACCGCATACAGCTAGAAGTAAAATCTTAGATCACACCGTAACTTTAGATGGCCTTTCTGTTCCATCAAGTGCAACAGTAAAAGACCTCGGCGTGATTATAGATTCCAGCCTTTCATTTGAAGCTCATGTAGATAATATCACCAGGATAGCATTCTTTCACCTCAGAAATATCGCCAAGATAAGAAATATATTGTCGCTAAATGATGCAGAAAAACTAGTTCATGCTTTTATCACTTCTAGGTTGGACTATTGTAATGCCTTACTGTCTGGTTGTTCAGTTAGGTGCATAAACAAGCTTCAGCTAGTCCAGAATGCAGCAGCGAGAGTCCTCACTAGAACCAGAAGATATGAGCACATCACCCCTATCCTATATTCACTGCATTGGCTCCATGTGAAATTTCGCATTGATTTTAAAATACTACTCTTGACATATAAAGCATTAAATGGTCTCGCCCCGCAGTATCTGAGCGAACTGCTAGTGTCTTACGATCCGCCACGCCTACTTCGGTCAAAGGATGCAGGCTGCTTATCAGTACCGCGTATTATGAAAACTACAGCTGGGGGCAGAGCTTTTTCTTACAAAGCCCCAAAATTATGGAATAGTCTTCCAAATAGTGTTCGGGACTCAGACACAGTCTCAGTGTTTAAGTCTAGGCTAAAAACCTATTTATTTAGCCAAGCATTTTTATAAATAGATTTGCCATAAGGTAAAGGAGCAGATCTGGGGGACTCATGGACGTAGAGTATTATGGTGAACTGGTATGTTTAGATGCTGTCTTCCTCAGTCTCATTTGATCACTCAGGTTTGTTGACGGTGAGGTGATTGTTTGCTTTACATCTCAGTTCCCCCTCATGTTTGTGTTTCCTTCTGGCTCCTCCCTTTTAGTTATGATGTCATAGTTAGTCCTGCCGGAGTCCCTGCTTGCACTCTACAGTAAATATACATTCACATTAGACATTATGTGACTGTGACCATACATAACTGCCATCTCTCCCCCTCTCTTCTCTCTCTGTCTCTGTCGAGCTACACATGTGGTTCCTGAGCTGCCAGTGATCCAGACTCCCTCTGCCCTCCGGACCTGTCTGATCCATCCTGGTGCCCCGTTTCTGATTGGAGATCTCGGCGCATGTCTCTTTGGGATGCGTCTGGTGTCTGGGGACGGTTTCACTCTACCATGAAGACGGTTCTGGCCTCGACTGATGTTGACAGCTGTTTCTCTGAGGACTTGACTTGGCTGCAGTTGCTCGATAGTTCAGGACTGGAACATTCTACAAGTTTATCTGAGTCTCCAATAAACTACCTGGACTCCAAATTAACATCAACTATTATAGCTGAACTGCTGCCACCTAACACACTGTATAAATGCAGATCATTTCCTGCTATCTGTTTCACCCAGATGAGGATGGGTTCCCTGTCGAGTCTGGTTCCTCTCAAGGTTTCTTCCTATTACCATCTCAGGGAGTTTTTCCTTGCCACTGTCGCCCTCGGGCTTGCTCACCAGGGACTATCTGAACATTTTGATTCATACACATTCACATTCCATACAAACTTAAATAATTCTTTTGATTGTGTAAAGCTGTTTTGCGACAATGACAATTGTTAAAAGCGCTATACAAATTGAATTGAATTGAACATTTAACAGAAGAGCTTGTAGCTACTTTTTATTTCTCATTAATCAGGTTATTACATACAGGCGCTTACTAAACTGTATTAAGTGAATAAAGTGTTTATTTGGAGGAGGCAGGATGGAAACTCCTGTCACCACTTGCTAGTAGTTCATTTCCTGTTTCTTATAAAAATACATTCAGCACATTCAGGGTGTGTGTGTGTGTGTGTGTGTGTGTGTGTGTGTGTGTGTGTGTGTGTGTGTGTGTGTGTGTCTGCGTGTGTGCGTGCGCACGCACACTGTGCCTAGGGTCCACCATAAATTGAGTACATCATGCACACGGTTTAATATTTCATATTTTTTAGATAAAAACATGACCATGTGGCCACTCTAGTTTCTCTCCAGGTTCCTTCTGAAACATGCTGGTTAAGAGCTGCTTTACTCCAAGTTGCGCCTTGGTGTGGACGAGTGTGTATGTGTTTGTGCACTTCATCTCACACCCAGCGTGCCTGCTGATCCACCGCAGCTATAGCCAGTCATTAAGCGCAGGGTCAGAGCCGCGGGCTCGGGTCGGTTCAGTAGGTACCGTACTGCCTTATATGGTCCATACCCCAATTTAAAGAGCGAGTGATCTGTTTCCATAATAGAATGAAACTTATTAAATGCAAGATTAAGAACAAACAGATAAGAGTCAGAACAGCGATGAACTAGCAATTAAAAAAACACATGTAACAGCTACATAACGCAGCACAGACCGCAGGTTTCAGCTTCCTCTAACACTCAATTAACTCCCATAGGAAATGCCTGCCACCTGCAGCTAGAAAACACACACACACACACATACACCAATTAACCGGAGTGTCCCAGCTCAAAGCTAACCATCAAAAGACTAATACTGTGTGGATTAACCATGTATTTCCTAATCACTTTTCCTCCCATTAACCTCTCGGCGTATCCCGGCTCTGTCAGATCTGGTTGATTTGAAGTTAGTTTTTTTTACGCGGTCTATAAACTGCGGCTTTAACCTCACAAGATGCCGAGTTTCCACTCATCAAATCGCAATTTAATTAGGCATACGATTAAAAGCGTTAATGAAAGTGGGACGGTACGCTGGGGCGTAGAGAGAGAGAGAGAGAGAGAGAGAGAGAGAGAGAGAGGGGATGGGAAATGACGGGAAAGGGTGGAGATAAAACCCGTGCCCAGGGACACTGAATTAAATTCACACTCGTGTTGTGTTAAAAACAGAGAGAAAAAGAGAGAGAGAGAACGAGCCAGGTTTTGAGAGTGCACTTGAAGATCTGTGTGTGTGTGTGTGTGTGTGTGTGTGTGTGTGTGTACACGCTAACCTTAAAGATGCCAACCCAGTCTTTGGGGTGTGGGGTGATGAAAGGTGTGAGCGTGTAGTGGCACTCCAGTGCTGCCTGAGGCAGGAAGCTCTTCCCCACGTTCTGGAAGATGACATGGGCGAAGTTCGACGTCTCCATGACCGAAGCTCCGCCTCCACCTGGCGCTACTGCTGTGTCACTGCCTGATGACATCGTACACGTCTGTGGCTGATGGTCTACCTACATACAGAAAGACACAGCACTGCGGATATATTAACATACACCATACGGACAAAAGTATGTGCACCCACGATCATCACACACCTGGTTCTGCTGTGGTACTGATCCCGAAGGTCAATAAAGATCAATAAAGTATCTATCTATCTATCTATCTATCTATCCACACTGTTATCATAAACACTGGAAACACACAGATGTACAGAATCTCTTTTTATTAGACAAAAATGTTTTTTTTTATTAGACTTTATATATTAAACAAATATTTTTGACCTACTGCTGAGAGAAGAATGCGCTTATTCCTTTCAAACGTTTTATTTAATATTACACCTCCCCGTTCGTTCTTTGCCATTTTATTAGGAACATCTTTATACCTGCTCATTGATGCAGCCACACTAACTATATGATGTCTGTACATCGGTCAGAATCCTAACATTCAGCAATATCTTTGCATTTCACACATCGGAGGACCAGAAACCAGTCACAGAAAAAGTTCTGCCTGGTCATCTGTGTGTACGTCTGTCCAGGCAGACTGTGTCACAGCATCACTCAAAACTGTCTGTACAGAATTTAATGAATGAATTTAACACGCTGGAGTCGTTTTAAGACAAAACTTCATCTTTATCTGATCGACTTTTTCCATTTCTCATCTGTGATTCTCTCTCCGATTACCGAACAGGGAGTGTATTTGTCTGAGCACCAAAGAAGGACAACTTAGTGTAAACAAGGCGTCAGATACTCAACCTTACAGAATGTCATTTCTGTCTATTAATAAGTTACACACAGAGTTCTGCTGTACAGAAACACACACGGACACGGACGTGGACTTCAACCTCTAATAATAATAATAATAATAATAATAATATCACTGACTACATTAAAGATCAGCAGATTATGATTAGATTTAACATTGTAACTGTTTCTTCAAACTCTTTTGCTGTTATTGATGAGTACCAACACTAGTACAGAATATGATACAGACACGAGTTAGGAGCTTCAGTTAATGTTCATGTCAAACATCGTATCTGATCTAAGGTCTAAGACTCGAGCCGTGGCACCGCTGCTGCTGCTGCTGCTGCTGGTGTGAGGTTTAGACCTGCCTGAGTGGACACGTGTTTCTGTCAGAAGGTTTATGATGATGATGAGAATCACACCTGCAGTGTAATCTACATTCTACACCCCTGACCTCACACACACACACACACACACACACACACACACACACACACACCTGTGTGTCAGGACATCCCTGACGCTTAGGGCGGAGTCTAATGCAGAAGCTGACACAAATGTGTACAACTGATCTGGAAACGGTGTTAGATGATCAGACCTGACTGTGATGAGAGGACCCATGCGTGCAGCGCGTGCAGGGCGTAAAGCGCGTTCCCGAGCCCCCTGGTGCGCGCTCCTGCTCAATGACACCCATAAAAACACGACGATGCGGCGTGACACCCGCACAGCTGAGCGACCCGCACCGTGCCGCAGTGACTCTGAGACACGCATCCTGACAGGAATCACCGACACACGGTAACGGGGAACGGACCGCAGCTCGCGCGCTGTGTCATGCTAACAGGCTAGCCTCAGTCACACAGCGAGCGAGCGAGCGCGCGCGCGCCTCCACCAGCAGCACATGACCGGGTTTATTTAAGTGAGTGGACACGGTGTACCTCTGCTCCATGTCTGCCGAAGCGCCGCGGGTTCTCAACGAGTTAGCCGTTAGCAAGCCATGAGCCTGAGATTGACAGCTTCTCCCCTGGTCAACATATCATTGCCGGACACTTTGTGACGTCATTTCCTGTCTTGCGGTTTCTGCGTCGTGATTGGTCCTCACCGGTCCGAGTCCGAATCGTGTAGTGCGCATGTGCTGACTGGTGCCGTTTGGGTCAAAAGACAATGTTAAGTAGGATTAAAGTTTAGTATTACTGTAAGTGATTCACAAAAAATATATCATATATACACTCTACAGCCCAAAAGTATGTGCACCCCTGTCCAGCACACCCATATGTGCTTCTTCCCCAAAGAAGTCTAAAGCCCACAGTTTAATACAGTGACAGAGAAAGTCATTAAGCCTCATTTCATTTTTTTTTTCTTTTTTTTTCACAAAAATTTATATTATCAAAGAAATATTATTTGTTTATTATATTAAATGGACAAGATAATCTGCATAAATACAAAATACAGTTTTTAAATGATGATTTTATTTATTAAGGGAGATAAACTTTCCAAACCTGCCTGGCCGTATGTGGAAAAGTAAATAGTAGATCTGAAGACCTGCAGGCCTCAATCACCTCACGTAAACTCAGTGTTCCAAGGTGAAAGCCACCACTAAACAAAACGAACACAAAGGCTCATCTTCTCTCTGCTCAGGATGTTTTGCCAAAAAACATCTGGATTATCCCCAAGACTTTTGAGCAAATGTTCTGTGGAATGATGAGACAAATTTGTCATTTTTGGAAGGTGTGTGTCCCGGTACATCTGGCGTAAGACTAACACAGTGTTTCATACAAGAACATCATACCAACAGTCCCACATGGTGGTGGTAGTGTGATGGACATAATTGATGGAACCATGAATTCTACTCTTTACCAGAAAATTCTGAAGGAGAATGGCCGGCCATCAGTTTGTGACCTCAGGCTCAAGCTTACTTGGGTTATACAGCAGGACAGCGATCCAAAACACACCAGAAAGTACACCACTGAATGGATCAAAAACAAAACATAGTTAAGGTTTAGGAGCGGTCTAGTCAAAGTAATACAAATTTGTTTAGTGAGTAGGTTTTGCTTCAAAATATGTAAACTTGGACTCATCACTACATGCCTGAGAGTAAAGGGCAGTGTATTGAACAAAAACATCCTCAATTGCTAACCGAGAAAAAGTTCAAAAGTCGACCATCAGCTGGAAAATTCATCAATGCTTACAGTTTTCTGGGATTCTCAAGGACCAGTATTGGAACATTACCAGGAAAAAAGTTTAACAATTTACAGTGCTCATTAAAGTGAGACGCTTCTTAAAGAGCTGAAGCCTAACCTTTGGATTAAACACAGAAGACCGCTATCATGGGGCTTCATGATCTTGCATGACGATGCACGTGAACACACTTTCAACACTCTGCGAAAACTTGGTTTTGAGGGGTTGAAGCATCCTGAGCTCTCTCCATGGGACTTTCACCTGGTTGATTCCCTGAAAGCAGGCCTATGAGGATGAAGATTCACTTCTGATGAAGCTTTTGTATTACCTCACTAAAGAAATGTTTTAGTCTAAGCTGCAAGTCTTGTCTGCTTTCGTGGCTCGAAGTTCAGACTAAAACGTTTTTTAACGAGGTAATATGAAAGCTTGTTGACAGATAGACACAATGTTTTAAAAAAGCAAGGAGATAAAAAGCATGAAGATTGGTTGAAAATGTATATATTTGTCTTCTACAGCCAGAGTGTGTATAATTGTTCTCAAGCCGCTACAGGATAAGCCCAAATCTAATCATCTGTGTTTTGTCCAGACTGCTGTAGATGTTCTCACACAGACACTTGTTCTGTCTTAGCCTAAAGACTGCACTTACTAAAAAAAAAACTCAAATCTCATCAATGAACATTTGCTTTATTAGTATCAATTTAAAGTTCACATTCTAATGAAATTATAAAAATGACTCTGATGTTTGTACTCATGGTCCTTTCACCAGATGCAGCACTGTGTAAGCACAGCTGTGTAAGACCACTGTCTCATATTCACACTATCTGATGTGATAGAAAATTACAGTTTTTAAAGCAGCTTTGTGATGATGGTTACAGTACTCTTCTTCTCAAAGTTCCATAACAAATATAAAGATTGATCACTTAAAAAGAATTTTATATATATATGTGTGTGTGTGTGTGATCGGATATACAGTGGTGTGAAAAACTATTTGCCCCCTTCCTGATTTCTTATTCTTTTGCATGTTTGTCACACTTAAATGTTTCTGATCATCAAAAACAGTTAACTATTAGTCAAAGATAACATAATTGAACACAAAATGCAGTTTTTAAATGAAGGTTTACGTTATTAAGGGAGAAAAAATACTCCAAATCTACATGGCCCTGTGTGAAAAAGTGATTGCCCCCCTTGTTAAAAAATAACTTAACTGTGGTTTATCACACCTGAGTTCAATTTCTGTAGTCACCCCCAGGCCTGATTACTGCCACACCTGTTTCAATCAAGAAATCACTTAAATAGGAGCTACCTGACACAGAGAAGTAGACCAAAAGCACCTCAAAAGCTAGACATCATGCCAAGATCCAAAGAAATTCAGGAACAAATGAGAACAAAAGTAATTGAGATCTATCAGTCTGGTAAAGGTTATAAAGCCATTTCTAAAGCTTTGGGACTCCAGTGAACCACAGTGAGAGCCATTATCCACAAATGGCAAAAACATGGAACAGTGGTGAACCTTCCCAGGAGTGGCCGGCCGACCAAAATTACCCCAAGAGCGCAGAGACGACTCATCCGAGAGGCCACAAAAGACCCCAGGACAACATCTAAAGAACTGCAGGCCTCACTTGCCTCAATTAAGGTCAGTGTTCACGACTCCACCATAAGAAAGAGACTGGGCAAAAACGGCCTGCATGGCAGATTTCCAAGGCGCAAACCACTTTTAAGCAAAAAGAACATTAAGGCTCGTCTCAATTTTGCTAAAAAATATCTCAATGATTGCCAAGACTTTTGGGAAAATACCTTGTGGACCGATGAGACAAAAGTTGAACTTTTTGGAAGGTGCGTGTCCCGTTACATCTGGCGTAAAAGTAACACAGCATTTCAGAAAAAGAACATCATACCAACAGTAAAATATGGTGGTGGTAGTGTGATGGTCTGAGGTTGTTTTGCTGCTTCAGGACCTGGAAGGCTTGCTGTGATAGATGGAACCATGAATTCTACTGTCTACCAAAAAATCCTGAAGGAGAATGTCCGGCCATCTGTTGGTCAACTCAAGCTGAAGCGATCTTGGGTGCTGCAGCAGGACAATGACCCAAAACACACCAGCAAATCCACCTCTGAATGGCTGAAGAAAAACAAAATGAAGACTTTGGAGTGGCCTAGTCAAAGTCCTGACCTGAATCCTATTGAGATGTTGTGGCATGACCTTAAAAAGGCGGTTCATGCTAGAAAACCCTCAAATAAAGCTGAATTACAACAATTCTGCAAAGATGAGTGGGCCAAAATTCCTCCAGAGCGCTGTAAAAGACTCGTAGCAAGTTATCGCAAACGCTTGATTGCAGTTATTGCTGCTAAGGGTGGCCCAACCAGTTATTAGGTTCAGGGGGCAATTACTTTTTCACACAGGGCCATGTAGGTTTGGATTTTTTTTTCTCCCTAAATAATAAAACCCCTCATTTAAAAACTGCATTTTGTGTTTACTTGTGTTATCTTTGACTAATAGTTAAATGTGTTTGATGATCAGAAACATTTTGTGTGACAAACATGCAAAAGAATAAGAAATCAGGAGGGGGGCAAATAGTTTTTCACACCACTGTATATAAAACAACATATAACATTTCTGACCTCCTACTTTGTCTTTCCATCATATAAAGTTCATATTTATGTGGCTTCTCCCTGCACATATCCCTTTAAGTGCATTTATACCTTATACCTTTATCTTATTGCACTCCTGGTTAGACCTAAACTGTATTTCGTTGCCTTGTACTTGTGTAATGACAATAAAGTTGAATCTAATCTAATCTAAAAAAAAAACTTTACTTTCCCTTAGACTCAGACCCAGACCCGGCCTACTGATGGCTGGCTGGATGTTTAATGATTGATGTCAGCAGACAGGCAGAAAGGGTTTAAAGAGAGAGAGGTATGTGAGTGTTTGCTCACAGGACTCTTTACTACTCTAGCAGTGACGAGGATTTATAAGCAGTTTATCTAAAAAAAAACCAACAACGTTAACCTAAGTGACTAACAAGAAAATAACATGTACACAGGTATGTAAATTATTGTATGTGTATTAATGTATTAATTATTGTACATGTATAAACGTGTGTATTTAAAATAAAAATGCTATCTACTAGGAGGTTCATGTCTTAATAAGAACCATGTGTCTCCAAAGTGAGAGGTCATAAACGGAACTCTTACTTAAACCCATGATGAACTTTTACATGTCTATTCTTTTCAAACATTCTTTTAGTAAATATGTATTCCAGCTTTCATTCACTTGAACAGATTTCATTGATCCAAGTTGATTTTAAACAGCGTTTAAAAACACAAACATATCTCAAATACATTAGTTTTCACTTTCCTGGCTGAGGCGCAGCTCACTGCATGCGTTCCCAATCAGCGAGTGGAACACATGATCACTGAAAATCTACATCGCAGACTTACAGAAGGGACGCATCTGTGTGTGAACTGTACACACACTCATTCACCAACACCACTTGCACCTTACAGGAAGTCAGCTGGGAGTGATTGCCTCGTCCCCTGTACAGTCCTGACCTCGTTCCAGGACATTTCCACGTGTTTGGGTCATTAAAGGAATTTGCAGGAGGCCGTCGTTTCAGACAGTCCGATCACGGCTCCAGTGTACTGAGAAAACTCTCTACCTTGATGGTGTCCAAGAACTAGTGAAACACTGTGATAAATGCATTAGTGTATCAGGGGATTATATAGAGACATAAAGGTTAAAAATAAAGAGTTTTTACTCTCAGAACTGTGTTCTGTTATTCTGTACAATCAAAAGTCCCGCTTTGACTCGCACACTTATTCTGTACATTTACGTTAAATTTCATTAGGATAACACTAACAGCACATTGCTAAACATTACCTGACATTTAAATCAGAAATATTTCTAGACCGAGTCTAATGCTATAAGGAGCACACACTGTATGTGTCAGGGGAACAGAATGACACAGCAGCTGTCCAGAAGGTGGCAGTGTATCCACCTTGATCATCGCCTGATGACGCGCACAGACAGACAGATAGATAGATAGACAGATAGATAGATAGATAGATAGATAGATAGACAGATAGATGTAACTACATTAAAGTGTATAAGTCTACGCTCCAAACTATCTGTGTTTCTTTGTTCACAAACAGCTCTTTACTTTAGAGGCCTTTATTCACTTTTAGACCCAAGTGGTCTTTTGATAATTTTATTTTCTTGGGTATTCTCGGTGTGCGTCACTAAGGTTTGGCATCACACACTGTGCTGCTCGAACGCTAGCCTCATAAAAGGAGCAAAACACCCTTTTTCTCTGCTGTCACTCTCTTTTTTCTTCTGCAGCCTAGATTCGTAATAAAACCTAACACACAAACCTCACAGTCTTCTGTCGCTGATTTGGACCCACAACAAACTCCACTGACGTCACACATTCGTACACACATACACACGCTGCGAGACGTTGGCTTATGTGGCCATCGCAATGTCGAAAAACTACTCGGTTTGTTAATGATAATTACGCACATTCTCTTTTAAACCTTTTTTTTTTCTGTACTTGTAGCCAAAGTGTTTTTTCTCACACGCTTGCTCTGATGGGAAAATTCAAGTTTCGAGTGTGAATCAAGAGCAGCGTTCACTGCAGTGTTTTGCAATTGAACTTACTGCAAAAGGCCTCTGCTAGGACACACGAACACGTGCTATTGTTCTTTCAGGAATGCTCTTGTTCTCGTTTTGTGCCGTCACACCACGCGAGGTGCTCACATGTTTAGCCAAAACCCAGCAAGTGTAAATTAGTCACTCTTAACATCGACATTTAACCAATAAGAGTTAATAATGCTTTTGTCTACACCCATAAACGGTTCCATCTGGAACTTTCTGTACTTGTGATTCACCCGCTGCAGTTCTGGAAGATCTGCAGAATCACTTTCATGCTTCATCTTGTTCCTCCAACAAACTGTTAGTAAGGAGTAAGACTAACAGAGATTTATTTAAATGTCACAGACCTGACGGTGATGTGTGTGTGTGTGTGTGTATGTGTGTGTGTAAGCACACACACTGCTCTTCTGTCTGTGTTTCACACTCAGTACCTACTGTACATCATCCCAATCTCACTCTCAGTATGAGCTTACGGCTCTCACTCTTCACCCATAATGCTCTCTCACTCTCTCACTCTCTCACTCTCACTCTCTCTCTCTCTCTCTCTCACTCTCTCTCTCTCTCGATACGTCAACTTGAACCCAGTGATGTAGCTACTGTAGTAATTCATTTCAGTCAGAATGCTAAATAAAAGAAGCATGAATGTGTCCTCTGTGTTCTGCACAATTATACAGATAATCAAAACCTAATCTATTTTTCATTTCTAATTTAATTTAAACATCATTTACCAATTTTTTATTTCCCGAGCCTTCATAACGGCTCTAATCTGAGGTGCTGGTTGTTAATTGGTGATTTCTGAGGCTGGTGTCTCTAAATGAACGTCTCCTCTGCAGCAGAGCTCAGTTTTGGTCTTGTTTTCCCGGGAAGGTCTTCATGAGAGACAGTTTCATCATCATGGAGCTCGATGAGTTTTTATAAAACACACTCGACACGATACTGTTCTTGTAGGAACCGTTCCAGAGCAGCTGAGCTTCAGGTCTTAAAACAACACCTGACTGTTAGTGTTATTGGTCTTCCTTTATAACCTAATGTCATGTGTGTTATTTCCAGTATTGTTCTAGAATTTAGGAAATAAATCACAAAACTAAAAATATTGAATTAGATGGTGAGTCTAAACGTTTGACTGGTGCCGTAAGCACAATACAAATATGCAAATGCAAATTGAATGTCTGAGTAAAAGCACATGTAGCTGTGGAACAGTGTAGAAGAAATAAATAGACAAAATCATCAGGTTTGAAGAAGTGAGGATTAATGCAGTGAGCGTCCCTGAAATAATAGACTCTGTCGAAGGAGGAGGAGGAGTCCGGCTGACAGGCTCGTGACTGATGGAGAAATTTGCATAACAAGCTCTTGTCTAGGAGGGGCTGGGGGACGGGGCAGTTGTGTGTGTCTGGGGAGAGGGCTGAGCCTCTCCTCAACTCCAGATGGAAACAGACCCTCAGCAGCTGTTTAACTGGTGAGAGTGGGCGTGTCTGAATGAAAGAACAATTTTGATTTGTTTATCATTCAGCGATGTGTGTGTTTGTGAAGTTGTAATGTTTAATTAGTTACGTTCTTAAGTAAGACTGGAAATGAAATGGTTGTGTTTTTGTGTGTGTGTGATGGGGTGTGCGGTAATGACCCCTGCCAGGGAGGTCTCCTTCAAATCAAAAGCCCCTTCTTCATGCCTCACTGTCTGACGTATGGTCCAATCCAAACACACTCTGGAGGGAGAATCACAGCATTAAAATGTCAATGCAGAAACAGACAGGACTCTGCGCTACTTTATTTTGAAGCTGAATTTGAATTTGATTCAGAAATGTAAACTGAATCAGGCGTCTAAAACTAGCAACTGGATTTCAATAAACCTCACGCTTATGTAACGCTTATGTCATTCCTTTCTTATCAAAATACTGCAGTCAGAGGATTTAGACGTCTGGAGTTTGATCCTTCAAGGTTCCAGAGTATTTTAGCTTTTCTTAAATTATATTTGTGGAATAATTAAATCAGTTTGTCTTTTATAAGTTTAAATAAAAGATGTTCGGCCACATTCCAGGCAGCTGAGCATTCTCTCTGCTTTACTGCTTTCCCACTGCATCACAAACCACAGCAACCGACACACGTGACCGGCGCCTGAGTTTATCAGACCCCAGTTTAGATGATAGACTAACGTTGTTTGTTCAGTAGGAGTGATTATATCAGATTTTCATGTTCATGCGCGATATTTTAATGAAGTGGTCTGTATTTTACTGCACACGCTGTGAACTGGTCCAGGGCTGCTCCCACGAGACCGATTACTGCTCTGAGACAACCGAGGTTTGAGTAGGTGATCTGCTGTAAATCTCTATTGTCTGTTTACAAAAGCAAGATCTAATCAATTCTGGCCATTTTGCAGTCAGATGTTAGGCTAGGAAGAGCGATCGATTTAACTCAAGAGGCTTCCTGATGGATCATTATCAGTGTGTGTGTGTGTGTGTGTGTGTGTGTGTGTGTGTATACTGTACATATCAGGAAAAGCAACAATTTAATCACACTGGATATTTTGAATATTGCTATTTTCTGTTATGGAATTTTAGCAGAGAGACACAGAGTTTGATGAGTTTGATGTTTGTCAGTATTATAAAGGAACGTTGTTGATTAAGTCTACTTTCTTAATTTCACTTTCCAGTTCCTTAGTAAGTTTATCTGTTATAGAACATTAATGCTGTTTGAAATCCAGTGGAAAAGTAAGTGTATGTGTGTGTATGTGTGTATGTGTGTATGTGTGTGTGTGTGTGTGTGTGCTGCTGCGCAACATAAGAACACAACGCAATATAGTTTAAAGATTGGTCTCTGTGGTCTCAAACATCATTACTTGTTTTACACAGTGAAGATCTATCGATTTTAGTTGCAGCACATGTGCACAAGTAACATCCTTCACTATAAACATATTTGTCATGCAGATTTGAGCAATTTTGCAATCAGTTCATTAGCATATTTGGCTCCTGCTAAAAGTGATAGTGATGATTTTGAAACATTTATCAAGCAAGGGTTTTTTTTGTCGCTGTTGTGCACACACACACACACACACACACACGCACGCACGCACACACATACACACGCACACATTCGACACCAATAAAAAGCTGAAAGAGTTAAATGACAAATTCGTGGCTAATTCCATGCTATTAAGGGAATTATTGATGACATGGACAACTACATCCCAAATCAATACAGACAGGCAGAAAGTCATAAACTAGCTCTCTCTTTTATCAGCTCCTTTATCTGGGTCTTTAATAATTAACTTCAGCATTATTAGCTCGTCAGTTAACATCCCCGTCCTGTTTATACACAGAGGACACGAGTCACAAATAAGGGCCACTTCTACATCCTGAAGTGTTTCAAGTGATATTTAATTAAACTCCTTATGAACAGACGGTGTGTCTATGTACAGTATATGCATTAAATACAGGACACTGGAGCAGATAAAGATTCATCTGAATTTTTCTGTTTTAATTACGTTCCGAGCGGACGACTCCCCGGACACGTCTGTGTTTGTCAACAGCTTGACAAGCACCAATTCAGTGTAGAACATTGCACGCTTTAACGTGATTGGCCATGCATGCTTCTGTCAAGACAGGGCGTCTAATTGAACATGATAAAGTGTAAAGTTAAATACCCCATCAAGCTGTCACTCTCACCCCAGGGGACATGTAGACTTATGGGGGCGTAGCATCTCAGGTCCAGCTGTCGTATACAACAAGGGCTGTGTAGAGAGGAGAAGTGGACAATAGACGTTTGTCCTTAGGGACTTGTGTGATGAATTGACATCAATATTTCGATTTTAAAAGCTAATCCTGAATTGTCATCCCTCTGGTACAAAAGAGCTTACACACAGAAACACGCTGTACACACAAACACACACTGGATATTTTGAATATTGCTGTTTCTGTTATGGAATTTTAGCAGAGAGACACAGAGTTTGATGAGTTTGATGTTTGTCAGTATTATAAAGGAGCGTTGTTGATTAAGTCTACTTTATTAATTTCACTTTCCAGTTCCTTAGTAAGTTTATCTTTTATAGAACATTATTGCTGTTTGAAATATGGTGTAAGATTTAGATTTATGCAAGCCAGGCATATATATATATATTTTTTTAAGTACACAGTTGTGGCATTTCTAATATTCAAACACTAACTGTAAAGATACAGACAGTACAGTAGGTGAAACACATCAGCAATATGTTAAGTACAGATCGAAGGGGGTTATTGAGGTAAATCATGAAAAGTTTGGGAAACCCGATGTGGTTCACTTACACTAACATTTATGGATTCTGATTATCTTGGTTCCTGTAGTTCTGCTTTGTTCTCTACAGCCATAAGTGCAATATTTTATAATTAGTGTCTTCCCTTTGAAAATAAACATCAGTGACTGTCTCCTGTGGATATGGACGACCACTTACAAAGCCCCTACTTGCGAGCTAGAGAAAGACTTTAAACTGTAAGCTTTATCATAAAGACAGAAATGTGAAAGTAAGAAAAATGTCTATTAACAGAAATGAGCAACACCAAATCTAACATTAATTCACTCAGTTTCCTGCAAAAGAGCTTGCGCTATTGCTAATTGAGTATCTTCATTTGAACACCATTAATTAGACAACCTGGGATTAGTTTATGATGTCAGTCTTTTTTTCATGATAATCTATGTACTATAAACATAAATATTGCTAATGCTATGTTATTAAAGTTATTAGCATGTAAATGTATAAAATGTTTATTTCATAATTTATGTACAGTGGCACTTTTTTACATCCATTTAATTAAAACATTTTTGGCCAAAATTATTAACTTGCAGCTGTTTGTAATAAATCAGCGAAACGAGTAAGTTAAATAGCTCAACACAACTAATATAACAAGTGGTTTCTTCACAGCATTTATCTTCAAAACCTACATAGGAATAATATAAATTAAGGATATATATATAATATAAAATAAGGATTTAGGATTCACCTTACTGGCCTCTGATCAGGATTGTGTGTCCTTGCTTGTGTTGCTTGACCTTAGAGCAGCTTTTGACACTACTGATCAGACTATTCTCCTTGATAGAAAATGTTGTAGGAGTTAAGATAATGTCCCTCTCCTGATTCTGGTCTTATTTTACTGATCATTATGAGTTTGTAGATGTAAATGGTGACTATAATATTTGCACACAGTTACATGTCTCAGCAAAGCCAGATGAGAGACACCAGCTTAATAAAGTTGAGGGATGTGTGAAGGACACTAGATACTGGATGCTTATTAGCTTCCTTATATTTAATCCTGACAATACAGAAGTACTAACACTAGGACCACATGTGGCAAGAAGTAAGCTGATCACACAGGAACCTCAGGATGGAATAAAAATCCATGGTGTGATTATTGATTCCAGTCTTTAAAAAACTTCGGCCGCCATTAAATTAAATTCAATTAAATTTTATTTGTATAGCGCTTTTAACAATTGACATTGTCTCAAAACAGCTTTACACAATCAAAAGAATTATTTAAGTTTGTATGGAATGTGAATGTGTATGAATCAAAATGTTCAGATAGTCCCTGGTGAGCAAGCCGAGGGCGACAGTGGCAAGGAAAAACTCCCTGAGATGGTAATAGGAAGAAACCTTGAGAGGAACCAGACTCAACAGGGAACCCATCCTCATCTGGATGAAACAGATAGCAGGAAATGATTTGCATTTATACAGAGTGTTAGGTGGCAGGCAGTTCAGCTATAAATGTTGATGTTAATTGATGTTAAAATGGAGTCCAGGTAGTTATTGGAGACTCAGATAGACTTGTAGAAAGTTCCAGTCCTGAACTATCGAATTGTCAAGTCCTCAGAGAAACAGCCGCTAACACCAGTTGAGGCCAGAACCGTCTTCTAAGTAGATAGAATCATCCCCAGACACCAGACGCATCCCAAAGACACACACGGGGCATCCATGCGACGAGACCTCCAACCAGAAACCGGGCACCAGGATGGATCAGACAGATCCAGAGGGCAGAGGGAGTCTGGATCACTGGCAGCTCAGGAACCACATGTGTAGCTCGACAGAGAGAGAGAGAGTGAAAGAGTGAAAGGGGGAGACAGGGGGAGAGAGGAAAGAGAAAGAGGGAGAGAAAGAGAAGAAGAGGAGAGATGGCAGTTAGGTATGGTCACAGTCACGTAATGTATAATGTGAATGTATATTTTGTGTAGAGTGCAAGCAGGGACTCCGGCAGGACTAATTATGACACAATAACTAAAAGGGAGAGACAGGAGGAAACACAAACATGAGGGGGAACTGAGATGTAAAGCAAACAATCACCTCGCCATCAACAAACCTGAGTGATCAAATGAGAGTGAGGAAGACAGCATCTAAACATACCAGTTCACCATAATACTCCTTCAGTATTCCCAGATCTGCTCCTTTACCTTATGGCAAATCTATTTATAAAAATGCTTGGCTAAATAAATAGGTTTTTAGCCTAGACTTAAACACTGAGACTGTGTCTGAGTTCCGAACACTATTTGGAAGAGTATTCCATAATTTTGGAGCTTTGTAAGAAAAAGCTCTGCCCCCAGCTGTAGTTTTCATAATACTGACAAGCATCCTTTGATCGAAGTAGGCGTGGCGGATCGTAAGACACTAACAGTTCGCTCAGATACTGCGGCGCGAGACCATTTAATGCTTTATATGTCAAGAGTAGTATTTTGAAATCAATGCGAAATTTCACAGGGAGCCAATGTAGTGAAGATAGGATAGGGGTGATGTGCTCATATCTTCTGGTTCTAGTGAGGACTCTCGCTGCTACATTCTGGACTAGCTGAAGCTTGTTTATGCACCTAGCTGAACAACCAGACAGTAAGGCATTACAATAGTCTAGAAGTGATAAAAGCATGAACTAGTTTTTCTGAATCATTTAGCGACAATATATTTCTTATCTTGGCAATATTTCTGAGGTGAAAGAATGTTATCCTGGTGATATTATCTACATGAGCTTCAAATGAAAGACTAGAGTCTATAATCATGCCGAGGTCTTTTACTGTTGCACTTGATGGAACAGAAAGGCCATCTAAAGTTACGGTGTGATCTAAGATTTTACTCCTAGCTGTATGCAGTCCTATGACTAGAACATCTGTCTTATCCGGATTAAGCAGAAGGAAGTTAATTAGCATCCAATTTCTTATGTCCTGCACACATTGCTCAACTTTAGTAAGATGGTTTTTCTCATCAGGTTTTGCTGAGACATATAACTGGGTGTCGTCAGCATAACAATGAAAAATAATACCATGCTTATGATTATGTTGCCCAGAGGAAGCATGTAAAGGGAAAAAAGCAGTGGGCCTAAAACTGAACCCTGCGGAACGCCAAACTCCACTAGAAAACATGCAGAATAATCACCATTTAAATCTACATACTGATAACGATCGGTCAAATAGGATCTGAGCCAGGAGAGGGCTGTACCCTTAATTCCTACTACATTTTCTAATCTGTGAAGAAGAATAGCATGATCAATGGTGTCAAAAGCTGCACTGAGGTCGAGTAATACAAGCATAATTACACAACCCTGATCAGAGGCCAATAGGAGGTCATTTACTACTTTAACGAATGCTGTTTCTGTGCTGTGATGAGGCCTAAATCCTGACTGATACAGTTCAAGTATGCTATTTCTATGTAGATATGAGCATAGCTGCTCCGCTACTATCTTTTCCAGAATCTTAGAGATAAAGGGGAGGTTTGATATTGGCCTGTAATTGGACAGCTGGCAGGGGTCGAGGTCAGGTTTCTTAATTATTGGTTTGATAACTTTTAATTTAAAAGATTTTGGAACATAACCAATGCTGAGTGAGGAATTAATTATTCTCAACAGCGGTTCTGTTATTACTGGTACTATCTGTTTAAGAAAATGTGTCGGTATAGGATCTAATATACAGGTTGATGAATTTGCAGAAGAGATGAGTGAAATTAGTTCATTCTCTTCAAGGGGAGTAAAGTATTCTAGGTTCCGATCTGACATGGCTAGGTTAACATCTGTATCAATTACATTGTTTGGTTTCAAAGCCTCAATTTTATGCCTGATATTTACAATTTTATTATTAAAAAAGTTCATGAAGTCCTCACTATTGCATGATGTTGTTGTGGAGATTTCTGTAGTGGTCTTATTTCTGGTTAATTTGGCTACGGTATTAAATAAAAATCTAGGATTATTTTTATTTTCTTCTATAAGAGTGGAGAGATACGTTGATCTAGCTACACTAAGAGCTTTCCTATAATTCAGGATGCTCTCTTTCCATGCTATTTGAAATACTAACAATTTAGTTTCACGCCATTTACGCTCTAATTTCCGAGCGGTCTGTTTTAAAGTGCACGTGTGATCGTTATACCAGGGAGCGAGTTTCTTATCTCTAATAATTTTTCTTTTAGCTGGAGCTACATTATCTAAGGTACAACGAAATGTCGACTCTAAATAATCGAGTTCGAAGGACGTCGGGAGAGGAGCAAGACGTTCTCTTTGTTGTTGTTTTTGCATATATGGACTCGGGTTAAAGAGAGGAAAGACTCTAACATTACGGACGGTGGGGTGGATGACGAGGGCCCACACGATGACAATGGGGTAGAGCAACACCACCTGATGAACAGCTGCCTCCTCCTCCTCTGCCCGTCGACACTGAAGATGACCAAAGTCTCATCGCCATGGTGTTGGCAACCCGCCTTGGCCAGATGGAAACAGCGCTGCAGCCACTCAGCGAATCGATGAGCTGTCTGATCAGGTGGGGGAGCTACAATGCAATCGCAACACGGACATTTTAGTGAACCAGCACAAGCTGGAGACTGTCCAAGAAGAGATGCAACAACTGTGCCAGACAGTAAAAAAGCAATGTGAAGATCAATTGAACGATGTTGGCCGTTCCATGGTGGAATGTATGAATTAAAGGCCATGATGGGTGCGCAACCGGTCGCTACCTCCACTCAGGGTCCAGTTCACACGCTCCTACCTTCAAAGCCCCTGTAAAGCTGGATTTCCCCAGGTTTGGTGATACTGAGGGAGAAGATCCCATCAGTTTTGTGGAAATGTGCGAGGAATACCTGGCCTTACATCCACTTTCTGATGGTGAGATACTCACTGCGCTCCCCTCTGATTCACCCACACTGCGAAGGACTGGTGGACGGCAGAAAAACACAGTGTCGGAAGCTGGAGGTCATTTAAATCTGCGCTGCTGAAGGCATTCCTCACCGAGGACCATGGAGTCAAGACTGATAAGCATTTGAGAAAGCGAATCCAGCACCCTGACGAGAGCATAAGGGATTTCGCCTTTCAGTATAATGCTCTCTGCCTGAGGTCTAAACCGGGGATGACTGAGAGAGAAATTGTACAACACTGAAGAACTGTAACCTCCGCATTGCCAGCCTGCTGCGGAGCACAGTCGTCACCATAAGCGAGCTGGTGCGAATCGGAATGCTGATGGAGAGAGATTTTAATGCTGCCAAAGCATTTCAACAAAGGTAGAACCCCGCTCCGACACCTAAACAGATGAAGGAGAGCAAAAAACCCACCAGCTTGAGTATTGCTCAGGCAAGCCCTTCTCTGTTGAGGGTGCAGCTCACCTTAAATCATGTTCCATGCACAGCCATTATAGATACAAGCAGCACCTTCTCCCTCATAACTGAGACACTGTGGAAAGGGATAAAGAAACCAACCGAAAAGTTATGGTCAGCGAGAGGGAAGACATTTTCATTGGTCAATGGCCTGGTACAGGCTGCAGTAGGCAAACTGCCTGCCCGGTGCTCTTACAGGGAATAGAGTCCGAGGTTTGTCTTTTTATAATGAGAGACTATAAACTGTATAGTCTCTGTATGCTGGGGCTAGATTTTCTGACTGAGACCGGTGTGCAGATTAATTTTAACCATCGCTCCTACTCGATCCCAGGGAGAGAAGGTGAATATTTCCCGCTATGTACAGTACCTCCACTCATGGCCAAGTCTCCCTTTATGTGGCCAATACATTGCCCTCAGTGTCCGATGCCTCCAGATCCGCTATCTCCAGCCTGGTCAGCAACGCCTCCATGTCAGGAGAGCAAAAACATCAGTTGCAGGAGCTGTTGTTAGAATGGCCAACTGTATGCACAAACCAAATTGGCCATACCAAAGCAACAACTCATCACATTTACACCACTGATGAGAGACCTGTTAGGAAGAAAGCATACCCTGTTCCTGTCTACAAACAGCAAATAGTGGAGGAAGAGGTCACTATGATGCTGGCAAGATTAGACGGTCCACCTCGCCGTGGACCGCTGCGGTCTTGCTGGTGGGTATAAAGGACGGTGGGATCCGTTTCTGTGTGGACTTTAGGGCTCTTAACAGCAAAACACCGCTGGACGGCGTCCCTATGGCCCAGGTCCACGAAATCTTGGAAGCGTTCTATGGGGCTACTGTGTTTAGGTCATTAGACCGCAGCGGCTATTGGCAGGTGGAAATGCATTCAGAGGGCACCCCTAAGACAGCCTTCATCACCAAAAACAATCAGTACGAATTTCTCCATCTTCCCTTCGGCCTGAAATATGCAGGAGCAACTTCTATTCTGGCACAAGCCATAGGAAAATATTGATTTGTTTAAATCGACGACATCATTGTCTACTCAAAAGACCCTATTACCCACCTTAACCACCTCCGACAAGTGTTCACACTCCTTGAAGCTGCCGGTCTCACACTCAACCTGGAAAAACGCAACCTCTGTCAGACATCTCTCGCCTTTCTGGGACACAACATATCTGCCGAAGGCATAAAAACTGATGAAGCCAAGAATGTGAACACCTGAATGTGCTACAGCGCTTCCTAGGTCTGGATGGTTGGTGCCATCGGTTCATCCCCCACTTCTCAGAGCGGGCTGCTCCTTGACATGCTCTGAAGAAGAAAGGAGCCAAGTGGGTGTGGACCCCTGAATGCCAGTCAGCCTTCAAAGATCTGCAAGCGGCTCTGCAAACCACACCGTTTTTTACAGCCCCAGACTTCAATCGCCCCTTCAAGTTGCAGACGGATGCCAGCAACGTTGGCCTAGGTGCAGTACTCACCCAAGATCATGAGGATGGGGAGCCTACGGTATGCCTCCTGGCTGCAGCATGGGGCTGAAAGCAGGTATTCAGCTTCAGAGAAAAAATGTCTGGCTGTAGTGTGGACAGTGGAGAAATGGCGTCAGTACCTGGAGGGCACAGCGTTTATCATCATCACTGACCATGCGGCATTGACCTGGGTGTTTAATCAGCCAAACCCCTCCTTACGCCTGACACGATGGGTACTCAGGCTGCAGGCATTTGAATATGTAGTTCAGTACCGAAAGGGGCAGTGCAACACCGTACCTGATTCCCTGTCACAGTGCTGGGAGGGAGAGACCACGAACGCCCATCTGGCGGTACACCAAGGCAATGATCTGCAGTGGGGTCTGCACTTCATGCACTGTGGAAAGAGGCAAAGTTAGATCCTGATGTCAAGAAAATACACTACTGTGTGGTTAACGATTTCCTTTACTGCCGGATCCCAAAGCAGGATGGGTGTAGTCTCCTTCAGCTGGTCATCCCAACGTCTTTATGACCTCAATACGAGCAGTACGCCTACGACAACCCTCTCAGTGGTCATCTGGGGCAGATGAAGACCCTAAGGAGGCTACTGGAGGTCGCCTACTGGCTGGAAATACGCCATGATGTATGGGAGTATTGCAGAAACTGTGTTACATGTCAGAAGTACAAACCCTGTATTAGTAAACTGGCTGGTGGAAGCACACCTGTGGTGGAAACTGGTTTCATGTTGGGAGCAGACATCATGGGTCCTTTTCCACGTTCATCCCGGCTCAACGAACATCTGCTGGTGGTTGTGGATTACTGCAACAAATGGGTTGAGGTGTTTCCTTTACGAACAGCCAAAGCTCACAACACAGCCACAATCTTAACCAGGGAGATTTTCACATGGTGGGATACACCAGCTTACAGTACCTGGTTTCCAACAGTTCGCAGTCCAATTCCCAGCTACTTAACACCATCTGCCGGCATTGGGGTGTAACCCACAGCCTAGCATCCACAAACCAACATTACGGAACGGACTAATCGAACATTAAAATTCATGATCGCAGCATACATCAAAGAAAACCACAAGCAGTGGGACCAATGGCTTCCTGGGTTACGGTTTGCTATCAATATGGCCTGGCAGGAAAGCACTGGTTACACCCCAGCGGAGATAGCACTTGGACGCAAGCTAAAGGGGACCACTGGAGAGAATGCTGCATCAAAGCATCTCACCTGATCATCCCACCCATGCCACGGTGGAGCGTCAGGAAGATCTGTTCCAAGTCGTCCAAAGCAACGTGGCCCATGCCCAGGAACAGAAAGGGAGGTATTATAATGGCCGGTGACGGGCAGTCACGTACAAATGTGGGTGACCTCGTGTGGGTCCGTGCTTTCCCTCTGTCTTGGGCAAAGGACTCACATATGGCCAAGTCAGCTCCGAAATTAAAATGGCCAGCAAAAATCACAAAGGTCCTTAACAAGGTTAACTACAAGGTAGAGTGGGTTAATCAAGCTGAACCATTCACGGTCCATGTCGTAAATTTAAAACCCTTTTATGGCGAAGTCACGCCTTCCTCCGAGGGGGAGGGGTGTAACAGGTGGTTACCTGATTACGGGCTCCCGGCCAGCGGGGGCGCTGTGGGAGCTATTTGCATGCCATCAATAAAAGAAGAAGAGAAGTTGGGCTAGGTAACTGCAGCCATTATACAGCCGTACTTAAAAAGCTATCACGGCTAAAGCTAAATATTATGTACACCTGAATGCGGGATATGTTCTTATCCCACGCGCATGAGAGTTTTTTGTTTTGTGTGTGTGCTTTCCTGAGAGTTGGCGTGTGTGACAGCTGTTCCCCCTGGGGATAAATACTCCAGTGGTAGTGTGTGCGCGAGGCCGAATCTTCGACTGCAAACGCGCCACCATTAAAAGGACGCCTGTGTCCGAAGGACGTCGGAAGAGGAGCAGGACTTTCTATTTGTTGTTGTTTTTGTATATACAGTTGTAGCGCAGCCACACAAAAGGGACACCTTCAACAACAGGGAAATGGTCGTGTAGCTAATGCTGCTCACCTGTGGCCGAAGGTGTGCCCTAGCGGTTTCTCTTTTCCCCAATGACAGTGGTTTGGTCACCGGGCAAGTTCCCGCGCATGCGCAATCGCGACGCAAGGGAACCCGGAAGTGACGTGGGTCACATGAGCCGGCATAAAGCCGGAACAGGCGAGGAAGCCGGGACGGAGAGATGAGGACAGCGCGCTGCATGTTTTTGAAATCTGAGAGCCTGTTTGTGGATTACCCTCTGTTAATTTCATTCAGTACCCAGCTCATTCCGTTTCTCGATCTCCCAGACCTACCATCGTTTTCTGGTGAGATCGAACCATCCAATTCACCATTTCACCCCAATTGCCATTTTTTCAGACTCTGGACTATCACACACACACACACACACACACACACACCCGCATACATCACACACACACTATTTATAGTTGTATTATATTTGTATATATTGGTTTGTGGTGCACCGTGTTTGTTTATTTCTTTATTCCTTTTGTATAATACACTTGGTTTAATTTATTACAATTGTTTTGTGTCGCGTCGTATTTTGTCCTGCCGTGGTTGCGCAATACCGGAAGTGTGGTTTTCAAGCCCCTATTTGGATTCCCGAATCCGTATTTTTTGTAACAAATGGTTTAATAATAAATCGAAGCGTTACATAGTGGTGGCCCGTACGTACGGGGAATCTGTATTTTGGGGTATTTTCCGGTTTTGTGTGGCGTGGCTGAACAAAATGGACGCTAACAACGCTAATGCTAAGGCTAATGCTAATGCTAGTAGTGCTGCTAAGGCCGACTTTGTAGTAGATAATTTACATTTACATTTAGGCATTTGGCAGACGCTCTTATCCAGAGCGACTTACATTTTTATCTCATTATACATCTGAGCAGTTGAGGGTTAAGGGCCTTGCTCAAGGGCCCAACAGTGGCAACTTGGTGGTTGTGGGATTTGAACCTGGGATCTTCCGAACCGCCGTCCAATGCCTTAACCACTGAGCTACCTCTGGCCCCATAATAACATGCTGGTTGATGTAGAGGATGCATTTAAAACACACCGTAACAACTGAATTAACTTCATTGATTAGTTCATTATATATATCTGATAACCATGATAATGACAATAATGATGATTATATTGTTCATGGGACTGATATTGGGGTAGTGCACACACTACGAACTGAACTGTATCAATGCAAGATGAATGTGGTGGCGCTTACTGATAAAGTGAGCTCTATAGAGCAGGATTATAGACAATCCCTGGACAGCAGTCTCAACAGGGAAATCAGTCTTCGTGACGCAGTGGACGCGAGCCTGGAAGGGCTGCAGCGCTACTGCCAGGAGGCTCTCGAAAAGATGGAGAGAGCCATCGTTGACTGTTTTCTACGGCGTGACGTCATCTGGGAAAACCGGATGAAGAGACTGCGGCTCACTTGTACGCCCACCGCCCACAGGTTACAGGCCTGCACCCCTCCATCTCCTGCACAACATATGCCCAGCACTCCAACCACTACAGCCACGGCCAAGGTAAAGCCACCAAGTACGCAGGCCAGCAACGACGTTCCTACTGGTGTTCCCGCTCATGCCTCGGCTCTGCTCTCCTCCCCACTTTCTTCTTCTTCTTCTCTTCATGCTCAACCATCCATCTGCGTGGAGTTTCCAACCTTCTGCGACGCCTCAGAGACAGCTGAGGTGAGGAACTTCATCGAGCAAGAAGAGAAGTACATAGCAATCAGTCCCCTGACCCGACCAGAGCTGCTGGGAACCCTCGGCTCGGTGCTACGAGGGCCTGCGCTGAGTTGGTGGAAGGCGGAGAAGGGCAAGGTGAAGGACTGGCAGTCGTTTAAACAGGCTTTCACGGCGGTGTTTATACTAGACGATGACCTCGACGAAGTGGAAGACAACCCGAGGTGTCCGGTACAGCTGCCGGGGCAACGCCTGGGAGACTTCGCCAATGATCACCCCGCCCTCTGTCTCATGGGGAAACCTGATATCTCTGAGGGAGAGCTAGGGCGGCGAGCCCGGGAGAACATCAACACGAGAGTGGCGTTAGGAGGAGCAGCGAGCACCGTGGAAAAGCAGGTGGAGAGAGGCGCTAGGGAAGAGAAAGACGGCGTGGACCGCTTTATTCCGGGTCCAGATGCCATACCCCGAGCACACCCGCCGCTGAAAGGAGCTGACACCCCACATCTACCCACCACGTCCACTAAAGAGGCCTCCAACTTTCCGAGCGACCTGAGCGAGATCATCAAAGCCCAACAGAACGACCCAACTATCACGAAGCTGTTCTCTAAAGATCACCCAAGAGGCACACAAGATCAGAGGGTCACCTTCGAATGCCATCAGGGCGTGCTGTATCGCCGGGTACCAGTAAAGCACGGGGAGAAATTTCAGCTAGTAGTCCCCCAGTCGCTAATAAGAAACTTTCTTCATTACTACCACGACAATCCACTGGGAGGACACTGGGGACAACTGAAGACCCTGCTGAGGCTATTAGATGTGGCGTGGTGGCCAACGGTGTGGAAAGACGTCTGGCACTTCACAAAATCTTGCAGCAGGTGCCACCGACACAAGACAGGACATCAATCACCACCCCGATTAAGACTTATCACGGAGGAGGGCCTACAAGGAGACAAACCATCCAGATCCACACATGCCAGATATCAAAATACCCGGAAGAAAGCAGCGCACTTTCAACCGGGAGAATTGGTGTGGATCCAAACTCGACCTCCCTCCTCCACAGCAAAAAGATGTTCTGCAAAGCGAGTGCCCAAGTGGGAGGGTCCAGCAGAAATACAAAGAGGTAAAAGACCAATTAAATACACAATGTCTTGGGGCTACCCACAAAAAGCCGAGGATTACAGTGTGGCGAATCTCAAGCGCTTGTACGGACGTTCTCCTCAGATGCCGGAAGCTTGGGGGGGGGGGTCTATGTAGCGCAGCCACACAAAAGGGACACCTTCAACAACAGGGAAATGGTCGTGGAGCTAATGCTGCTCACCTGTGGCCGAAGGTGTGCCCTAGCGGTTTCTCTTTTCCCCATTGACAGTGGTTTGGTCACCGGGCAAGTTCCCGCGCATGCACGATCGCGACGCAAGGGAACCCGGAAGTGACGTGGGTCACATGAGCCGGCATTAAGCCGGAACAGGTGAGGAAGCCGGGACGGAGAGATGAGGACAGCGCGCTGCATGTTTTGAAAGCTGAGAGCCTGTTTGTGGATTACCCTGTGTTAATTTCATTCAGTACCCAGCTCATTCCGTTTCTCGATCTCCCAGACCTACCATCGTTTTCTGGTGAGATCGAACCATCTCTCCAATTCACCATTTCACCCCAATTGCCGTTTTTGCAGACTCTGGACTATCACACACACTCACACACACACACACCTGCATACATCACACACACACTATTTATAGTTGTATTATATTTGTATATATTGGTTTGTGGTGCACCGTGTTTGTTTATTTCTTTATTCCTTTTGTATAATACACTTGGTTTAATTTATTACAATTGTTTTGTGTCGCGTCGTATTTTGTCCTGCCGCGGTTGCGCAATACCGGAAGTGTGGTTTTCAAGCCCCTATTTGGATTCCCGAATCCGTATTTTTTGTAACAAACGGTTTAATAATAAATCGAAGCGTTACACAGTACAATATGGACTCGGGTTAAAGAGAGAACGGACTCTAACATTACGGACTGTGGGGGTGTGATATGCGTGGCGGGTGTGTGAGTGGTGTAATATACTGTATAGCACAACATTAAATATAAATACACTTATACACAGTATAACTGATATCCCTGGTGGTCCTTAACCTTTAATTCTGCTAACGGCTAATTACTGTTTTAAATAATAGTAGGTGTTACAGTCACATCTATGATGGACTGTTTTCATGCCTTACTGTCCGGTTGTTCAACTAAGTGCCCAAACAAGCTCCAGTTAGTCCAAAATTCATATGAACATTAATATGAGAACATCACCCCTAGTTAATCCTGACTGCATTGGCTCCCAGTGAAATTTAGCATTGTATTAAAAAACTACTTTTGACCTATAAAACATGAAATGGTCCTGTGTCATGGTACCTGAATGAAATTCTAATTGTTTATGATCTGCCACATACAATATATATACCTTATATAATGAAAACTACAGCAAGGGCAGAGCTTTTTGTTACAAAGCCCCAAGGTCATGGAATAGCCTTCCACTGGCAATCAGTTCCTTACTGCCAAGCAGTTTTCTTACCGCAGTAGAGAGTTTCTTGGAAAGTAGTCCACTACCTGCAGATGTAACAATGATTAGTTAGACTTTCTATAGAGTTTCGCAAAGCCGAGAAATCTTTGCAGCTCTTTGACTGTGGCAGGCCATTTTATACAGTATGGTTGCAACCTTGTTCTCATTTATGAATATCCCTTCGACAATTACCTTATCTTACCTTACTTCACATGTAATTTCTGTGTGGATGAGACAACTACCTGTAGTTTACTAAGGCTTCTTGGGTTCGTGAATAAATCAGGATATCAACTATGTACGCGTTTATGAATTTTCCCAACATATGTATCTCTGAGCACATCATTAGAAAGGGAACACAAGAACCCATTTGGCATTTCGCAGGACTCATATTGACCAGAGGTGTTGTTACAGTAAATGCTCTTTTCCACTTTCCCCATTCTTTTATAAGGATGAGGTTGTAAGTGATGTAAGTGTCTATAATGGTGAATATTTGGTCTTCTCTTAGTTGTCCCAGTGCAGATAGGACTAGTGGTAAAGGTTAATGATTTTTTATCATTTTTTAATGATCATGACCTGGTTCAACTTTTTATAATAAATATTGGGTCTGAGACCCTCTCTTGGCTTGTCCATAAATAGGAATCCAGCTGTAGGGTCAGAAGACTTCTGTACAGTATGCAGGCTTTGCATAACGTTCTTCTGTATACGTATAGTTCTTGGTTTTCTGTAGTATGGTGGATGGCATGAAGTCAAGGGCATCACTGGACATAATGGAAATTCCACTTTGTATGGAGGCGTTCAGTGGAAGTCATCATGATCCAATACTAAGACATATGAAATCAGGTGCCTAGACATGATGACCAGGACTACACGGCACTTGGAAATGGTTTTCATGAGAAATGATTACTGTAGATCCTAAGGAAGCAAGGCATTGACTTGGAGTCGGAGGAAGTCTGTACAATAAGTTATGTAACCTCCTTCTATGAAAGGGGTCCATTCAGGACTTGCATGTGAAGAGGGTACAGCAGAGTTTAGGTCATGGGGTTGGACAGTGGTTCACTCGTTAAGTTAGAACCACTGAAAAGTTAGAGAGACCTGATTGTCTTACGTATACTGTATGACTAGGAATGAAAAATGAAAGAGAACATGCATAAGTAAAAGGACTTCCCATAAGCAGGGTTTTTTGTGGTCTTGCTAAATAAATAGCTGTGATAGGGGTGGATAGGAATGTGAAGGACATTGACTGAATCTCTGAACCATCCAGCTCACTCCTTTCAAATGTTTTCAAACTGTGAGAAAATATAAGACCAGTTTAGAAAATTGATGAAATGTAAGAAAAGAAAGTCCTTCCTCCCACCGAGGGGTCACACAGGGGCAATGATCTTGTCTTGCAAAGTCACAGATAGCTACAGCACTGTCAATAGCTGAACTTTTGACAATTCGGCAACCAATTTATTGTTGTTGGAACCGGAAAATTACGAAACGAAACAGAAAAAAACAGCAGGACAGCAAACAGTCACTCAAATCCTTATACAGTATACAATAGGTTAAAAAAGGCTGGCGTTTTACACACAAGCACACAGATTGTCTACAGATGTTTTTTTTTTTTTACAAAGATAACTGAAGTTTGGTGATAAAATAGACTTTTATGGAATAATCAAGTGGGTTTGACAGAAGTATTTGCATGTGTTTACGGCTAGGATTTGATAAGGATGAAACGAGAACAAGCAGAGTAGTTAATATATGAGTCTTTAAAACCGTTTCTTTATATTACAACCATGATCACACATTAAAAGCAGTTTTAATTGAATTCACTCATTTGGTTTTTACTAGTGTTCACACATGCAAGTGGCATTAACACACTCACACACAGCTTTATTTAGTGGTTGTGTAAGTATTGGGGATGTAACTGAGAACAAATTATATTTTTCAGATTGAACAGACAATGCATCCTGCACAACTGCAAATACAGAAAAACTAAATGCTTTTATAATTGAAAAGGTCTGAATGAAACATAAAAATAATAATAATAAATAAATAAATAATGTGTGTGTGTGTGTGTGTGTGTGTGTGTGTGTGTGTGTGTGTGCAATGTTTCTATTGTAATATAAAGCTTTACAGCATAGCTCAGTGAGGTTACAGGGGAGGGTTACACTTCAAAATACACTCATACACATACAACACAGCTGATTAAGTTGATACTAAGAGAAGATGCCCTTTCCTTTTATAATCACTGATTTGATACAGTACACATTGATATAAAAAAGGCATACCATATTTTTGTGAAAAATCAAAGAAATCTCTCATTTATTTTGACTGCACACGCTACACAGCTGGGCTTTTTTCAAAATTCCTAATTCCATTATCTTTTTTCATCAAAACACAATAGTTAAATATAATCAAATGTTCCACTGGAGTGGGACATGTGCAGCTACACCCTACACCAGTAATACACCAGGGTTGGATGTAATCAAAGCCTTATTTAATGTGGGGGATTGGGACATGCATACTGTAGCAGCTGAAGAACATCCACTATTTCCCTTCACCATTCAATTTAGGGGGAAAAGTACAGAGTAGAGGTAACGGTTAGTTCTTGCTTTTAGGTCCACTAATCCTTCTGATGCATTGTCTGGGGTTTTTTTTTTTTTTAGTTTTAATTAGAAAAAAATATTGTAACATGAGTCCTGTTAGAAGGGATGATGGTGGGTTTTGCACAACATTGCCTGGAGAGGTAAGGGCAGAGTCAGTAAATGTCGGCTCCGCATCAAGCCCCTCCTCTCTGGTGGGGATTCCTATTTCTGGGGATTCCCTCTTGGAACTGTAGCATACCTTCGGCCAAGGGAGAGTGACTGATGGTCAACAAATTCAGCCTAATTCAAACCAAAGATGAAGTAATGCAGATTTCGGTTCTTATTGGTCAGACATGCGTGGTGATGTACACATTGGTTTGTCATGGCACAAATGTAATCTGGTAAACCCACAAAAGTGCCATTGCATGCTCTGTGTAGGACATGTGACAGACCAAAATCATTATTAAAAAAAAAACTTTTTTTGTTACATAAAGTACATTTAGTAATTCTAATTATTTAAAAACTCCTATTTTATATGAACCTGTTTTGACAGCACTTTGTGATCAAATTGATATAAAACAAATTAGGAAAATATTGCTGTGATATACAATACGTCACATTGTACTTTTAATGGGTAAATGCATTTCAGTGTCTTTTAACCTGTGGTCCATGTTGTCTGTTTGGTCTGTGTTATACCGTCCTTGTCCTGTATCTCCCATCATTTCTCTTAAAGGAGTGTGTGGGTTAAGTTCAAGTTTAATGGGACTCAAAATGTACTCCACCAAATGTTGAGAATAACAGAATGTTAAAGGGTATAGACCTTCTTGGGTTCTTAGAAACCATTATGCAATAAAGCACACAAAATTGCATCTTACCTAGTTATTATTGTTGATATTGTCTGCTACTATCTTACAATGAAATTTGTGAAATGAAAGTATACGACACTGTTGAGTCAAAGTGGATCATGATATAAATTTAATTATGCTCAATACTAAGTTGTTACAATTATATAATAAATTATAAATACTGTTTCCAAGATAAATGACGATTGAAAGAAAAAATTTATAAATTTACGTTCCATTATCCTAAACCAAATTTTGATTTCCATTTTTATCTATACTCAAATAGTCATGGAATTTAAAATAATAAAACTAAAAAATCAAATAGTCATGGAATTTAAAATAATAAAATTAAAAAATCAAATAGTCATGGAATTTAAAATAATAAAATTAAAAAATCAAATAGTCATGGAATTTAAAATAATAAAATAAAAAAATCAAATAGTCATGGAATTTAAAATAATAAAACTAAAAAAATCAAATAGTCATGGAATTTAAAATAATAAAACAAAAAAATCAAATAGTCATGGAATTTAAAATAATAAAACAAAAAAATCAAATAGTCATGGAATTTAAAATAATAAAACTAAAAAAATCAAATAGTCATGGAATTTAAAATAATAAAACTAAAAAAATCAAATAGTCATGGAATTTAAAATAATAAAACTAAAAAAATCAAATAGTCATGGAATTTAAAATAATAAAACTATGAACAAATTAGTGCCATGTATTGTCTTAAAAGAGCATTATGGATTTGTTTGTTTAATCCCCAAATCTTGCACTTTTTCATGACATATAGTTTTTACTTTAAACCATCATACAGAGATGGACACTGGACTAAATACTGCTTTTCACTTAATCATACAAGAAAAAAACAACCTAAATTCGATGTTGGAGCTAAGCTGAAATATGCCTTTGTTTTCATCAGACTCCACAGTTGTCGTTATATCTGAGGTTTGGATAACAATATGACCAATCCTGGAATTAACTAAACTCTGACTGTGTCCCTAAAACAATAGTTTAATTAATGTTTGAACAAAAGGCATTTGTTTGCTTCACTTACCTTTAGTAATGGTATAACACCCACCCACTCATATTAGCGTATGCTCTATACCCCTTGTGGCAGAAGATTGATTGGTGTAATAGCACCCAATTCAGGCTTCAATGGATGCAGTAACCTTTTCAGTCACTGACCCAGAACCATCTTGTATTTCTGTGGGTGCCAGGGCAGGGGGAGGAAAGCGGAGGGAGATGTTGAACATATGTCACCCGTTGAGTCAGAGACACGACGAAGAGGCAAAGCAATACACGATTCAGTCGCATTGCTAAAGATGTGTTCACCAAAATATACACATACATGAACCAACAGTATGCTTTCATTATATATGGTTTAAAGTTGTCTATTTAGACAGATGAGGAAAGATGGTGAAGAAAAGAGACAGAAAAGAAATGTTAGTTTAATATGTCTGTGTGTTTGCCTGTCTGTGGGTGTGACCCTGTGAATGAGAGGCAGGTGGAGTTATTGTGTAACTGCCCATAAACATTCATCATAGTTTAACGGGCATACAAACCAAAATTCTATTTACCTTTTTTACCACTAACGCTACCACTCCTACGAAGCCATGGGTTTATGTGCATACTGTATGTCGTACTTGATGTGGTCGCATTTATGTTTTTTGCTAAAGAAGTAAATAGATGACAATGCTGTCATAAGGCATAGATAAATAAAATCTCACCCTCCCATTCACCTCCATTTTTATAATGTTTCTTCATTACCTATGATCATAATACCATAATGTTTCTCCATTACCTACTGTATGATCATAGACAAGTATGAAACATAGAACACAAGGAAGGTATGAGTTGTAGATGGAGTATACTGTATATGTGCACGTCAGTTTTATTACTCTTGTCCATGTCTGTGATTGTGCTTACAAGAATGAGAAATGAGTAACTTTTACTCTTTAATATCAATTATTCAGGCCAACTTTGCTCAGACTGCACATAGAGGTCGGTAGGATATTTGATCATTGCCCTTTTATCAGTAGGTTAATTTAAATGGTCCTGAAGAAGGTTAAGTGGATCTGAAGAAAACTGCATCATGTAAACCTTGTTTTTATGCACAATATGCTTTTTGCACATAGGCATAACATTAAGTAACGTGTTTCCTGAAGAGACATTTTGCTTCCGTTCCTGAACATGTGAACAACACCTAGACTTGTTCACTAGGTCTAGTCTTTACTTAGATTTTTTCTTCACTGGCTCATTGTCTTCGGTCGAGGATGTCAGAACTAACCTCGGAAGACCAGAAGATCTAGTTTAGCGGATAGCCCTTTGTTGCGTGAATGTTAAACCCAAACGCGGAGAAACATGAGTAGGCAGGATTTTCACGCTCTTTAATCTAAGGACTCTCACAACAGATGAGCAAGGGAAAGACACAATCTAACCCGCGTCCTAATAATACACACTCAATCAGGAAGAAATGCCAAAAAGGTGAGTACTCACGATTCGGTGAACGATTCCGACAGGGCATCTGGTAAACTCAATGACTGAGCATTGTACTATGGTTTGTTTACTCCTTTTATACTTCCTGGTTCGTGACCACATTACTTCCGGGTCCTAGTGCCGGTCACGGGCCGAGTGTGCATGACAGTACCCCCTGTCTGGAGCCGGTCCTGGGGTGGAGGATACCCTGTGATGGTAGTCCCGAATGAGCTCGGGATCGAGGATGAATCGTGCTGGGACCCAAGACCGCTCCTCGGGGCCGTAGCCCTCCCAATCGACCAGGTACTGGGTACCTCTGCCCCGAGGGCGCGAATCGAGGATCTGTCGCACGGTGTAGGCGGGACCGCCATCAATGATTCGGGGAGGAGGAGCAGGGGGGGTGGGTGGAATCATGGGTGAATTGATGAAGGGTTTTAACTGGGATGTATGGAAGACTGGGTGGATCCGGAGCGCCGCAGGCAGCTGGAGCCGGTAGGTGACAGGGTTAATTCGTAAAGTGATGCGGTATGGTCCGATGAATCTTGCTGATAACTTTTGTGATTCCGTGTGCAGATGAAGGTTTCTGGTGGATAGCCATACCTTGTCACCTACGTGGTACAAACGTCCCGGGTGGTCTCGACGGTTATGTTGTGTGGCGTAGCTGATGTTGGCGCGTTGGATGGCGAGTTTGGCCTGGTGCCACAGCCGCCGACACCTACGGACCAACTGTTGGGCCGATGGTACGTCAACCTCTGGTTCTTGATGATTGAACGTCGGAGGTTGGAAACCATGGCAAACCTCAAATGGGCTTAGGTTGGTGGCTGAGGAGACGTGGAGGTTGTGGGAGAGTTCGGCCCATTTGAGGTAGCGGGCCCAGGAGCGCTGGCGATTCGAAACAAAGCACCTCAGGTAGCGCTCCAGTTGTTGGTTGGTCCGTTCAGTCTGACCATTAGTCTGGGGATGGTACCCTTATGAGAGACTACAGGTGGAATTGATCAGACAGCAGAAGGCCTTCCAGAACCGTGCGGTGAACTGGGGCCCCCTGTCCGAGACGATGTCCTTTGGGAACCCACGCAGTCAGACTACAGTACGTGTTCCAGTATCAGCTCAGCTGTGTTTTTTGCTGATGGGAGTCCGGTTACGGGCACCAGGTGCACGTCCTTGAAGAACCGATCAACAATGGTTAGGATGGTGTGCTTTCCTTCTGTTGCCGGCAGGCCCGTGATGGAATCCAGGGCGATGTGCGTCCAGGGCCGACGGGGAACTGGGAGTGGTTGGAGCTCTCCGGGTGTAGGTCGGTTTGTGTCCTTGGCCCTGGCGCACACCGGGTACGCCTGAACGAACTCGATGGTGTCTTTGCGAATGGAGGGCCACCAGAATGCCCGTCCGATGAACGTAAGGGTTTGTCGAGTTCCTGGATGTCCGGCAATGGTGGACGAGTGACCCCACTGGAGAACCTCCGTTCTTAGTTGTTGTGGCACGTAGAATCGTCCAGGCGGCACGCCTGCCGGTTCGGTCTCTGTAGCCTGTGCCTGGCGGACCCTAGTTTCCAAATCCCAGTGGAGGGGCGCGATGATACGAGATGGGGGAATGACAGCCACGGGGTCCGCCCGGGGGAGGTCGTCCTCATATTGACGTGATAGTGGGTCCGCCTTGATGTTCTTTGACCCCGGGCGATATGACAGATGGAAATTATATTGTTCGAAAAATAGTGCCCACCGTGCCTGTCGTGGATTGAGCTGCTTTAGATTTTTGATGGTGATCAGGTTCTGGTGATCGGTCCAGATGATGAACGGCTCACTGATGCCCTGGAGCCAGTGACGCCATTCCTCCAAAGCCCACTTTATGCCCAACAGCTTAATCATCCGGTATCTACCCCGTATCGCTGCTGAGTGGGATAAAATTTTTTGTAGAAGAAACTACAGGGGTGCAATTTCTGGTTCAGGACCTCGCTGAGAGAGAATGGCGCCGGCGCCCACATCCGACGCGTCCACCTCCACAACAGGCAGTGATGGCAGATGGGGTGAGTAGAAATTGATGAGATGAGAACCTGGTCAATGTGGTTAATGGAGCGGTTAAAAAGCGACGATAGAAATTCGCAAACCCGAGAAACCGTTGAAGCTGCTTGAGTGTCCTGGGTAGGGGCCAGTGACGTACAACCTCTAGCTTCTGCAGGTCCATGGCCACACCCTGGAATGAGATGATAAAACCCAGGAACGTGGTGGAGTGCTTGTGAAAGGCACATTTTTCCAGCTTGCAGTACAGTTGGTGAGCGAGCAATCTCTTTAAAACATGTTGGATATGTTCTTCGATGTTGTGGGAGTAGATCAGAATGTCGTCCAGGTAGACAAACACCCATCGGCCCTGCATGTCCCGGAGAACGTCATTTATAAACTGCTGGAAGGCCGAGGGTGCATTGCAGAGTCCAAATGGTATGACCCAGTCCCCTGGGTGTGATGAAAGCAGTCTTCCACTCATCACCCTCTCTGATGCGCACCAAGTTGTAGGCGCTCCGGAGGTCCAACTTTGTAAACACAGTGGCACAAGAGAGGGCGTCCAGGGCTGAGTTGGTGAGTGGTAGCGGGTGTCGGTTTTTAATGGTGATGTTATTTAACCCCCGTTAGTCGACACATGGGCAAAGTTCGACCCCTTTCTTCTTGACGAAGAAGAACCCCGCGGCGGCAGGCGATGTGGATGGCCGGATGGTTCCATGACGGAGGGCATTGGTGACATACTCCTCCATCGCCTGCGTCTCCGAGGTGGATAGTGAGTAGAGATGTCCGCGGGGGGGGGGGCTTGGGGGGGAGGGTAGACGGAACCCGGCTGGAGTTCTATGGCCAGGTCATATGGACAATGAGATGGGAGGTAGGCAGCCCGTTTCTTGCAAAAAACTTCAGCCAGGTCCCGATAGATGATGGGGATGGCGTTGGTGTCGACGTCGGGGGCCTCGGACTCCTTGGAACACGTCCCAGCCAGTGCCTGTAGGTTGCTGTTCCTGGTGCTGGTCGATTTTGAGGGTGATGAGCTGGGTTTGGTGAGTGATGGGGCTGGATGAAAGGGGCCGAACATCGACCGATGTGATGCTAAACAGCTGGGATAACGCCTCGACTTTTACCTCCACTTCTTTGGCATAAGTAGAGTCAATGAAGTAACCTGCGGCACCGGAATCGATAAACGCAGTACTTCGGACCCGTTTGTGGCCAATTTGGAGGATTACCTGAACCGTTAGTCGCGAGATGGTGGAGTTGGTGGTGGTGGAGAGTTGGATCTGGCCCGGTGAGTCTCTCCTCCGGTTCACCGGGGCTGGTCGTTTCCCGGGCGCAGTGGGCAGATTGCCCGGTGGTGTGCCGCTGACCCACAGTAGGCACACAGCCCTTCTCGGAACCGGCGTTCACGTTCGGCTATGGTCAGGGAGGCGCGTCCTAATTTGGATTCCATGGAAAAGATGGGAAGCCTATCCTAACCTCACAGCTGGATCTTCTTCTTCTGCCAGATTAAACACTTCACAGTAGGTAGAACCATTTTGCACTGTTCAAGTTATATTCTGATTAAATGTTTTGTATCTTTAAATATGGTTCATCAGATCAGCTGTTTTATGTAAACAGTTATGTTGGAATCTCTAATCAAAATGATTTTAGTTAGATATTGTGCATGTAAATGCAGCTACTATTAGGCTTCCAATTTCTTTTTATCAGTTCTTCTATCACGTTTTTGTATTTTAATTCAAAAAGTGACACTCTCCGTACATTCTCTGTACATTCTCATATATTCTTCATTACATCATGTAGTTCAGTACATGCATGGGCAAGACTGCTGACTTGCCAAAAGACGATCATTGACATTGAGGATAAGGCTGCAGGCTTAAGATGATGGTCAAGCATAGAAGAGCTTCACAAGGTGTGGAACCAGGTTGGGATCAGTGCATCAAGAGTCATCACACATGGATGTCTTTAGGAAATGAGTGATAACTGTTACATTCCTAGTATCGAACCACTCTTGAACCAAAGACAACATCAAAAACATCTTACTTGGGCTAAGGAGAAATTTTACAGGACCACTGCCCAGTGGTCCAAAGGCCTCTATTCAGAGAAGAACAGAATCCAAGCTGCCTGAAGTGCCATGCCATCTCCTGGTGTTGGTCCACTGTGTTTTATCAAGTCCAAAGTTAATCACAGCATCTAACAGGAGATTTTAGAGCACGTCAGGCTTCAGCCTGCTTCTAAGCTTTAGATGCAGATTTCCTTTTCCAGCAGGACAGAGCTCCTGCCCACACTGCCAAAACTAGCATGGTTTGCTGACCATGATATTATTGTGCTTAATTTGGCAGCCAATTTCTTTTACCCTGAACCCTATAGAGAATCTTGTCAAGAGGAAGATTAGAAAACACAGATCCACCAATACAGGTGAGCAGAAGGATGCTATCAAAGCAACCTGGTCTTCAATAACGCCTCAGCATTGCCACAGGCTGATCACCTCTATGCCGTGCCTCACTGATGCAGTAGTTCATGTTAAAAGAACCCTGAGCAAGTACTGATTGCATAAATGAACATACTTTTCAGAAATTCGACATTTCTGTAAATTCTTTTTTGATCTTATTAAATATTTTAACATTTTGAGATACTGCATTTTTGATTTTCGTGATCTGTGAGTTGCAGTCATTGAATTTAAAACCAAAAAAGCTTTAAATTGCACTTGATGTGCAATGAATAAGACAGTATGTGTCCCTTTTCGCCTTTTGTATTATGTCAGCATTAGACCACAGAGCCACCAGTATTGTGGTCTGCCTGCTTTTCCACTTTCTTGTTAAAAAGCTCTGCTCCAGACAACCCAACCACACACACTTGCACATGTTTAATAATGCCTTATATCCAACATCACAATCAAAGAAAAATCTTTTATTAGGGTTCTTAGTGTTTTGTTTTGCATGTTATTATGAGGCCTGCTGCTCTGTTTGTGTCTGTAGACAGCCTCAGACAAACCCAGTCTGAATTAGCACAAAGGTCATTAAAACTGCTTTAATCTCCTGCTTTTAATTGCTGCCCTTAATTTTACAACCGATGCTCGTGATGTGTAGTAATGTGGCTGAAGTCTCAGATGGTTCTATACACCATAAGTGCATTTACTGTATGGTTGAACGGTGGCTGATTGGTTTAACTGTCTGATGGTTCATAACCAGAGGTGGCAGAAGTACACAAACTCAATTCTCGAGTAAAAGTTCAAGTACTTGGCTAAACATGTTCCATAATACAAGTAGAAGTACTACTTTTTAGTACTCTTCAAGTACAAAAGTATGAGTACTCCACAAAGACAACAACTTTCTGGATATCTATGCATGACTGAGTACCTGATACACAGTATATTAAAGTATTTTAAGCACAACTGAAGTGGATGCTGCTGATAACATGAAGCTACAAGTCTAGTAGAACTGTGTTTTATGCAGAAATCTAAAATGTAAAAAAATTTTTTTTACCCAAATAAATGTATAAATTAATAAAGAACAAATAAATGTAAAATTCATTGCTTGGGATCAGATGCTTTAGAAGTTCATGAAACCTTGTGTACATAAATGTATGTTGAAATATTTGCCTGGTTGTTTTAGACGTGTCTGGACAGAGAGGAGTGGAATAAGTGCATTAGTGTATCAGGGGATTATATAGAGAAATAAAGGAAGTTTTTACTGCCAGAACTGTGTTCTGTTATTCTGAACATCCCTCGTATATTAGCTGTGAATTCTGTTATTGACTTTTTTGTTTAAAATGTCTTGGACAGTTCTTAACCCAATTCAGCTAATTTCAGATTTATCTCATTAGTTGTTTTCTTTGCTTGATGAAGGACAACAATGTGACTCTTCTGAAGCACAGGAACATCTTTTCCATGACCTCAGGATACGTCTCCCACAAGGTTGTTTAAGAAATGAGAAGCTCCTCACTGCGACACAATAATCACTGCAGTAATTATCCAGTCAAAGCCTCTTAAGGTTTTGTGTATTAAATCCAAACAGTGACTTTTGGCCGGACACTGTATGTACAGAGTCGGGGGGAAAGGAGGAGCAAAGGTATCAATCTATATACAAACCGGATTCCAAAACAGTTGGGACACTAAACAAATTGTGAATAAAAACTGAATGCAATGATGTGGAGATGGCAAATGTCAATATTTTATTCAGAATAGAACATAAATCACGGAACAAAAGTTTAATCCGAGAAAATGTATAATTTTAAAGGAAAAATATGTTGATTCCAAATTTCACGGTGTCAACAAATCCCAAAAAAGTTGGGACAAGTAGCAATAAGAGGCTGGAAAAAATAAATTTGAGCATAACGAAGAGCTGGAAGACCAATTAACAGTAATTAGGTTAATTGGCAACATGATTGGGTATAAAAAGAGCTTCTCAGAGTGGCAGTGTCTCTCATGAAGACAAGATGGGTAGAGGATCACCAATTCCCACAATGTTGCGCAGAAAGATAGTGGAGCAATATCAGAAAGGTGTTACCCAGCGAAAAATTGCAATTATCTGCAATTGACTTTGCAGTTATCATCATCAACTGTGCATAATATCATCCGAAGATTCAGAGAATCTGGAACAATCTCTGTGCGTAAGAGTCAAGGGCGTAAAACCATACTGGATGCCCGTGATCTCCGGGCCCTTAAACGACACTGCACCACAAACAGGAATGCTACTGTAAAGGAAATCACAGAATGGGCTCAGGAATACTTCCAGAAACCATCGTCAGTGAACACAATCCACCGTGCCATCCGCCGTCGCCAGCTGAAACTCTACAGTGCAAATAAGAAGCCATTTCTAAGCAAGATCCACAAGCACAGGCGTTTTCATTGGGCCAGGGATCATTTAAAATGGAGTGTGGCAAAATGGAAAACTGTTCTGTGGTCAGACGAGTCACGCTTCAAAGTTCTTGTTGGAAATGTGGGACGCAACGTCATCCGGACCAAAGAGGACAAGGACAACCCAAGTTGTTATCAACGCTCAGTTCAGAAGCCTGCATCTCTGATGGTATGGGGTTGCATGAGTGCGTGTGGCATGGGCAGCTTGCATGTCTGGAAAGGCACCATCAATGCAGAAAAATATATTCAGGTTCTAGAACAACATATGCTCCCATCCAGACATCATCTCTTTCAGAGAAGACCCTGCATTTTTCAACAAGATAATGCCAGACCACATTCGGCATCAATCACAACATCATGGCTGCGTAGGAGAAGGATCCGGGTACTGAAATGGCCAGTCTGCAGTCCAGATCTTTCCCCTATAGAGAACATTTGGCGCATCATAAAGAGGAAGGTGCGACAAAGAAGGCCCAAGACGATTGAACAGTTAGAGGCCTGTATTAGACAAGAATGGGAGAGCATTCCTATTTCTAAACTTCGGTCCCCAGACGTCGAGTGTTGTAAGAAGAAGGGGAGATGCCACACAGTGGTGAAAATGGCCTTGTCCCAACTTTTTTGGGATTTGTTGACACCATGACATTTTGATTTTCTCAGTTTAAACTTGATTTATGTTCTATTCTGAATAAAATATTGACATTTGCCATCTCCACATCATTGCATTCAGTTTTTATTCACAATTTGTTTAGTGTCCCAACTTTTTTGGAATCTGGTTTGTATTATATATATTTATAAATCAGAAATTTTGTTTGGCCGATTGGTGTTTGCACAGGTAGTTCCGTGACAGGCGTAACTCACTTAATCTAACAGTAGGCAGCTTCATTATCAACTTTTATGTGAATCTGTGAGCTTGTCTCAGGCATTCCTCAATGACTGGGAACAGTAAGCTACATAGTCTATGATGACACGGGTACGTCAGGCCGAGCTCATAACTACAGATCAGACGGTGACGCGTCTACAGTTAAAGGCAGAAGTTAGGGCTCCCGAAACCAGGAACTGCACGCCAGCGGAACCGTGGATAAATCTCTAGTGATAACTAAACAAAAACAAGCAGTAAATGAAACATGTTAAATATACTCATAAAAAGTATGTGCTCATTAAACAGGGGAAATTAGTAAACAGTCAAACGGCAAATAACACTGATTGATCAGTACAGGGCATCACATGACTGGAAAGTGATAACAGGTCAGTATACCCGAAGGAAGTGAACTCTCACTACAGGAAAGTTGAGAAATATGGAGCCCATTTTTGTATCATGCAAAAAAATCAGGTTCAGAAACAGGTTCAGTGCCAGTTTAGGCAAAGGTGTAACCGTTGGAATTGGCCCTTTCTAAAATATAATGACAGTAGGTATTCCTTAATATAGGAAACTAAGGCAGAATTTTTATTAGTAAAAAAGCACATGTATTTTAAGTGTTGGTATGTAGTCTTTAGTATACACTTGAAACCCATTTCATTGGGAACACTTATGGACATCATTAAGGCAGGTAAGGTATTTAATCAGCCAATTATGTGGCAACAGCATGATGCATAAAATCAAGCAGATATAGGTTAAAAAGTGTCAGTTAACATTAAACTGTCACGAACCCCTGTCACTCCTCTCTTTTGTTGTTGTTTTTGTTCCCACGCTGTCAGATTTCTCTACTCGCGGTCACGTTGTCTCTAGACTGTCACGTCTTTTCCCACGCCTTCGTACCGCCCCTCCCACACACACCGGCTCCCCATTCACAAATAATTTCTCCTGACATTTAAGGAAGCGCAGCGCGCTTTCTCGCTGCCGAATTATTGCGTGCTCCACATCCCAGTTTCCTCGCGGTTAGTTTTCCTATGATTCATGCGTTTTTTGACTTTGTTTAACGGCTTTCGCTTTTCGCTCGTCCCTACGGATTTGTTAGACCTGATATTTGCTTCACGGACATCGACCCACGCCCCGCCCCTCGACTTCGCTATCGTCTTCCGCTTCGGATTGTTTGACCTGGCCTTGACTGCTCTCACGGGCACTGACTCACGCTTCGCCCCTTGACTTCCCGATTGTTTCTCACTTCCGGATTCCACATCCTTCGAGACACCAACAGGTGAAACGCCTCTGCTCTTCTCAATCTCTGCATCCACGTCTGTTTTGTCCACTACAGAAAGGCACCCAGCAGCCATCCTCCACGTCAAGGTGACCTACAGAATCTCACTTCATTAAACATCAGAGAACCGCTTCAGAGCTGCACCTCTGTCCTCCATTACAGTCCCGTGTTCATTATACACCTGTATTCCGTGAGAAAGTAACACCAAGCACTACCAACCCTATCTCCTACATTTTCATCATTAAAGCCCTTTTAAGAATATCATCCCAGAGTGGTGTCTGCTCTTGGGTCCTATCAGCCTGCCTGACCTCGCACAGCGCCGTGACAGAATAATTCGGCCAGAAGAATGGACCCAGCAGAACTGAGCCGTCTGATGACCGCACTGGAGAGTCAGGGCACTCTCCTTGGCTCACACCAGCAGGATCTCCAGTCAGTCACTCAGACCCTGGCATCTGTCTCTGAATCTCTTGCTAAGCTCACGATCCAAGTACAACAGCTCCACACGACCCCCTCTCCGCCTGCCACTGCCACCCCACCACCGGAACCACGCCTTCCTCCGCCTCAGGCTTATGATGGTGAACCAGGCACTTGCCGCTCCTTCCTCTCCCAGTGCTCGCTGGTGCTGGAATTGCAGGCCTCGACCTTTCCCACAGAACGTTCAAAGGTGGCATATGTCATTACACTGCTGACCGGGACAGCAAGGGAGTGGGGAACGGCAGTATGGGACGCTCAGGATGCCTGCTGCTTTAGCTTCAACAGATTAACTCAGGAGATGAGGAGAGTCTTCGACCGCTCATCCTCTGGCCGAGAGGCGGCTGGGAAGATATTAAGGCTTCGCCAAGGACCTCGTTCAGCTTACGACTATGCGATTGAGTTTCGCACCCTGGCGGCCTCCTGCAATTGGGACGAACAGGCTTTGTTTGATGCCTTTTTGGAGGGACTTTCCGAAACCCTCAAGGACGAGCTTGTCTCCCGTGAGCTACCATCTGATCTGGATGAACTCATGGACCTCGCTGGGCGGCTCGTATTCGTCTCCGACGTGATCGATCTCAGACAATCAGGAGGTCTCTCTCTCCTCTCACCCCTCCACGCTCACCTACTTCTCCATGTCCACCTACTCCTCCATGCCCACCCGCTCGCCCATGCCCTCACTCTTCTCCTGAGGAACCCATGAAGATAGGTCGAACCCACATCTCCTCAGAGGAATGGCAGCGGCGACGAACAGAGAGAGCATGCTTTTATTGTGGGCAAGCAGGTCATTTTCTCAAGGATTGCCCGCTAAAAAAGTAAGCCCTCCAGTTAAACTGGGAGTTCTGGAGGGCTCCACTCACAAGAACCTCCCTAACACACGTTCATGTTTTACTGTCTCCCTCGTCCATGACAACAAGTCCCATGCCATGCAAGCCCTGATTGATTCCGGGGCAGATCGGAACCTAATTAGCCTCAACACAGTCAGAAACTTGGGAATTCCTGTGCATCGTCTGAACCCCTCTTTCTCTGTGCGAGCCCTAGATGGCAGTAACCTCCCTCCCATTACACACCAGACAACTCCAATTACTCTTCGCATTTCTGGCAACCACGTGGAGGACATCTCCCTCTTTGTCGTCAACAGCCCCTATTCTCCGATCGTTCTTGGCCGCCCCTGGCTTACTCTCCACAACCCCCACATCGACTGGGTTAAGAACATTATCCTGGGTTGGAGCCCCTCATGCCTCGCCTCCTGCCTCCACTCAGCTGCTACCCACTCTCCACCTCCCATCATGATCGACGAACATCTTGACCTTTCTAATGTTCCACCAGAGTACTCTGATCTCAAACTTGCCTTTAGCAAAGCACAAGCACTCTCACTTCCCCCTCACCGACCTTATGATTGTGCAATAAACCTCCTCCCAGGTACCACACCCCCCAAGGGACGCCTTTATTCACTTAGCCCACCAGAGAGAGAAGCCATGAACCATTATATCACAGAGTCTCTTGCCACAGGCATCATTCGCCCCTCCTCCTCCCCCGCAGGCACTGGGTTTTTCTTTGTCAAAAAAAAAGATAATTCCCTTCGGCCCTGCATTGATTATAGAGGCCTTAACGAAATTACTGTCAAGAACCGTTACCCGCTCCCACTCATGACCACAGCCTTTGAACTCCTTCAAGGGGCCAAAGTATTCACCAAGCTGGATCTCAGAAATGCTTACCATCTTGTCCGGATAAGGGAGGGGGATGAATGGAAGACGGCCTTTAAGACCCCTACAGGGCACTACGAGTACCGCGTTGTCCCTTTCGGCCTTACCAATGCCCCGGCAGTGTTTCAGGCCTTAGTTAATGATGTCCTCAGGGATTTTCTGAACTCTTTTGTTTTTGTCTACCTTGACGATATTTAGATTTTTTCACGTTCTCCCGAAGAACATAAGAACCATGTGCGCCTAGTATTGCGAAGACTCCTTGAGAATAAATTATTCATCAAAGCCGAGAAGTGTGAATTTCATCAGGATTCTATCGCTTTCCTTGGTTTCATTATTTCACCATCCATGATCCAGATGGACCCCACCAAGGTAGAAGCTGTCACTGATTGGCCGGCCCCCACTTCTAGACGTGATCTCCAACGGTTTCTGGGATTTGCTAATTTTTACCGACGATTCATAAGGAACTACAGCACCATTGCTGCCCCACTCACAACACTAACTCCCTCAAGACTCCGTTTCTAGTGGAACGAACAGGCAGAGGAGGCCTTCCAAAGGCTCAAGACCAAGTTTACATCGGCCCCTATCCTTACTATCCCGGATCCCTCCTTACAATTTGTTGTGGAAGTGGACACCTCTGAAACAGGGGTGGGGGCAGTACTGTCTCAGAGAACTCCCAAGGATAACAAGCTGCACCCCTGTTCTTTTTTTTCTCATCGCCTTTCACCCGCTGAGAGAAATTATGACATTGGAGACCGAGAATTGCTAGCAGTGAAATTAGCCTTAGAGGAGTGGAGACATTGGCTAGAGGGAACTGAACACCCCTTTCTCGTCTGGACAGACCACAAGAACCTGGAGTATTTGAAAACAGCTAAGAGACTTAACGCCCGACAGGCCAGGTGGTCCTTGTTTTTCTCCAGGTTTAATTTCACCCTATCTTACCGCCCTGGAGCCAAGAACTCAAAGCCAGATGCTCTGTCCCGGCAGTTTTCCTCGGACCAGGTCTTCTTGCCCCACGAGACCATTCTTCACCCTCGCTGTTTAGGGGCTACTTACTACACATTGAAAGACAGGTAAAACAAGCCCATGCCCAAGGTCCTACCCCAAGTAATGTTCCCCAGGGTCGTCTCTTTGTTCCTGCAACCATGCGCACTCAGGTCCTGGAATGGGGACACAACTCCAAGCTTGCTTGCCACCCCGGGGGCAAACATACCCAGTTTTTGATCCAACAACGTTTCTGGTGGCCCACGTTGAAGGAGGATGTTATCAAGTATGTGGCGGCATGTGACTCCTGTACCAGGAACAAAAGCAGCAATAGGCTCCCGGCAGGCCTCCTTAGACCACTCCCAGTCCCTCACCGCCCTTGGTCACATATTGCCATCGACTTTGTTACTGGACTACCCAACTCCAGTAACAATACTTGCATCTTAACTATCGTCGACCGCTTTTCCAAGGCTGCCCACTTCGTGCCGCTCCCTGGACTCCCTTCTGCCAAACAGACGGCTGAGTTACTCATTCTCCACGTTTTTCGCCTCCATGGTCTCCCCACGGACATTGTCTCGGATCGAGGTCCACAGTTCACAGCAAGGTTTTGGAGAGCTTTCTGTAAACTCATTGGAGCCACCACAAGTCTATCCTCAGGCTATCATCCACAGACAAACGGCCAAACCGAGAGAATGAATCAAGAGTTGGAGGCAACTCTTCGGTGCATGACCTCTCAGAACCCAACCTCTTGGAGCAGATTTCTCCCGTGGGCCGAATACGCCCACAACTCTTTCCCAACTTCCTCCACGGGTTTGTCCCCATTCCACTGCTGCCTGGGCTATCAGCCACCTTTGTTTCCTTCCCAGGAGGAGGAGGTAACAGTCCCTTCTGCCCAGGCGTTTGTCCGCCGGTGCAAAAGAACCTGGCTACAAGCCAGAAGACAACTCCTCCAATCTGTCAAAAACTATAAGAAACAAGCGGATCGACGTCGCTCCACAGCTCCAAGGTATCACATCGGCCAGAGGGTCATGTTATCGACAAGGGATGTTCCCATAAAGACGATCTCTCGTAAACTCTCACCCAGGTTCATCGGACCCTTCACCATAACTAAGATCATCAACCCCTCTTCTGTAAGATTAAGTTTACCTTCCACCATGCGTCGCATCAACCCAACCTTTCATGTATCCCAAATCAAACGTCTAATTTCCAACCCGCTATGTCCACCCACCCACCCGCCTCCTCCTCCCCGGATCATAGAGGGTGGTGAGGCATTCACAGCCCGTCGACTCCTCAAGGCCCGTCGCCGAGGGAGAGGCATTCAGTACCTGGTAGATTGGGAGGGTTATGGACCTGAGTAGAGAACCTGGGTTCCTGCCAAGTTCATTTTGGACCCCAAATTGTTTACGGACTTTTACAAACGTTTCCCTGAGGCGCCCCGTCCAAACGCCCAGAGGCGTTCGTAAGGGGGGGGGGTACTGTCACGAACCCTTGTCACTCCTCTCTTTTGTTGTTGTTTTTGTTCCCACGCTGTCAGATTTCTCTACTCGCGGTCACGTTGTCTCTAGACTGTCACGTCTAAGGAAGCGCAGCGCGCTTTCTCGCTGCCGAATTATTGCGTGCTCCACAGCCCAGTTTCCTCGCGGTTATTTTTCCTATGATTCATGCGTTTTTTTACCAAGTGCTTTGTTTAACGGCTTTCGCTTTTCGCTCGTCCCTACGGATTTGTTAGACCTGATATTTGCTTCACGGACATCGACCCACGCCCCGCCCCTCGACTTCGCTATCGTCTTCTGCTTCGGATTGTTTGACCTGCCCTTGACTGCTCTCACGGACACTGACTCACGCTTCGCCCCTTGACTTCCCGATTGTTTCTCACTTCCGGATTCCACATCCTTCGAGACACCAACAGGTGAAACGCCTCTGCTCTTCTCAATCTCTGCATCCACGTCTGTTTTTTCCACTACAGAAAGGCACCCAGCAGCCATCCTCCACGTCAAGGTAAACTACAGAATCTCACTTCATTAAACATCAGAGAACCGCTTCAGAGCTGCACCTCTGTCCTCCATTACAGTCCCGTGTTCATTATACACCTGTATTCCGTGAGAAAGTAACACCAAGCACTACCAACCCTATCTCCTACATTTTCATCATTAAAGCCCTTTTAAGAATATCATCCCAGAGTGGTGTCTGCTCTTGGGTCCTATCAGCCTGCCTGACCTCGCACAGCGCCGTGACATAAACATTCGATTGAAAAAAAGGAATGTCTGTGAATTTGCTGGTTTGTTGGTGTCAGATGTGCTGATTTGAGTATTTTAGAAACTGCTTAAGGGATTTTCATCACAGAAAGATCTTTAAAGTTTACTCAAAATGGTGTTAAAAAACCCTCCTGTAGGCTGAAACCCTTGTTGATGACAGAGTTCAGAGGGAAATATCCAGGATGGTCTGATCTGCCAGTGACTCCTGTAATCACTGTTTCCAGCCATGGTGAGCAGAAAAGCATCTAAGCACATACAGTACAGTACAGTACAACCAAGTACAAAGCTTGAGGTGGACGGGCTACAACCCGACCACAACTAATCAGGTTCCACTCCTATCAGTCAGATAGGAATCTGAAGCTATCAGAAGCACTGACTCATACTGTACAGTTGAAGACGGGAATAAGACCAGGCAATTTTCCATTTATACTTTCACTGTCCTTTGTGCAGTCAGTGGCCGTGGGAGAATCAGTGTCCTGCGCTTGGCTGACTGGAGTTAAACCTGATGTGGTCTTCCCCTGTTTCATCTCAGTGTTTGATGCTTTGTGCATTATATGATGCTTTTCTGCTCACCATCGTATAAAATGTGATTATGAGTTACTATACACTTTCTGTCAGTCAGAACAGCCTGGCTATTTTCTCTTTGATCTCTCTTAAGGTATTTCCACCCATAGAAGTGCCACTCACTCAGTGTTATTTGTCTTTGCATGTGTAACCGTAATTCTTTTTACATGAGTGAATCTTCTGCTCTTAATAGAAATGTTGATACATGGATATTTGTTTTCAGTCTGTATACCTGCTGCCAGTACACTTTGTTCATGGACTCAAGCTCTGTGACATTTTTAAATAAGGATATTCAGAACTTCTTATTTCTTAGACCAAATATAGACTAATCTTGTTTCGCTGGTGTTACCGTGTTATAGTTTTTAGGTTAAACTAAGTAGCAGCTTAGTGTATCAGTGCAGTAGAGTATATTTCTACATATACAGTAGCAGAAAGATTTTACCCTGTGTGTATGACAGTGTAGCAGTAATGTAAGCTTTCTAATTTATCTATTACTAAAGTGAGTTTGATTGTTTCTATTAAAAACAATAGACGTGTTAACTCATGTTAACAGAATAAAAAGTCAGACAGAGTGCTGTCCAGTCTGATCTGAGTGAAAAATGTTAACTGCCTGGACAGCAGCCATGTTTTGTGATTCATATTTTGGTATTTTATGTGTCCTTGTTTACAAGGGGCTTCTGGGAGTTGTGGTTCACTCATTAACAGGACTTGAAAGTGGCTATAAATGGAGCAGTGGTAAAACTGGCCCACACTGACGTCTGTGCACCATGCAGACATACTGCTACTTGCAGAGACAGTACATAAAAATATACCCAGATGAGAAGTTTGTGCATACAAACCTTTGCTGTAGACATTAGGTCTACTAAACACAAAAACGATTCGTTGTTCAGTTGGACTGGATTTAAAATCTCAACCATTTCTTTTTAGTCTTCAAACCAGAATCTAGAATCTCCAGATTTCCATGTTGTTGACTGACAAGTTTGTATGGAGACTCAAATATGTTCATTATGCTGCTTTCAGAGAGAAATGAGATCTAAACATGAGATCATCAATTATTATTCTCATAAATGGAAACATCGCTTCAGCACTGATCCAACACTGCCTTAGGTTTAGGATTAGATACTGCAAAAAAAAAAAAAAAAAAACTTTGAAGAAAACAAAAAAAAAACAAATTTAAATAGTACATATGCTTTTGCTTTTAGCTCATTCACAAGACTAACACTGATATTTTTTTAAACAATACAAATTAATGCAACCATGGGGGGGCGCAATCCAGTGTCTTCTTGTGCCAGTCCCAAGTCTGGATAAATGCAGAGGGTTGTGTCAGGAAGGGCATCCGACGTAAAACATTTGGCAAATCAATGATGCGAGTCAGAAATATCATTTCCATACCGGATCAGTCGTGGCCCGGGTTAACAACGACCGCCACCGGTGCTGTTGACCTACAGGGTGCCGGTGGAAATTGGGCTACTGTTGGTCGAAGAAGGAGAGGAGGAAGGCGTGTTCGAAAGCAGAGAGAGAAGAGGAAAGGCAAGAGTTTAGGAATGATAGTAGGGACCTTGAATGTTGGGACCATGACAGGGAAGGCAAGAGAGTTGGTTGATATGATGCAGAGAAGGAAAGTGGATATCCTGTGTGTCCAGGAGACCAGGTGGAAAGGTAGCAAAGCTAGAAGCTTAGGATCAGGGTTCAAATTGTTTTACCATGGTGTGGATAGGAAAATAAATGGAGTAGGAGTTATCCTGAAAGAGGAGTTTGTTAGGAATGTTCTAGATTTATTTTTCAAAAGCACAAGAACAGATAATCAACAGTGACATCATTACTATACTATTACTGACAAGGGCAGAATGGAGTAATTGCACAAATAGACTAAGGCAGCTTCTACAGAGCAGGATCTCTCTGTGACTTAAGATATCTTTTCTGCAGAACAAAACTATCCAGCCCTGGTCTCATTTTAACATACAAACACGGTCTATGACTTTTCAGGTAGGCCTCGCTATTTCATTACAACATTACTGAGAGCAGCGCTGGTCATTATCTCCCAACGTCAGGATGTAGGGGTACGGCCTTGACACTTCAGCCTGCTGGAGGTATTACACCATGAAAGAAACCTTAGAAAGAAAGAAATGAAAAAGTAAAAATTTTGTTGAATAGCAAAGACTAAACTGAATAAGAGTATTAATTTAGGGTGAAATAGGATTGATACAAAAAAAATTACAAAGCTGCCCATTAAGATAGTGTATAGGTAACCTAAAACAAAAACATGGAGACAGCTACTACCAAACATAAAACAGCAAAATAAGCCTAAATGCCTGCGTCATGCTAACACTACAGTTAACAGTTTAGCGTTCATTCATCACTTCACCATCTTCGTAACCCTGCAAACATTCTACAGAGAAAGCTAAAAAGCTCAGACATCTTAGCCGTTTCTTTCATACACAGGTGGGGTTTATGGCTAGCAGCTATTCTCAGCTAAATTATCATCCAGTACCTCAGACCAGCCGGAAAGTTTGTGTGTAACCTTAACACGGTAACAGTAATAAATGTTACATATAGTAATAATTTTTCAGTCATACGTGAATTAGGTGAGTGAACATGTGTATACAGACCTTGTATTTAACGCCATTTCCCCTTAAATGCCCGAGGAGGATGAACCGTCATCAGCGGTGTGGGAGCTCAAGAGACACGAAGCTGAGTGACAGCCGCTGAAAACTTTGGGGGAGGGGCCAAGCAAACTTTAACCCAGCAGCTGGGTTACACAAAAACTACCCAACTCTCTGTAAATAACCCAGAAAAATGACCCAACAGCGGCAACCCAGCGTTTGGGTAGAAAAAACAACCCAGCGTTTTTTAGAGTGCAGGACAGGAATGTAGAAGGACAGATGGTGGTGGACTTTGCAAAGAGGATGGAAATGGCAGTAGTAAATACTTTCTTCCAGAAGAGGCAGGAACATACTGTAGGGTGACATATGAGAGCGGAGGCAGAAGCACTCAGGTGGACTACATCTTGTGTCGATGTTGTAATCTGAAAGAGATCAGCGACTGCAAGGTATTGGTAGGGGAGAGTGTAGCCAGACAACACAGCATGGTGGTGTGTAAAATAACCCTGGTGGTGAGGAAGGTGAAGAGGACAAAGGTAGAGCAGAGGACAAAGTGGTGGAAGCTGAGAAAGGAAGAATGTTGTGTAGTCTTCAGGGAGGAGTTGAGACAAGCTACAGATGTCGCCTTTAAGACTGCGCGTGTTTTCCCGCGAGAGGCCGCAATTTAGCGCGCGGCGTGCCGCGACTTGTCGGAGGCAACATTCAGGAATTTAAAATAAATGTGTTGTGCTTCACTGAATATCCGCCAGATGGCGCATGGAAGGACTTTATCTAAATGCCGGACCAAGTACAACAATGAATGTAACGACGCGGATGAACAGTGCTGAAGCGAACATGAATTTTATTTTGTTTCATAATAGATCTTTCATGATGGATGAGTGTATATGTGCTTCACATTATCAAACACAGGCAAAGGAGACAGAAATTATTGAGGGATCCACTGAAAAAAGTAAACCTAGCTATCGTTCGTTTAATGTGTTGTAAAGTTCGATTTCTTTAGTCCGCACCAGTCAGAAAAATGTTACAATGTAGTAAACAGACGTGGGTACCGTTTGCTTTCACATATGCAGAGTTCTAATCGAACCAAAATAGAGCGCGAAGCCCATCGGCACCGGAAACAGACTATTTTCAGAAAATCGCGCCACTTTCAATAATCATGGAGGAACAGCTTTGCTTTGCTCTCGTGGTGCTGATCCTCGACCACTGCATTGTACGTGCAAATTATTACTTTCAGATAATTAATTTCGAACACGATTCGCGGCTGCGACTCCAAACCAGCTTCCCGGTTTATTAATCTCGCCGACGGCACATCGCGTGCTACTTCAGGGAGAAGAGACGTGCCCTCCTCCTGAATGATCATTTTGTTATTAGCCGGAGATCTTCCTGCAGATCCATCAGGTAATCCGTTGGCCGATCGAAACAGCCCAGCCACACATTTTTTCATCTTTAATGTGAATACAGAGAGGCACTTAATTTCCTCGGCACTCCACGTTTCTCCGCGGTTTGATTTCATCGCGAGTCGATAGCTTGAAAAATTTAATCGAGTCATCAGGAAGGGAAAATAATTTTACCCACAACCCCGTATCTTACCCAAAGTGCATTAAACTGTACCATTTCATCAGATTTGGTTTGGTTGCTTTCACACCAGACGAACTGTACCAAAGTAGAGTGGATAAAGCGGTCCGAGACCACCCCTTCAGGCAGGTCTCGGATCGATTGATTTGGTGCGCACCAAAGTACCGAGATTGCATTCACATCAACGCAAACGAACTGAACCAAGGGACCAAACACGTTTGGTGCGCACCAAATGCTGTAGGTGTGAAAGCACCCTTTTTTTTTCTCATTCCATTAGTTACAAATTTTTTAATTTGCTCTTTTAAACTAAAGTGTCTAATTTATGCATATGGGTGAATCTTTTTTTTTAACTTTAGTATAATGTTATTTACAGCAGGGAACCAAAGTGAAATATTTCATTTTGATCAAGGCACTTTTATTAGGTTGAGTGTGATTTGCGCATGCGCAGTCTTTAAACCATAGTTTTGCCGGTATAATTTTATTTCCGCCTCAAACCGAAGCATGACGTTGAAACAAGTAAGGAAGGATATCAGAACCTGTATTTCAGTTACTGTTAGTTAAAGCCCCTGATTAAACTTAAATCTAATCCATTCACTCAAAGGACATTTCTGCTTCAAACCAAAGTTCACCGTGTCACATGACCTCATGACGCAGCATTATCACGGACTGAATCACGTTCTGCTGGCGGCCCTATTTTCTCAATTAAAACTCCTTTAAACCAGGTAAGAAAGCAAACTCATGTCATTTCGTTGTTAAATATTTCTCTTCTATGAGCAAATTCATGATTTATGTCAGGAACAACTACTTTGTAGATTGAGTTTTGTGTCCGTGTTTGCTACTGTAGCTAAAAACACCTATATTACCTACCTGGGTGGTCAGGAGATGCTTTCAGTTGACTGGACAACTACAGCCAGTGTGATCAGGGAGACAGGTAGGAGGGTACTTGGTGTATCATCAGGTAAGGGAAAAGGGGACAAGGAGACTTGGTGGTGGAACGAGGAAGTCCAGGAGTGTATACAGGGAAAGAGGCTAGCCAAGAAGAAGTGGGACACTGAGAGGACTGAAGAGAGTAGACAGGAGTACAGGGAGATGCAGCGTAAGGTGAAGGTAGAAGTGGCAAAGGCCAAACAAAGAGCATATGAGGACTTGTATGCTAGGCTGGACAGTAAGGAGGGAGAGGTGGATCTGTACAGGTTGGCGAGGCAAAGAGATAGAGATGGGAAGGATGTGCAGCAGGTTAGAGTGATTAAAGATAGAGATGGAAATGTACTGACAGATGCCAGGAGGGTGATGGGAAGATGGAAGGAGTACTTTGAGGAGTTGATGAATGAGGAAAACGAAAGAGAACGAAGAGTGGAAGAGGATGAAGAGTGGAAAGGCTGTTGGTCCTGATGAAATACCTGTGGAGGTATAGAAGTGCTTAGGAGAGGTGGCAGTAGAGTTTCTGACTAGTTTGTTTAACGAGATCTTGGAGAGTGAGAGGATTCCAGAAGAATGGAGAAGTGTATTGGTGCCGATTTTTAAGAACAAGGGAGATGTGCAAAGCTGTGGCAATTACAGAGGTATAAAGCTAATGAGCCATACAACGAAGATGTGGGAAAGAGTAGTGGAAGCTAGGTTAAGGGCAGAGGTGAGAATTTGTGAGCAGCAGTATGGTTTTATGCCTAGAAAGAGTACATCAGATGCAGTACTTGGTTTGAGGATGCTGGTGGAGAAGTACAGAGAAGATAATAAAGAGTTGCATTGTGTCTTTGTAGATTTAGAGAAAGTGTACGACAGGGTGCCGAGAGAGGAGCTGTGGTGTTGTATGAGGAAGTCTGGAGTGGCAGAGAAGTATGTTAGAGTGGTGCAGGACATGTATGAGAGCTGTAAGACAGTGGTAAGATGTGCTGTAGGTGTGACAGAAGAGTTCAAGGTGGATGTGGGTCTGTAGCAGTAGCGCCGCCGCGACTAAACGACACGTGAGTAATCCCGCCCATGCTAAAGCGTTACTACACTGCAGTGGAAGCGCAAACCGAGCCGAACTGAGCCGAACCGAAGTGAGTTGAACTGAACCGTGTCGTGCCATACTATGCAGTGGAAAAGAGGCATTAGACAGGAGTCTCCATGGACTATGATGTTTGCAGATGACATTGTGCTTTGTAGCAAGAGCAGGGAACAGGTGGAGGAAAATTTGGAGAGGTGGAGATACGCTCTGGAAAGCAGAGGAATGAAGGTTAGCCGCAGCAAGACGGAATACATGTGTGTGAATGAGAGGAACAGTGAGGCTACAGGGAGCAGAGGTAAAGAAGGTGCAGGATTTTAAGTACTTAGGGTCAACGGTCGAGAGCAACGGAGAGTGTTTAAAGGAGGTGAAGAGACGAGTACAGGCAGGTTGGAATGGGTGGAGAAAAGTGTCAGGTGTGTTGTGCGATAAAAGAGTATCAGCGAGAATGAAAGGAAAGGTGTACAGGACAGTGGTGAGACCAGCAATGCTCTACGGCTTAGAGACAGTGGCACTGAAGAAAAGACAGGAGGCAGAGCTAGAGGTAGCAGAGCTGAAGATGTTGATGTTCTCTTTGGGAGTGACAAGGATGGATAGGATCAAGAATCAGAGGGACAACCCATGTGAGATGTTTTGGAGATAAAGTCAGAGAGGCCAGATTGAGGTGGTTTGGACATGTTCAGAGGAGAGTTGGTGAATATATCGGTAGAAGGATGCTGAGGTTGGAACTGCCAGGCAGGAGGTCTAGAGGAAGACCAAAGAGGAGATTTATGGATGCAGTGAGAGAGGACATGAAGTTAGTTGGTGTGAGAGAAGAGGATGCAGAGGATAGGGTTAGATGGAGGCAGATGATTCGCTGTGGCGACCCCTGAAAGGGAACAGCCGAAAGACAAAGAAGAAGAAGACACAGGCGTTTATCAGAACCTCTGTAATACCACTAAAGTGAGAAAAACATTTGTGTGCTAACATTTATATAATTATCTGTTTAATAAGCTACCGTACATTTTAACAACCTGTAGTCTTGCTCTTATTTGAACTGCTTGAGACCCCCATACCTAAAAAAGGACATTCCAATATTTTATTTGTGACTGACTCTGATTCCTCATTGACGAGCTTTCATTATGGTCTGTGATGTGGTTCATGTGTGAAAATTATTCCTCGTGCTCACAGAACCACTCTTTCCTGGAGTCTAGACCTGAACAACTGATCAACCCCAGATCATAACATCTGGGACTCATCAGTTCACATGACCTTTTTCCATCCACATGACCATCTTTCCGTACCTCATGAGTCTCACTAACATATGTGGTTTTCATATGGACACACAGCTGTTTTGTCCCAATCCTGTGAGTTCTCATCATATTGTGTGTGTATGTGTGTGCGCGTGTGCGTGTGTGTAAATACTCTTACTTTCACAAATTCACATAGTGAAAATTAAACATCTGATTTCTACAGTGAATTTCTTCACAATGCAACTTCATCAAGCATTAATTTTCTGACCACACTTCCTCCTTGAAGTTGACAGATCAGCACTACAGTACCTTGCTCCTGGAAATATGGGAAAGGCCTGTAATTTGGACCTAAAGTTTTGATTTCAACTCAAGTATGTTTCATTTGTGCCTTGTCATTTTAATAATTTTCAGTTTTATCTGAGACACAGTGAAGCCTACACCCATGGAGTAATCCAAACAGGCAAAACCAAGTGCACACAATATTTAAATTAACAAGCTGATGTCCCCGTTCTGTTACTCACTAAAGTGAGAAACATCCAAACTCAATTTGATTCAATCATGTCAGCAGGCCATCTGTTTATCAAAGAAAATTTTTTGTATAAAAATTGTATTTATTAAAAAAAAATTTGTGGTTCACAAAGAGTATTTGCCAAACACAGTTGCTTGATCTGTCAGAATATCTTTAATTATTCAGACTTTAGCAATTGCTGAGATTATACCAAGAGAAGCAAAAAGCAGTTCTCATTTCTCTTTGAAATATTCATCAAAATAACAGTGGAAATTAATACCATGTTTATCAATTATGATACAAACCAGATTCCAAAAAAGTTGGGACACTAAACAAATTGTGAATAAAAACTGAATGCAATGATGTGGAGATGGCAAATGTCAATATTTTATTCAGAATAGAACATAGATGACAGATCAAAAGTTTAATCTGAGAAAATGTATCATTTTAAAGGAAAAATATGTTGATTCCAAATTTCACGGTGTCAACAAATCCCAAAAAAGTTGGGACAAGTAGCAATAAGATGCTGGAAAAAGTAAATTTGAGCATAACGAAGAGCTGGAAGACCAATTAACAGTAATTAGGTTAATTGGCAACATGATTGGGTATAAAAAGAGCTTCTCAGAGTGGCAGTGTCTCTCAGAAGCCAAGATGGGTAGAGGATCACCAATTCCCACAATGTTGCGCAGAAAGATAGTGGAGCAATATCAGAAAGGTGTTACCCAGCGAAAAATTGCAAAGACTTTGCAGTTATCATCATCAACTGTGCATAATATCATCCGAAGATTCCGAGAATCTGCAACAATCTCTGTGCGTAAGGGTCAAGGGCGTAAAACCATACTGGATGCCTGTGATCTCCGGGCCCTTAAACGACACTGCACCACAAAAATGCTACTGTAAAGGAAATCACAGAATGGGCTCAGGAATACTTCCAGAAACCATTGTCAGTGAACACAATCCACCGTGCCATCCGCCATTGCCAGCTGAAACTCTACAGTGCAAAGAAGAAGCCATTTCTAAGCAAGATCCACAAGCACAGGCGTTTTCATTGGGCCAGGGATCATTTAAAATGGAGTGTGGCAAAATGGAAGACTGTTCTGTGGTCAGACGAGTCACGATTCGAAATTCTTGTTGAAAATGTGGGACGCCATGTCATCCGGACCAAAGAGGACAAGGACAACCCAAGTTGTTATCAACGCTCAGTTCAGAAGCCTGCATCTCTGATGGGTTGCATGAGTGCGTGTGGCATGGGCATATGCTCCCATCCAGATATCATCTCTTTCAGGGAAGACCCTGCATTTTTCAACAAGATAATGCCAGACCACATTCTGCATCAATCACAACATCATGGCTGCGTAGGAGAAGGATCCGGGTACTGAAATGGCCAGTCTGCAGTCCAGATCTTTCCCCTATAGAGAACATTTGGCGCATCATAAAGAGGAAGGTGCGACAAAGAAGGCCCAAGACGATTGAACAGTTAGAGGCCTGTATTAGACAAGAATGGGAGAGCATTCCTATTTCTAAACTTGAGAAACTGGTCTCCTCATTCCCCAGACGTCTGTTGAGTGTTGTAAGAAGAAGGGGAGATGCCACACAGTGGTGAAAATGGCCTTGTCCCAACTTTTTTGGGATTTGTTGACACCATGACATTTTGATTGACCATATTTTTCCCTTAAAATGATACATTTTCTCAGTTAAAACTTTTGTTCCGTGATTTATGTTCTATTCTGAATGAAATATTGACATTTGCCATCTCCACATCATTGCATTCGGTTTTTATTCACAATTTGTTTAGTGTCCCAACTTTTTTGGAATCCGGTTTGTACATTGAGGGAAGCAAATAAAAAAACAACAACTCACAAGTCCTAAAACAGAACCCTGTGGAACACCAAGCTGTACCTGGAGGGAGACCACCAAGAACGGATAGAACATGCAAACTCCAAGCACCCAGACCCCAGGTGGGACTTGAACCCTCGATGCTGGATGTGAGAGGTCACAGCGCTAACCATGTCACCGAATGCCTGCAGATCTGTTTAATCCAAATATCAATTTTATATTTGTTTATACCAAATATACGTGATAGTGTGGACATCATCAATAATCTGAGATTCTTATGCATAGAGGTAAATCTTAATCTTTACATGGTGCATGACATGGTGCTTACATTACAGGTGTCACACATGTGGTGGTGGGAAAATGCTGTAAATACAGCAGTTATAGGTTTGATTACAAGAAAGAAAAGGTTAGGGTGTTGCTTTGAGTCTACCAAAGAAAAAAATCATCAATGTATGGTTATGCTTTTGTCCTTGATCACTTTTAAAAACACTCACTGTGGATGCTGAACTATTCTTGGTTTCTGTTTGTTTTTTGTATGTTTTTTTTCAGAATTACTGATATCAAAATATCAATAATATATCATATATTATGAACCAATTAATCATATTCTTTAGTTGTTACTATTTAATTTTTCACAGCAAAAATTATTGATATTAACAACCAAAATGCCATAATCACATCCTACATAGTTGATACTGTATAGGTTTGGTTAAACTCAAAGGAGTTCTAAAAACTGTTAAATCATCATTGTACTTTTTCCTTTACTTTATATTTTAAATGCATTATAACTCTGATTTTCAGGATTGGATTCCTTTGCTTTTGATGACGCTGTTGAGGGTAAGGGAAGTAGGATTGCAGAATACAGAAGAGATTCAAAATCAAGTGCTCAAAAGTTAACAAAAGAACAAACAGAACCACAAATATAGGGCTTGGAGCTACAAGGAAGTACAAGGAGTGCTACAGACACTACATGGTTAAAAATACTAATTATGTTCTTTCCTCAACTTTCTATGTTTATTTGTGAGCATTGTATACATGCTCTACTTCACAGAAATAAAACTCCAAGCTCTGTCTGGACCTCACCTTCATAACTCCTTCAAGCGGCAGCAGTCTACAGAATTTCTGATACTCAAATGTTACCTTATATGACTGCAGTCCTTCAGTGTACAACCAGCGCTTTGTATCCTAGTCACAAAATCAATAACAAGGTGGGATTTCTATGTTTTTTTTTTATCATTGCATTGGGTCATGACGCTTAGACTGGTGGCAGTTTTATGTTCATTGCTGATTTGGTGATTTGGTTAAGAACATGGTTCCTTCAATTCCTTCATATTTATTCTGCAGATCTGTGTAATATGTTGCTGAGCAAAAAAAATGTTTGAACATAGCAAACTAGATTAAAATGTGAGAATTTCCTCTCGATTATTTGATTTCCACTGGTTTGCTGGAAAAATCCTGGCTATACAGTTGAGATGTGAATTTGGAGGTTGGATTGAAACTCAATTTTACGCATTGGCTGCAATGGGAAAATCAAAAAGGATGCGTAGTACACATTACGATTATAGTACAAGCACATATGCACATACAGTACACCCAAACATCTGTGTAACTGATATACACACCTTTCATAGGATAGCTCCTTGACAATCTATCCTCAGTCTTCATTGATTCTGTCAATCCTCAGATGGAGAAAGCACCTTAGCACCATTCCCATGCCTCCTGTTCACACAGTACCTCTCTTTCATTAGCATCCTCTCATTTTTCACTCTCTCTTAGGATCAATATTGATTATTATCTTTAAGGGGCCTGGGGGAAGGAGAGGCTGCACCTCACACTATTTTATTCCACATCATCATTTTTGTGTGGGCAGGAGTTAATGCTCAAAAAAGGGAATAAAAATAAAAAAGATGGGAAAGGGGAAGGCAAATGAAAAGTGAGGCGGGGAACAGAGTGCAGCCCATATCGATTACTCTTCATGGAGTGTGAATAGGCTGAGAGCAACTGTAGTGTATGATGCTAAAGTCTCTTTTTGGAAACTTTCTCTGTATACATCAGATGATAATATAAAAATATTTGTGTTCAATGTGGGCCAACAATTTATTAATTTTTGGGAAATAAATCCAGCATTATATTTGGAAAAGCATTGGAATGTGCCTTTGTTTGTCACCAGATGGCAAGTGCTCCATCATACTGTGCCTGATGGCTACATGATTACTATTGACACTGCAATGATGAAAGTGAATAAAAGTGATTATGATGAGTTAAGACCATTATTAAGACTATTTCTCACCTAGACAGAGAAAGAGTGCTGAGGGTTATATGAGACTCACTTACAGCTTGTGAAATTAGCTACAGTAGGCTGTTAGGGGCACCAGGAGCTTTAATTAAGTGACATAGCAGCTGATCTTGACACAGAAATAATTATACATCTGTGATTTAGTCAGGATTTAGGTCTGATCATAGCACAAAGACAGCACTGGTTAAAGAGGTAAATTACCTCCTGCTGGCCTTTGATCAGGGTTGTGTCTCCTCACTTGTGTTACCTTAGTGCAGCTTTCAACACCATTAATGATGTAAAAAACAGATTAGAAAATGGTAAAGAAGTTAAGAAATGCTGTTTCCTCCTAATAAAAGTTCCTAAGCATCTTGGAGGGCAGTCTAAAGTTTCTCAAGCATCTGAAGTGGTAGAGACACTGTCGGGCCGTTTTCACCACAGTGTTGATGTGACAGGACCATGCCAGGTCCTGCGTGTTGTGAACACCGAGGTATCGGAAGCTGTCCACTCACTCCAGTGGGATCTTGTTCTCCTTCACAGGGGTCTGGTAGTTCCTCTCCTGCTTTGTACTAAAGTCTAATATCAACTCCTTTGTCTTGTTGACATTCAGGAGGAGGTTGCACCTCTGGCACCTGTTCTTCAGATTTCTAATCTGCTTCACGTACAGTAGGCCATCTCATTGTTCTCAGAGATCCCGCCCACCACAATGGTGTGATGATGCTGGTAGAGTTGGTAGTAAACAATAAAGGAAATATTTAAGGGGATTGGACAACTTTCTGTATTTCTTTCCAGTTCCAAGCCATGCAGAGTTTGATATTTGCTATCACAGAAGAATGAGCCTGGCTTTCTAATTAAGCATAACTGCTTGCTTATTAAGAACTTTGTTTAGGAGCCATTTGCATCAAACAAGATTAATGGATGACAACGGAAATGCTGTTTGTTTTTATGTATTTCATGTATTTGCAAATTTGGCTTAGTAGTGAAGAGAATATACTTTATATACTGTAACGCTTGGATTTATAAAACCGCCTAGTTACAAGAAAACGGATTCGGGAATCTAAATATGGGCTGTTAAACACTACTTCCGGTATTGCGTAATCGCGTCAGGACAATATACGACGCGACACAAAACAATTGTAATAAATTAAACCAAGTGTATTATACAAGCTACATAAACAAATAAACAAACACGGTGCACCACAAACCAATATATACAAATATAATACAAATATAAAGAGTGTGTGTGTGATGTATGCGGGTGTGTGAGTGTGTGTATGATAGTCCAGTGTCTGATATATGGCAAAGGGTATGAAAGTGTTGAGTTGGAGAGATGGTTCGATCGCACCAGAAAACAATGGTAGGTCCGGGAGATCGAGAAACGGAAAGAGCTGGGTACTGAATGAAATTATCGAAGTGTAATCCACAAGCAATCGCTCAGCCTCAAAAAACACACACACTCTTTATATTTGTATTATATTTGTATATATTGGTTTGTGGTGCACCTTGTTTGTTTATTTGTTTGTGTAGCTTATATAATACACTTGGTTTAATTTATTACAATTGTTTTGTGTCGCGTCATATATTGTCCTGCCGTGATTACGCAATACCGGAAGTAGTGTTTAACAGCCCATATTTAGATTCCCGAATCCGTTTTCTTGTAACTAGGCGGTTTTATAAATCCAAGCGTTACATAGTGGTGGCCCGTACGGGGAATCGGTATTTTGGGGTATTTTCCGGTTTTGTGTGGCGTGGCTGAACAAGATGGATGCTAACAACGCTAACGCTAATGCTAATGCTAGTAGTGCTGCTAAGGCCAACATTGTAGTAGCTAATAACATGCTGGTTGATGTAGATGATGCATTTGATACGCGCCGTAACCCTACAACTGAATTAACTTCATTGATTAGTTCATTATATATATATGATAACCCTGATAATGACAATAATGATGATATTGTTCATGGGACTGATATAGAGGTAGTGCACACACTAAAAAAAGAACTAAATCAATGCAAGGTGGACATGGTGGCGCTTACTGCTAAAGTGAGCTCTGTGGAGACGGATTATAGACAATCCATTGACAGTCAACAGTCTTCGTGACGCAGTGGACGCGAGCCTAGAAGGGCTGCAGCGCTACTGCCAGGAGACTCTCGAAAAAATGGAGAGAGCCATCGTTGACTGTTTTCTGCAACGTGACGTCATCTGGGAGAACTGGATGAAGAGACTGCGTCTCACTAGTACGCCCACCGCCCACAGGTTACAGGCCTGCACCCCTGCATCCCCTCCATCTCTTGCACAACATCTGCCCAGCACTCCAACCACTACAGCCACGGCCAAGGTAAAGCCACCAAGCACTACTAACAGCTACGACAATCCTACTGGTGTTCCCGCTCACTCCTCGGCTCTGCTCTCCTCCCCACTCTCTTCTTCTTCTCTTCATGCTCAACCATCCATCTGTGTGGAGTTTCCAGCCTTCTGCGATGCGTCAGAGACAGCTGAGGTGAGGAACTTCATCGAGCAAGCGGAGAAATACCTAGAGATCAGACCCCTGACCCGACCAGAGCTGCTGGGAACCCTCGGCACGGTTCTACGAGGGCCTGCGCTGAGTTGGTGGAAGGCGGAGAAGGGCAAGGTGAAGGACTGGCAGTCATTTAAACAGGCCTTCATGGCGGCTTTTATACTGGACGACGACCTCAACGAAGTGGAAGACAACCTGAGGTCTCCGGTACAGCAGCCAGGGCAACGCCAGAGAGACTTCACCGATGACCACCCAGCCCTCTGTCTCATGGGGAACCCTGATATCTCCGAGGGTGAGCTAGTGGGGCGAACCCGGGAGAATATCCACACAAGAGTGGCCGGATGTTTAAGAGGAGCGGCAAGCACCGTGGAAAAACAGCTGGAGAGAGGCGCCAGGGGAGAGAAAGACAGCGAGGACCGCTTTAATCCAGGTCCAGATGCCATACCCCGAGCACCCCCGCCGCGGAAGGGAGCTGACACCCCACGTCTACCCACCACGTCCACTAAAGAGGCCTCCGACTTACCGAGCAACCTGTGCGAGATCATCAAAGCCCAACAGAAGGACCCTACTATTTTAAAGCTGCTCTCCAACGATCACCCAAGAGGCATTCAAGATCAGAGGGTCTCCTTCGAACGTCATCAGGGCGTGCTATATCGCCGGGTACCAGTAAGGAAAGGAGAGAAATTTCAGCTAGTAGTCCCCCAGTCGCTAATCAACAACTTTCTAAGTTACTATCACGACAATCCACTGGGAGGACACTTGGGACAACCGAAGACCCTGCTGAGGTTGCTAGAGGTGGCGTGGTGGCCAACTGTGCGGAAAGACGTCTGGCACTACACAAAATCTTGCAGCGTTTCCCAATGACACAAGACACGACATCCATCATCACCCCGACAAAGACTTATCACGGAGGAGGGCAAACTAAGAGCAGAACAACGGAAATCCAGACATGCCAGTTATCACAATACCCGGACGAAAGCAGTGCACTTTCATCCTGGAGAACTGGTTTGGGTCAAAACTCGACCTCTCTCCTCCACAGCAAAGAGATGTTCTGCGCAGCTAGCGCCCAAGTGGGAGGGTCCAGCAGAAATACAAAGAGGTAAAGGACCAATTAAATACACATAGTCTTGGGGCAACCCACAAAAAGCCAATATGTACAGTGTGGCTAATTTAAAGCGCTGGTACGGACGTTCTCCTCAGACGCCGGAAGCTTGGGGGGGGGGTCTATGTAGCGCGGCCACACAAAGGGACATTTTTATAACAGGAGAAGGATGAAAGAGCTAATGCTGCTCGCCTGTACCATAGATGTTCCCTTTGCAGCTGCGTTTTACGTCCCATGGACAGTGGTTTGGTCACCGGGCAAGCTCCCACGCGCATGCGCGATCGCGACACGAGGGAACCCGGATGCGAATCTGATCACGTGTGCCGGCATAAAGCCGGAACCGGCGAGGTAGCCGGCACGGAGAGATGAAGACAGCGCGCTGTGTGTTTTTTGAGGCTGAGCGAATGCTTGTGGATTACATCGTTTTCTGGTGAGATCGAACCATCTCTCCAACTTATCATTTTCATACCCTTTGCCATGCATCAGACACTGGACAACCATACACACACTCACACACCCGTATACATCACACACACACTCTTTATATTTGTATTATATTTGTATATATTGGTTTGTGGTGCACCTTGTTTGTTTATTTATTTATTTAGCTTGTATAATACACTTGGTTTAATTTATTACAATTGTTTTGTGTCGTATATTGTCCTGCCGCGGTTACGCAATACCAGAAGTAGTGTTTAACAGCCCATATTTAGATTCCCGAATCCGTTTTCTTGTAACTAAGCGATTAATAAAATCCAAGCGTTACAATACTTATGCTTATTGAAGAATTGAAGACCTGAACCTAACGCTCATTTCTGCCCACACTGTCAACACTTTACAAACACTTAATTGTGAGGTGTTAAAGCATCCTCCCTAGAGTCCTGAGCCTGTATTCACAAATCTTCTTAGAATTCTCTCAGTGAGCTCCTATCTAAACTTAAAAAGTCCTAGCTGAGAGTCCTAGACTAAAAGTGATTCAGGAAACCTTTCAGAGCAATTTTGAGTAAAGGAAGTACACACACCTTTATCTTAGTGAGGAGGTGTGGTTCACCCTGTTGCTAGAGATGATGCAGCAATTTAAGGACTGTGATTGGTTGATATAAAAAATAACCTCTGATTTCTGTATAGGTCTTGAAATGCACTCTTTGTGAAAATAGAATATATGATAATAGAAAGTGAAATCAGCGGCACAAAGGTGTAGTGGTTAGAACTTTTGCCTTGCATCTCCAGGGTCCGGGTTCAATTCCCAGCCAGACTTGATTCCCGTCTCTGTGTGCATGGAGTTTGCATGTTCTCCCCGCGCTTGGTGGGTTTCCTCTGGGTACTCTAATTTCCTCCCACAGTCCAAAGATATGCAGGTTAGGCTAATTGGCATTCCAAAATTGCCCTAGTGTGAGTGTGTGTACTCTGTGATGGATTGGCATCCTGTCCAGGGTGTACCCCGTCTTGGGCCCTAAGCCTCCTGGGATAGGCTCCAGGTCCCCGGCACCCTGAATATAAGATAAAGCGGTATAGAAGATGAGTGAGAAAGTGAAATCGTTATGTTTGCATATAAACAATTTTATAATCATAACTACAGACTACTTTATGCAAAGTTTCTGTTATAGGCTAAATATCTTAAAGATAATTAAACAGCCAAATGTTGAAAATGTGTCTACTTTTGAAGCAACCAATTTCCACACAGTGGTTACTATATTTATTTAAATGTATTTACCATTCTAATTGTATTACTTGTAATATGTTTCAGATTGACGGGTTTCCAAGATGGCGCCGGTGAGGTCGGCTGCCGTCACGACTGCTCCTACCACCTTTTCTTTGTTTTTGTTCTTTAAGTTAGTTTTCAGTGTTTTAAAATCGGCAAAATCACCACCATTGAGTACATTACTGTAGGTATGATAGAGACACTCTTGTTTCTATTGGTATACAATCTACTCACAATTCAACGTTATTAACTCCGGATCCGAGCTGGCCGAGTGAGATCCTGAGGGAGAACAATGGACGTGACGTGAAGCGACGGCCCCGAGGGAAATGAGCTGGCGTGAGGAACCGGCTGAGAGCTTGTGCACACCGCACACCTCTGCCTAGCATCCTGCTCGCCAACGTCCAGTCACTGGAGAACAAACTCGATGACCTCAGGGCCAGGATAAAGTTCCAAAGAGACATTCGGGACTGCAACCTTCTCTGCTTCACCGAGACATGGCTGAACCCAGCGGTGCCAGACCACGCCATCCAGCCAGCCGAGTTCTTCTCGGTTCACCGCATGGACAGGACGCGGGACTCGGGGAAGTCAAGGGGAGGCGGCATTTGTTTGATGGTGAACAACAGCTGGTGCAACAGCGCGAGCGTTGTTCCTCTTGCATGCTCCTGCACACCAAACCTGGAACTACTGTCCATCGTGTGGCGTCCTTTTTATCTACCCGGGGGGGGTTCACATCGGTCATAATCAGTGCCGTTTACATTCCACCACAAGCAGACACAGACACTGCCTTATGTGAGCTGCATGAGGCGCTCACACAGCACCAGACACAACACCGGGACGCTGCGCTTATTGTGGCGGGGGACTTTAATAGTGCCAACCTCAAACGCGCAGTGCCGAACTTTTATCAGCATATCACCTGCCCCACCAGGGGCGAAAGAACACTAGATCATTGTTATACAACGGTCAAAGACGGCTTCAAGGCGCAATCTTGTCCAGCGTTTGGTAAATCCGGCCACGCCGCCATCTTCCTCATGCCAAAATATATACGAAGGCTGAAACAGGAAGTTCCAGTTCAGAGGGAAGTCGCGCGCTAGACGGACCAATCGGTGGCCGCGTTACAGGACGCACTCGATGACGCAGTCTGGGACATGTTCAGAAACAGCTCAGATGATGACGTCAGCGTGTTTACGGAAGCGGTTGTGGGATTTATTGGGAAGCTAGTGGATGATACGGTGGAGAAAAAGACTATCAGAACGTTTCCCAACCAGAAGCCCTGGGTGGATAAAACCATCCACGACGCTCTGAGATCTCGCACCGCTGCCTACAACACGGGACTTGCGTCGGGGGACGTGGAACCATACAAGGCTGCGTCATACAACGTCCGGAAGGTGGTGAAAGAGGCGAAGCAGCGCTACGGGAGAAAACTAGAGTCACTGCTTCAACAGAGTGACTCTAGGAGCCTGTGGCAGGGATTAAGGACGGATTATAAAGCATCAACATCCGGTATGACGAACGCGGACGCGACTCTGGCAGACGAGCTCAACACATTCTACGCTTGCTTCGAGGCTGCAGCTAAAGACGCTAGCGATGCTAATGCTAACAGCGCTAATGCTAGCGGCGCTAACGGCTGCAGACAGGAAGACACTGCCAGCACCGGGAACGCGCTCATCATCTCTGACGGGAGGAGAGCCTTCAAGAGAGTGAACACCAGGAAAGCAGCAGGACCAGACGGCATCTCAGGCCGTATTCTCAGATCCTGCGCAGACCAGCTAGCACCTGTGTTCACTGAGATATTCAACATCTCCTTACCTCAGTCGGTGATCCCCACGTGCTTCAAAGAGTCCATCATTGTTCCTGTCCCGAAGAAACCACATCCTGCTTCCCTCAGTGACTATTGCCCTGTAGCCCTCAACTCAGTAGTGATGAAGTGCTTTGAACGCCTTATCAGAGACTTCATCATTTCTTCACTACCCATCTTCACTACACACTGGACCCACTACAGTTTGCATACCATCAGAACCGCTCCACAGACGATGCAATCTCTCATCTCCTCCACACATCACTCACTCACTCACGCTAGGAAAGGGAATTATGTTAAAATGCTCTTCATCGACTACAGCTCTGCATTTAATACCATAATTCCCTCCACACTCACCACCAAGCTGGAGCACCTGGGACTCAGCTCATCTATATGTAAGTGGATCTCCAATTTTCTGACTGGCAGACCACAGGCAGTAAGGATGGGCGGACATGTCTCAGCTACACTCACTCTCAGCACTGGAGCCCACCAGGGTTGTGTTCTGAGCCCCCTGCTGTACTCTTTGTACACCCACGACTGCGTGGCCACTACCAACTCCACCTCCATCATCAAGTTTGCTGACGACACCGTCGTGGTCGGACTGATCACCAACAATGATGAGTCGGACTACCTAGAGGAGATTGGAAATCTGGAGAACTGGTGCCAGAGGAACAATCTCCTCCTGAACGTCAGTAAGACAAAGGAGCTGATAGTGGACTTTAGTACAAAGCAGGAGAGGAACTACCAGACCCCCGTCATCAACAGGAGCCCAGTGGAGAGAGTGGACAGCTTCAGATACCTCGGTGTTCACATCACGCAAATGCAGCTCGCATAAGGCAGTTTCAGTGTCCGCTTGTGGTGGTATGTAAACGGCACTGACTATGACCGATGTGAACTCCCGTGGAAGATAAAAAGGACGACACATGATGGACAGTAGTTCCAGGTTTGGTGTGCAGGAGCGTGTAAGAGGAACAACGCTCGCGCTGTTGCACCAGCTGTTGTTCACCATTAAGCACACGCCGCCTCCCCTTGACTTCCCCGAGTCCCGCGTCCTGTCCATGCGGTGAACCGAGAAAAACTCGGCTAGTTGTATGGCGTGGTCTGGCACCGCTGGGTTCAGCCATGTCTCGGTGAAGCAGAGAAGGTTGCAGTCCCGAATATCTCTCTGGAACTTTATCCTGGCCCTGAGGTCATCAAGTTTGTTCTCCAGTGACTGGACGCTGGCGAGCAGGATGCTAGGCAGAGGTGTGCGGTGTGCACGGGCTCTGAGCCGGTTCCTCACGCCAGCTCGTCTCCCTCGGGTCCGTCGCTTCGCGTGGCGTCCATTGTTCTCCCTCAGGATCTCACTCGGCCAGCTCGGATCCGGAGTTAAAAACGTCGAATTGTGAGTACATTGTATACCAATAGAAACAAGAGTGTCTCTATCATACCTAATGTACTCAATGGTGATGATTTTGCCCATTTTAAAACACTGAAAACTAACTTAAATAACAAAAACAAAGAAAAGGTGGTCGGAGCAGTCGTGACGGCAGCCGACCTCACCGGCGCCATCTCATTATACTGTGTATGACTGTGTATGTGAGAAATTAAATTTTAATTTGAAAATGGGTCAGTTTTTTTTACCAGTTTACATGATTACAGGACAGTCTTTTTAAGTTGCACTCTTGGATGGTACATGTATGTAGCCAACAATCCAAGAGAGATGGAAGGAAGTAAAACAACAAGAAAACCAAACTGGACAGACGAGCAGTGTCTACTTTTAGCTTTACATTCAGTTTTTGGAGAATATTTCTTCTTTCCACCATTTTGTCCCCAGCTATAGAAACTCTTAAGTCTCTTAAAATTCCTTCTCTCTACTCTTAACATTTTTACCTTAGAAGCTGTTTTAAGGTCTAAGATGTTTCATAAATAATTTTTTATCTTTACTTTATCTAAGATTTAGTCCTAAATCTAAGAAAATTCCATAATTCTAACAAAGTTCTTAGAATTTCGTCAATAGGAGCAACTTTGAGGATTATTTTGAGGTATTTGTGAATACCGGCCCTGATCTTGCTCCATCAGACTTTCACCTGTTTGGTCCCCTGAAAGCAGCCCTACTTGAACGAAGAGTCACTTAAAAAAAGTTAATTAGAATAAAATTACTTTTATTCATATAAATTAATTAATTATTAAATTAACTTTGTGCTATCTACAGCCAGAGTACTTTTTTCCTCGCAATTGTAAAAAGAATGCCAATGCTATTGTACCTGTATGGGTTGATCTTGAGGACGGAAGGCACTGTACAATAAGTGGATCTGCAGCATTATCTGAAACTGTGTATAAAATCTTCCTTTTGTCACAAATCCAGGGAAAGGATTCCAAAGGGCCTTGGCTGCAAGTGAACTGTGTCTCTGTCCAGGACTGGTGAGTTTTCTAATCTGACTTGTGTCTATATTCCAGACCTTTCCCCTATCATCACCCTGCAGATTTCCAATAGTATACCCACAACCTGACTCCAGTTTAGCTTGTATAACTGGAGAATATCTGTCTAGGTGTATGTAAAGGTTGACACATCAGCAATATTCACTTTCTTTGAAGTCAAGTGCTGAGTTAACACTTTCCATCAAAGTACCAACAAGAATATTCATGATTCTGTCCATGTTGCCTTATCTGTATTTAAAGAAAACAAATTTGTTCTTAGTTTACAGTCGATGGAAATAAAGTTTTCAGATAAGCAGCAATGCCATGTGTGCACAGGTAAGAAGCATGTGCATTAAATAGGGGTAAACTTGTTTTTTTAGTTTTTTACTTTTACAGTATGTTACATTAATGTAACTTGTTGTACACTTTGCACAATACACACATTCTGCAAAACCTCTATTTCGTTTGTACTCTGTACATATCTTTTGTCCAAAGACATGCAGATTAGCCTGTTTGGTGTTCCCAAATAGCCCATAGTGCATGAAAGTGTGTGTGTGTGTGTGTGTGTGTGTGTGTGTGTGTGTGTGTGTGTGTGTGTGTGTGTGTGTGTGTGTCTGTGTGTGTGTGTGTGTGTGTGTGAATATCCCTTCCTTTAATGTCTATTTCAAACAGTCTGTTACGGACTTTTTCTTTGGCTGACTTTGGTGTCTCTAGTGTATTAGTACCCTAATGTACACAGCTCTGGTTAGAGTCATGAATGACCTGTTGATGTCGGCTGATGCTGGTTTTCCATCGCTTCTCATCCTGCTGGACTTGTCTTCGGCCTTTGATACTGTTGATCACAACATTCTGCTCCACAGATTACGTGATAATGTTGGACTCTCTGACTCTGTTTACAACTGGTTCTCATCTTATCTTACTGAAAGAACGGAGCATGTTGCCCTGGGAGAGGCTAAATCCGCTATACACAATGTCACCTGTGGTGTTCCTCAGGGCTCTGTGCTCTGTCCCATTTCGTTTATATTGTATATGCTTCCCCTGGGCTGTATCATCAGCAAGCATGGTATTTTATTTCATTGCTATTCTGATGACACTCAGCTCTACCTCAGGATAAATTCAACCTCCTTGTCTACTTTGCCATCATCCACTTTGACCATCTGTTTGGAGGAGATAAAGTCATGGATGAAGCAAAATTTCCTACAGCTGAACAGCTTTAAGGCTGAAGCTATTTTAGTAGGCACCCCACACCAGGTTAGGACATCTAACATCACCAGTATTACCTCTTCTTGGGGTTAAAATGGACTCTTATTTGACATATGAGGCTCATGTCAAAAATCTGTGTAAAACGTCTTATTTCCACCTCAGGAATATAGCAAAACCAGCACTCACGTTTGCTGATGCAGAAAAGTTAGTCCATGCGTTTGTCTCCTCCAGGCTGGACTTTTGCAATGCACTTCTCATTGGGACCCTTCAAAAGCTGCAGTATATTCAGAACAGTGCTGCTAGGATCCTGATGAGAGGGCGTAAATATGACCATATTACGCCCATTCTTAAATCTCTTCACTGGCTCCCTGTTTCATTTACAATTGATTACAAGTTTGCCCTTCTTACCCACCAGTATATTTATGGGTATGCCCCTCCCTACCTCAAAGAACTTATTTCCTCACATACGTCCACACGCAACCTCCGCTCTGTATCAGTACATCTTTTGAAAACTCCTAAGACTAAACTTCATACTATGGGAGATCGAGTTTTTTGCTCAGCTGCACCTAGTCTGTGGAATGCTCTCCCTGAGTATCTGAGGACGTCATAGACTGTTGATGCTTTTAAATCTGGTCTTAAAACATATCTTTTTATCAGAGCTTTCGGGTCGAATTAATTTTGTAGCACTTTGAGATTTGTTTCAAATATAAAGTGCATTATAAATTAAATGTATTATGTATTATTATTAATGGATTCTTCCTTATTTCTTCATAACATTCTAGTATGTTCTAAATGGTCTAGCGTGTCTAAGTGTATGTTCCAGGAAATGTAAGTTGAAATTCTGATCATTTGTCTTTGTGTCTTTGATGTATAGCAAAAACAATTTACTTGACAACAACATTGCAACACATTCAGGGGGAACTGTGTATAATTTTTTCACTATATTTTAATAAATACAAAAGTCAAATGTAACAGTAATTTTGCATAAAAGTAATGTTCTAACCATAAATTATTAATGCTGGTGAGTTGTTCCACATTTATTTGGGTAGTTAGTTTTAGAGGTAAATTATTAAATTTTCCTAATAAAACTTAAAATGTGCATTAGCTTAAAAGAAGATAGTGGTTCAGTAATTATGTGACATACTTGGCAAATATAGCCGAAGTTCTCTGCTTACAAAGCATGTGTAGAAGAAGAGAGAGAAAGAGAGAAACCAGAGGTCACCTGATTATAGAAAGACTCGTAAAAGTTCCATTAACCTGCCTAAAGTAAAGAGCCTGTTCAGCTTAGCAGTAGACAATCACCACAAACAGAACATCACCATAAAACCTTATGTTAGTCTTTCTTACTTTATCTTACGCCTTTCTTTCATCAACAGATGGGCAGAGACTTAAGGGACATATACAAAAGTAGACCTGAACACAAACTTGATAGCTGCAAATCAGTGTGTTTGGAGATTCTCCCTGTCTCCCTGTGTGTGTGTGTGTGTGTGTGTGTGTGTGTGTGTGTGTGTGTGTGTGTGGGAGACAGTGCTTACCTCTTTACTTGCCTAGGTCAGAAACCAGGGGGAGTACAAACAGCGAGCAGCCTTTAAAGTCCCTTATTAATGATGGAAAGTCAAATACACATTTCTGTCTCCTGGTTTCTCCCACTAAACCTATGGGTATAACATAAGGTTCATCGATCTTTTGTTCACTTTTCTTAACTTACATATTACTTAGGCCCAGTACAAAGACTGCTGCAGAGGACGTATCCTGTAAATTGTCTAATATTAAAAAAGTATTGTAACTTCATACAATACTTTCTTAATATTCACATAATTTTTTCCTTTTTTTTTTAAGTTCTTTTCAAATTTGCACTTTTGTTAGCATGCAGATCCAAAAAGAAAAAGAAATAAAGAATGTAAGAATGAAGGAATAAAGAAAGAGTAATGTAGTAATTGTTCATGTTTATGTATAATTGTATGAGATTACAGGATTCTGCATAAATTCATCTTTCTCACTTCCAGCAAGACAGTATTTTATAATGTTTAAATTTTAGACCTTATGATGAATATGAGCAATTGGATTCATAAATCAAACTTTTATTTATAGTTAATGTCTTTCCTTCTACCTGTTTTTTTTTTTTTTTTTTACAGTTTCAACCAGGAAATATAGAGCCTATCATACACTTAAAATAATCACATTTGTGCAGTTCATAACAGGGTATTAAAGTGAGCTGGAACAGTCTGTAAACATAAAATGCTTCACAGATCATTCCTTTCTTGCTTTTTTACAGACATGTGTGTTGACATTAAGAACACAGGATCGATGTGTACAGGTAACATACACATACCTGTATACACATACAAAAAATATGTGTACAGGTAAATATAAAATTATAGTAGGTATAATTTGCCCCATCCACACAACACAATCTCTAAGGAGCAGAAGGTCATTGGTATTTTTTTTAACACTCTTTAGAAAAATTTCACAGCAGTACGGCTAAAAAATCAGCCACAAGGAGTTACTGTAAAGGTATCGTAATGATCCTAATGCTTTAGAAAAGGATATTGGATATTTCAAGGGTTTGAAGTAAAATAGTAGCTACAATGCTGTTGTAGAAAAACATAAAATACAGTTTTTAATATGATGTTTTTAATTGTTTAAGGAAAAATGGTTATCCAATACCAAGTCACCCTGTGTGAAAATTAAATTACCCAATTAAATTGATAGGCTTCCATTAAATGGGCACACTTATCTTTGTTTACTGCCTTATTGAATTTAAACATTAGGGATGTTTTTACCAAAATCTTAACTTTAACCTTTGACGCTGCTGGTGTGAATATCCGTTTTCCTTTCTTACACCGTTGTCACAGTCGGCCATATACTGTATACTGTATACTGTATACTGGGATTCTTCCATTAGAAAACGTTAAATGTGGACTTTTTTGGAACACATGGGTCCTGTTACATGTAGCATAATGCTGATACATCATTCCACTATTAGAACTTGCAGTGAAACAAGGTGGTGGTAGTGTAATGGTGTGGGGATGCTTTTATAGCTTTGCTGTAGCTATAATTTATGAAATCATGAATTCTGCTCTTTAGCAGAAAAACCTGAAGGAGAATGTTCAGTCCATGATGTGAAGTCCATGTTTGACTTTGTCCAGCTCTGAATGGCTTAGAAGAAACTTTTCCCCATGCACTACAGTATATCATGTGTATCAACAACACACCATCCTGTTTTTAAATCATGCTAAAGTCTGTTCCAAAAAGAGTGAATTCAATTGATTTCAGTCACTGAAAACTAATAGTTGACACCAACACACTAATAGTTGATTTCACCATTGAAAATAATGTGGACTTCCTGTACACCATTTTAACTGTTACACAATTGCTCTTTTGCTCTCAGAGCACACAGCTATAGAGGTGATTTATGGTTGTACTATCCTGTATCTCCCAAATATGTATGAGTTATATATTATTATATTCCAAAAGGAGCAAGGATATAACCAGGGCCGTTTCTAACTTTCTAGCGAAAGATATGATGCCCCTAAGCACACGAGGCTGAAGTTAGCTCCTTATTCGCAGCTTCCGATTCGTTTGGCTTCTTTTTGCGCAGCGTCTCATTCTGCAGCTGAAGTTTAGCTCCTTATTCGCCTCGTTACTACGGGAGTGTTCACGCTGGCGAAAGCTGTACAGTTTATCAATAAAATTTTATTTTGGTGGCTTAAACCATTCTGGCCAAGCAAATATGAACTATACAACACCTAGCAGGTGCCCAACTATATAGTAATAGTGAAATTGTCCTGGTCCAGATTGATAGCTGCATAATTCATTCCATGTTTGTTGTCATTGCATGTTTAAGCCATTATGTCAGTTTATTGGGGCCGTGTGAAATAGCCTTCATTTAACTCTGAATTGTGGGATAAAGACGGCCCTAGTGTGTGTGGTCTAAATGTTGTTTCTCATTATTGTTTAAAAATCTCAAAACATTGTAATTTATCACCACAAGATACTTTTTATCATCACAAACAAGTTTTTTTTTTTTAAATAAAAATCTTTGCCTTGTAAAAATTGAGAGCATGTGCCTATAGTATCTTAATTTTTAAGGCCAAATCTGTCATCTGTTTTTGTTAATAAACTATACTTTAAAATGTAATTTAATGAACCCTTTAATTTTTGTGGCTTCAGTCATTGTTGGGATTCTCTTTTAAAGCTGGCAGCATTAACACCTAACATCGAAATATACTGTATATCGTTATCGTTCAATATGGGCCAAAAATTATCTAGATTACTTTTTTGCCATATCGCCCAGCCCTAGGTGGTCCACAGTTCTAATGTTATTGTTTTACCTTCTATCCTATGCAAGATGCTACCTTATGCTATTTATACCTTTTTTATGACAATTTATACCTTATATTTATACCTATAAACCTGCACCTTTTAGTAAAAGTAGATATGGTGGATCACAAAAAGGGCAATATTAGTATGTTATGACCAATGCAGAATGATAGTGAGAGCCAGTGCAATGTGGCTATGGTAGGGATGCTGTGTTTCTATTAAAGACCCTGTTTGCTGCATTCTGCACTAACTCTTAAGCACATACTGGAACACCTAGACATTAAGGCATTACAATAGACAAAACTCTAGGTAAAAAAGCTTGGTTTTGTCTGCATTGTGTAATATAATTATCTTAGCAATATTTCTGAGATGGAAGAATACCATCCTAGTAATATTATGTACAAGAGTGAAAGATTAATAATAATAATCACCAAGGTTTTTTACTGTTGTACATTATGAAACTAAAGGTCATCTAGAGTTATTGTGTGATCAGAATGCTTACTTCTATTTGCTTACAACATTTTCTAGTCTATAAAGGAGAACGGGATAGTCACTGGTATCAAAGGCTGCACTAAAGTCAAGCACTTATCACTTTAACGAGCACTGTTGCTGTGCTATGATGAGGGCGAAACCTTCACTGATACATTTCAGTATGTATTCATGCTCTTCCTATGTAGGTATAAACAAAACCGCTTTGCTGTAACCTTTTCCAGGATATTGGAGATAAAGAGGAGGTTTTATATACAGTGATATAAAGTATTTATAACACTTGAACTTTTTGTCACATTTCAACCACAAATATAATGGAAGTGGACGGAAAATTATAAATAGTTGTAATGATGCTGGTCTTGCGAGGGGACGATCTGCGAGAAAACACTTTGCACTGTTCAGATCTGCAGGCAGCTACGCCGTGGAGTTCTGAACAGGCAGATCCGCGGTCACCTAGACATGCAGTTGCCCGGCGACATTGCCATAAAGGCAATCAGTGCGAATGCGCTGCATCTGGCAGCCCCAAATACCTGCACATACCCGACAATCATTAGGTAGCACCCAATATGGTATTAGGGCCTTCTAAGACAAAGACAAAGTGTGTGTCAAGACAAAGACAAAGGCAAAGTCCCAGACAAAGTCTATGCAATAAACCAGCGTTATTGAGAGAGAGACCAGCACGCCATCTGTCAAACTTGCTTGCCTAAGATAAAAGTAAAAAAACACAACTATAAATAACACATAAGCTCTCAGAAAGGGATGACTCGTCTGGAGTGGATGAGAGAGTTTATTTTTAGTTTCCAGAGCCCAGTCCAGTCTCCCCAAGACAGCGGAGCTCTGTTTGATTTTGCTCTCAGTTTTCTTTAATTTACTTTTCAGTTTTCAATTAATAAAGCCACGCTATCTCTGAACGGGAAGGGCTCCCTGGCCGTGTCATAAGCACTCTCACATCCTCTTATTCCATTGTCCCGCTCAGAAGCCCTGCATAAGGGTTCTTATAAAATGTATTACATCTCATGCTGCGACTGTCAAACACGCACTACTGTACGTAAAAATAGTTTTCAAATTGTCTCCAGATAAATATCTGAAAAATGTGGCTTATATTTGTATCCAGCTCCCCGTGGTAACAGTTTAGTGGAGAAAGTTTAGGAGAGAAAATTAAGAAAGTAAATCTACTGCAAAATAAAGTCCACCAATTTTTTCTTTAATTTGTTGAATTATAATATTGAAATTATTGGTGATGTGTACTTGATGGATGTACTAAATCATAATGTACTTTCCTTTTAACATTGCCTTTTAAATAATACAAACAATGTGACAATGCAACTAAATACACATTTGTTTAAGGATGCATCATTTTTCAATTGGAGTCTGAAATAGTCTGAGAACACTGAAAAGCCTCTCGCTGTACTTGAATTAACTGCTAGTGTTTTATGATTCACCATGCCTACTTCGATCAAAATGCACAGGCTATTTTCTGGCACCTTGTACTGTATAATTAAAACTACCGCAAAGCTACCAGACCTTTTCTTAGAATTTTTTTTGTTACACAATTGTGGAACAGCTTTGTAAATACTGTTTGGGACTCAGACAAAGTTTTAGTGTCTAGGCCAAAAATGTAATTGCTTAGTCAAACCTTTTTGTAAATAGGTTTTCCTTTGGTACTGTAGAAGAGCAGAATTGTGGGACTCATTGGCATGGAGTATTATGGTGAACGGTTATGTTTGGATGTTGTCTTCCTAGTTCACTCAGGTTAAAGTTTTGTGAATGGTGAAGTGGCTGGTCTATTTACTTTCCAGGGATCCCATATGTCATACTGAGTTCTGCTGGAGTCCTTGCCTGCACTCCGCAAAAAAAATATACATTGAAACTACATGCTTTGAAAATAATGAAAGTAATGAAAATCTCCAAAAACACTCATTGACTAAAGTATTAGTAACTCCTCAAAGCATTAATCAGCACCCAGAGGCATTTGTTATTTACTAAGAACCACATTCAGCAATAAGTTATGTACAAAGTGGATCAGAATACAGAGATTGCATGCATAATTATTCAGATATCACTACAGACTTAATCACTATTCAGATGTAACATGTTACATATGATTGATGGAGTGTGCACAAACAATAGTGATCTTGGAGTAAATGTCTATTCTCTTCTACACTCCTGGCTTAAACAAGGAACATCATTAAGCCCAGTTCTAATGTGTGACTTTTTTTGTAACCACACTGTCACAATGAACAATATACTGTATACACTAGAACCAAGTATTATACTATGGGATTCAATTCAATTCAATTTTATTTGTATAGTACTTTTAACAATTGTCATTGTCACAAAGCAGATTTACACAATCAAAAACAGTTATGGAAATTAGTATAAAATGTGAAAAATGTGTTTGAATCAAAATGATTGGATAGTCCCTATTCTATCCTATGGGATGCCATTTAGAGTATTAAATATGCAAATATTACAATATTGATTGCTTAGTAATATAAATTCAGTCTCATCTTGTGGCTTGTGTCTTGGTTTTATGTTGCATAATATTAAATCATATTAAAGTTGGCAACCCAAAATATTGCCCTAAAGGTTTAAAGGTTTCCATTTACAGAGCAGCCATGTTAATAGCTTAAGTCTATTTTCTGCTTGAAACCATTGAAAGAAAGTGACCACTGACTTTAAAACAAAACGTGTTTAACAATCTACAGTATATCAATAAAAGATCAAAGGTTTTGTCCGTTATTTGGTCAGAACTCAATTCAGTTATATCCTTCATACCTTGGAGGACAAATCCTCAACAAACACCAACAAATGCGCAACACAGCATGTCTTGCACTAAAAAAATTTATGTAGCATTTGAAAACTGAACCTTCAAAGATGAGGGGGGAGATCAATGTATATTTATTCCTCCTTGCAGAAAGTTTTGAATCAGTTTGTCTCATACGTTCAGAATCCGTGGTGTTAAGTAAAGCATGATGATGCGCCACTATGAAATAAAACACGGGTCGTTAGAGCAAACATATCCACAGCTGTCTGAGGCGAGGGTGGGAGTGCTAGTCGCTCAAATCAAAATGTTGAGTAAAAGTGATGTTATGTTAACAGTCATGTGCCAGATGTAATAATTAACTTTAAACAGGGAGTGAATTTGGCTGACAAGAAAAGAAGCAAACTTAGTCTAAACAAGGTATAAGATGCTCAACTATACAAAATTAGATTTCTTTGTATTAATAAGTTAGACAGAGAGTTCTTCCATACAGAAAGACAGACAGACATGTACTGTACTTGGACTTCAACCTGAAATAATAATAATAATAATATCACTGATTACATTAAAGCTCATCAGATTATTTTTAGCTTTAACTTTTAAACTTTTTCTACTAACTCTTTAACCATTGTTACGTTGTTACCATTGTTGTAACCATTGTAACCATTGTTATGACCCTAGACCGGGGGTCGTAACACCATCAATGATGCATCCTAACACTAGTATATCATAAATGCAACAAAAACATACATTCAGATAAATATCTAGTAAGAGATTAGAATAGTTTAGTATACTCAATATGTGTTCTTACCTTTAAGTGTGTTTTCAAGGATAAGTTGATACTGTAAATCATGGTTAATAATTACTAATCAGCTTTACTAATCAGGCATTAAGATTACCTAGAGTAGGGGCACAAGACATAGTAGTACATAATATAATACATACATAACATAATAGTACATAATATACAATGTACATATTCAAGGCATTCCTACACTGTAAACCCGGATAAGTTGAATTTACTTTAAAATTTTGAGGAAACCGGTTGCCTTAAAAAAACAAGTAATTTGTAATGAAAACCTAAGTTCATTTAACTGAAAATGTTAAGTACATTATACTCAACTCAAAATCGATTTAACTCGACATGTTTTGCCAAGTTAACTTCTTTCCACATTCAATACACTTAATATCTTAAGTATAATGTACCAAATACCTAGTTGTAGCTTACTTATTCTGTTCAGTTATCATTAAATTATTTCAGTTTTTAATCTGGTGCATTATAAATACTTATTCAGGTCAAGAAATCAGATGAAACATTTGTTGAAAACACCCCGGTTAGGGGTAAAATGCTTTATTGTGAACATACACAACAGATTGTTTTTCTAAAAGCATGACATAAAACTAGGCACCTGGTATCAGGTGCAACAATTCAGAACACCACTTTTTGGTTTTTGGTTTGTTAATCTGAATCAAAACCAGACATATCAGTGCCAATCCAATGACATAAATAGAAAAAAGTGCATAACAGTGAAAAGTTTTCCTAAAATAACAACAAAAAAAGGCACCTGGTTTCTGGAGCAGTAGTGCAATGAGTTAGAACAGCACTTAACACTGCAAACAGATTTTCCTCAGTTTTGGGTTTTTTAATCTGAATGAAACTAGATATTTCAGTGCCAATCGAATAACAATATACAAAAAGGGCATAACGATGCAAACAAGTCCCCTTTCTAAAAGAACAAACAATCTTTCTCCTATCTGGAGAAATAGTATAACACCTCTTTACACTGCAAGTTGGTTTTTCAGAGTCTGAATTTTGGGTGGCAGCTCACTTTTACCCAGGTTAAACATCACCTGCTGAACAAAGCAGAAAGTGTTTTTCATGTATCTGGGATAGTCCAGGTGCAGGGCATATATCAGTCCAAAAAGGACACAGAAGGCCTGAGGAAGGTTGGCCAGATCATCCATCATCACATTCCCTTCCAAGATGATTCCCACTTTGGATGGGTTCAGCTTATGGTTCTGTTCACCGATGAAAAGCAATCCCACTGGAGTTTGCCTGTACACGTCATTGTCAGCTGTGTCCTTACAGAGAAACAAAATATACAACCGTGTGTTAGCACAAACATTTTCGAAATGTTAATACAAATACCCTAAGAAGAAACACTGTACACTGACATATTAGTAAAAGACAATCTGTTCATACAAGATATGAGGCCTGGCTTGTTCAGGAGAGTGTGTGTGTGAGAGAGAGAGAGGAGTGAGTGTGTGTGTGTGAGAGAGAGAGAGAGAGGAGTGAGTGAGTGAGTGTGTGTGTGTGAGAGAGAGAGAGAGAGAGGAGTGAGTGTGTGTTGGTATATCTGTACTTTGTTGCTGATCTGGAGTGTGTGTGTGTGAATGCGGGACAGGTGAACTTTTAGTGAATTTAATGATTTAAATGTGCACAGACACTCCTGATGTAAACATGGAAAAGGCTCGGTTCTGGTATAACCTCCATGTTTTAGCCTGTAATGTTTAAATAATTGTGCTCTTTTTTCACAGCTAAAAGGACAATACTTGCATTTCCAAACCATTATTTAATCGGTGTCTTTAGACTTAACTCTAAGAATTTCGCTTTATTTTCCCTGCAAATGAGCAAACATTAACAACATTTACCTTATGAAACCTAACAGACTGGAAAAGTCTGAACACTGACATCACATTTATTATTTTGCTAGTTTACGGCGAATTAGCTTTAATATAGGGCATTTTAAATCACATCACATACACATCTTAAGATACATATTCGCTAATATTGTGTTAAAGGAACTTACCAGATACAATAGGCTGTGGTAAACCGTGTAAAACAGCCGCATGTGTTCCCGCTATCTTCTTGGACGCCGCTTGCCGCCGGCCAGGTGAAAGACAAAGGCAGTGAAACTGGTTAAAATCGTGTTTGTACCGCACGCGGTCAGCAACTCGCGTAAGAAAGTGATGTAGCATTAGCTATCGATTAGTTGTGGATAAAAATAAGCAACGAACCGGTAAATGTTAAAAAAAATGTCCCCCCCCCCCCCCCCCCCAGTTAGCTAAATATACATTACACAGTCAGGTAAATTAGCCAGTGTCTAAAAATGTCCGTCAAAATGGCGGACGTGTAAATGAAGTTTTTACAACTGAGAGAGTTAAACTCACCTTCCAGTTCCTCGCCAGCGGTGCTTGAATCCACACAACCGCAACAACGACAGAAAACTTCGACTCAGTGCGTGGCTGAAATCAGTTTTGGACTGTTTTTGTTTTATATTATATGTCTGTGTAAGAGCAGGCTGCACACACTGATACCTTGAGCAACTGCTCATTACTCTGTCACAATTGGGAAGAAGAGGTGTGGTCTGTTCAATAACTTTTCAATTTAAGCTTATTGTACTTAAAATTATTTGCACATTGGACTATGCCAACAAATTAGTAGAATATACTTAAAATTATGAAGTGATATCATAAAACTTTTTTTTAAAAGTATATATTGCTTAAATATTTAAGTAGAAACGAAATCCGGGCTAACAGTGTACACCACTGTTTATTTCTGGTGATGCAAGAGCATGAAGGCAGACTAGTAGCACAGCAAAGCAATCATGTGACTGGGAAAAGGAAGGTCTTTTTTGTAATTTCCTGGGTGTTATTTAACTTCTTTGTCAAGCCTCAAAATGTTAATTTCATCAGTCTCCGGGAAAAAGAAAAGTCCCAAGAAAATTCTTTGTTTTGTTATCCATGCCTTAAATAATTTTTGTTTACTTGGGAAAGCATTTGACAATAAAACTTTGTACACAAAATTCTAAAAACACTCAATATATACGATATGATTATTGATGATAAATCAAATGTAAGTACAATCAGATTATTTGATGGGCAGAAGAAATACACAGTATACAGTAAACGCTACATACAAGAATATTAGAACACTGCAATAACAAATTTTACAACAACATTGAAATGCAAAAACAAAATAATTTGTAATAAGTAAATAATTATTAATTCACTGCTTTGGTCTGTTTAAATATTTGCATGCCTGTGTTTAACTTGCTAACATGTAAAAGAAACTATAAAACCAAATTCCATGGCAATAATTTCCAGTTATATGGTTTGAAGGGGCTTTCTAACTCAAATATCTCTGCTACACATCTGATAATAAATCCATTAAAAAAAACAGACATGCTGTATGTATTTAGTCATCAGTATATCGACTGAAAGAATTTGGAAAGGTTCCAGCTACAGTATAAGCAGCGGTTTCTAATCACAATACTGGAGATATATAGTGTAAATGCCCAAAATGTGCTGATTAAATATATGTACTGTATGATAAGTATCAGGAACCTTTGGCTAGTACTCATTTCAGAAGGGAAGTTGGGGAATATTTGTATTTTTTTTTTTTTACTAAACCTATGCAAGTATTGTACTATATAGCCAAAGGTTTGTGGACATATATGTATAAATATATGTTACCACAAAACTAGAAGCACACAATTGTATACAGTTTCTCCGTGTGCGGTAACATTGCAGTTCGCCTTTACTGGGTCTAAGAAGCCCAGAGCCTTATGCAGTGCAATGATGCCCCTGTGTTCCATGAAGACATGGTGGGTTAAGATCAGAGTGTAAGAACTTGTTGGAAGTGTTCTGCAAAGATCCCTGGTTGAACTCAACCCAACTGAACCATTTGACATTAACTGGAACTCCAGCCTCCTCGACATCCTGACATCAGTGCCTAAGCTCACTAATGCTCAGTTGTAGCGGAATGAATATAATGCACATTAATGATGATAAAATTTTGTATTTAGCACGTATACCATCTACACATGTTTCAAGGATTATATTTTAACCACAATATTAATACAATTTACAAACCTGATGCAATCAGGTAAATCCACTATTATACACTATTACAATCGTTAAATGAAGTTCTATCCCAACTGTGTCATTTACAAAATAATGTGTGTAAATATGCAAGGGTAAAAAGATGCCACCATACCACAAACAAAATGCATTTTGTCTAAATAACTATTGTTTATTGAATTCAAAATCAAAATAATATCAGTTAATCCAAATTAATTTTTAACACATTGTTGATATAGTTTAATATTCTCTATGAATTAGTGTTTGTTATTTCTTTCTATCAGCATCTTGCTTTGTTTTATTTAAATCATTGTTTGTTTGACTGTAAAAGCTACATGACAATTTTTTTGTTTCTAACTTAACATTTATGAAAAAAATGTTTCATGCTTACTGATCCATCTATAGAATTCATATTTAGACAGATAATCTGTTGCTTGACTATTGACTTGTGCAGCAAGAAAGAGTACACAGAGTGCTTGCATAAGCAAAACAGACTTTTCCACACTTGTGATATGACCAATATTTCTATAACTCACATAGTTGAGTCCACATAGGCCACATTATAAATGTTAAAAAAATCTTTTTGTTAGGTTTTAAACAACTTACCTGACTAAGCCTGAGACTTAAAAAAAAAATGGTAAGGAAACAATCCTCAGCTGTGTAGGTGTTTATAAAGAACTGAGCAAACCTACAGTATATACACCAAGCCCCACTTTCCCCTCATGTTAAAGTGCATGTCAATGTTGACAATTTAGTAAAAAAAAAAAAAAAAAAAGAAGAAGAAGAAGTGGATGTGCTTCTGGGGGAAAAAACACAATGAGAGTGAATTGTGGGAACAGTAATCAGGTTATCAGGTGTTTTCTAATCTTCATGTTTGATGTCACAAATAATTGTAATGTTAATATATTGTGCAAGCATGCAGTGCACCTCCCTCCTAGTCTCTGTCTTGCTATCCTAGTTTAGCCTTGCATCTTTTGATCTGTCACTGCTTTGCTTGCTTGCTTTCTTGCCAGCTACTTGTATTCTGTATTCTGTGACTTAATAATTGACAAAGGTGAATGAACTATTCGTTAATTTTTAATAAACAGCAATAGCAATTTTTAATATACATTGTGCATTTGTAGTATGTGCATGTGCATAATTTGCCCTTTTGGGCAGTGGTAGCTCAGAGGGTTATGGGTGCAATATCATGGCTGACTCTGTGCTCTGATCCCAGCTATGTTGGGATATGCGATAAAATAAAGGCTTATCTTAAATTTCCAGCAGCAACCTCTGGACCAAATTAGACAATATATGATCTCCTCACATCGGCACTTCATTTTAAACACTTGAGGATGTCTGGAATTATTCATTCATTCATCTTCTATACCACTTATCCTGTATATCAGGGGGGCCTGGAGACTTAGGGCACAAAGTGGGGTACACCCTGCACAGGGTGCCAGTCCACACCACAGGTAATTTGGGAACAGTTAACCTTATTTCCTGTAAGAGGAGAACGGACTAATTTGACAAAACCCACCAAGCACAGCAAGAAATCCATACACAGAGATGCGAGGCCGGGAATTAAACCCTCGACCCTGAAGGTGCAAAGCCACAGTGCTAACCACTACGTCTGTGTGCTGCCATTATTCTTTTGCTAAACCTCCTTCTCTTTGAAGACAGAAATGTTAAGGAGAAATTAGAAGGTGCACAGTACAGTTTGAGTCTCAGGGTGAAGCCAGTGGCAGTGGTAGGGGCAGTGGTAACTCGGAGGGCTAAGGCACTGAGTTACTGATTGAAAGGTTGGTGTTTCGAGCCCCCATTCAACCATTGTTGGGCCCTTAAGCAAGGCCCTTAACCCTGTCTGCTCCAGCAATGCTGTATCATGGTTGACCCTGCGCTCTGACCCCACTTACCCTGGGATATGAAAAGAAAGAATTTCAGTGTGCAATAATGTATATGTGACAAATAAAGGCTTAACTTAACTTAAGAGGAAAACGATTATATTTATAAACACTTGCGTGTATAAAATTTACCTTAATAATATGGATAATATGGTGAATATCTAATAACTCAGTCATGGTTTAACTATAACTCTGGATTGAAGCAAAATTGCAAGCTATAGATTGGATTTAAATATTTAAATCTAAACTTTTAAATGTTGTGTAACTGGGCTTATCTGGCAATATGAATGCACATATTTCCGAGTAAATAATAAACATCAAGTATTCAATGTAGTCATTTACATTTGAAATGTATAAAATAAATCTTGGGGAGTGAGTATTAGTGCAGCTGATAAAATGAATAATACTATTATTGTTACTAGGATTATTATCTATAAATTACAGTCAGTTTACATTTTTCCAAATATTTTGATAAACGCGTAGAATCTCTTTGTACATTGACTTTGCACATTAATTTAAGGTGACCACTGACACTTTGCTCAGGCTCTGGTTTCCCATTTTTCATCATTATATAGCCCCAGTGTAAACGTGTTTTTAAACTGTATAGGTCTAATTTGAATAAGTTTAAGACAGGTCCATGGCATTGTCTACTCCAAATCTCCCAGATTAATTCCGGGTAAATTAATGCATATAGGTAAGGTTAATGGAAATTGTTTATCCTGGCAACTGTTATGAGTAACAGCAGTAATTCGTATTCGGTAGTGTTGTTTAACCTTCATGTGTGTTCTCCCCCAAAAAATATAGTTTCGCAGGAGTTCAAGTCATGCCACTGGCTTTATGGTACAATTCTCCAATCTTTGTGTTAGGCATACACTGAAATCTATAAATATTTTAGGCATCAGTGAGGATTTTGTGTAAACTTATTTTCGTTATCTTTACTAGTTTCATTATTTCTTGTATTCATTTTTTTTTTTGCCGGATCACTGAAAGTTAAGTTGTGTTTAGCTTCCTTGCCATGCATTGATAATCACTGATTCCATTTATAATAGTATTATTTCAAACATATTTTGTTGATACACTTGGTTACATGCACATGATGAGCACTTAATAAAGATTTCAATCTCACTCCTTCCGCAGTCCCTTTTTGGCTCAGGGTGCACTGGGACACATTTATGCACAAGCCAAAACCTGATTTACTGACGAACCGTTTTAAATGCCCATGGACGCCCTTCCCCAATCTTACACAAAGGTGTTCCAGCGCTCAAAATACAGACCACTGGAGAAATGTGAAGGAAAGGAAAACGGTTATATTCATAAACACTTGCGTGTATACAATTTACCTTCATTGATCCGTTAAGTTAATTTTTATTAGGGTTTTTTCGGCGTGTTATTTTGATGCCAAGTGGTGAAGCGCCGTCCGTGGAATGCGGGCTCCAGTTCTACAATATTGCCAATAAAATGATTCAGTTTGCAGCGCATGTGCTCACATGCTGGTCGAATTCGGCAAATTAAGACACGCAGATTGTTGAGATGGATAAATCATTGATCTCAACGCCTCTCGGTACCTCAACTAGTTCTGTGCAAAATATTATTTTCCTAAAACTGAAATAATGCAACAAATAAAAAATTTGAGTTTTTTAAACGTTAAACATCCAATATAGCATTGTTCAATGTATTTAAATATAGGTTACCATTTTTTTACAGCAATAAATATATAGGTCTATACAGCATACTCCAAAATTAGCTAATTATTTAGGGGGGAAAAGATATGCATTCACCGATTCGTAGGCTATTGATTTTTTGTGCATATAGACTATCTATTTAGACTGTAAAAATATGTTGAAACAGTTAAAATGGCTTGGGTTCATTCAAACGTTTTTTTTTTGTCCTAAACAAAGTTTTCTTAAGAGTAGTTATTAAACATTACCCAAATATTTTCAGAATCCGAAATCCACATGCACGCATTGCTGTGTGTGTGGTGTGTGTGTGTGTGTGTGTGGGAGGGCGTGGAATATTCTGAATAAGTTGTATACAACTTATTCAGAATATTACATGCCTCCTTAATTCTCAGTCTGAACGTCTACACCTTTCCGCCCGCAAACGGTACCCCTTGGGATAGAATAGAATAGAATAGAATAGAATAACAACGAATCCCATATGTGGGGCGATTTAATTATTGAATATGTTGAAACTGAAACAGATTTAAGAAATGTATACATTATGATTTATTGTCCTTCAAATTTTCCATTCTTGGGGCCATGGAAATGAACTTTCTTTATTTTAATTATTTGAATAAATACAACTGGTGCTTTCTCTAAGAGATCATAATGTTTAAATATGTGTCCTCCATTACGCAAAGGCTAGCTTCATCATTGGAAATGCAGACTGTTGAGTTCGGGCTGTTCATGCGTTTGAGTCAAATGTTAAATTGATGAAGGTCCGTAACTGTTTATGTATCTTATCTGGGCAACGGTACTTGCTCCCTCTGATCAGCAGAAACGGACGGTGCCTTGTTGAGGAAGGTCTGCGAGAACATAAGGAAAGGATCATCTCTGGTAGTGGGCGAGCATGTGAGGTCTGCATTTGTCGGCGACCTCTGCGCAGTCCCGTTTGATTGACAAGCGAGGCATGAGCATGCGGTCCCGCCGGGACCAAGGACGTGACCTGCGCTTGCGTACAGCGATGGGTGTCGGAACGCACAAAGCAGCTCCGGACGCGGATATGGATGAGAAAGGAGTCTAAACGTGTCCAATGAGCGCAAAGGGTTAGCAAACGCAGGCGCTGCAGCTGCAGTGGCCGACCCCCCGGCCATGCCACTCAGAGGGGAGTAGTAGGCCACGGGGAGATGGGACGAAAACGAATACGGCAGGTTTCCCGCGTGGCTCACCATGTAGCTGTAAAAGGCTGGATCGGCTGGGTGAGGCCAAGTCATCGCCAGCCTCTGCCTCTTGTCCTTCATACGCCGGTTCTGGAACCATACCTGAAATTAAAACACATTTACACATATTACTTGCGTTCTTCTGTGTGTATGCTTTATGTTCTGAGAAAAAAAAGTCTAATTGAGTCGGGATGCTGCGTGAACGCTTTGGAACGTAATGACGAGATAAGAACATATGTGATCATTTTACAGTTTAATCAGTTACAAAGAATCATACATGAGTAATTATGCCAAGTAAGTTATGTTAACATAACGATACCTTAACAGCGAAGGACATTTAATTGTTATTTACCACAAATTATGTTTAATTGTAGTACTTTTATAAGAGGACCCCCTATGACTTCTACCTTGATGGTTGTTTCTGGCAGATTTAATGCGGCCGCCAATTCACATCTGCGTGGACGGGATACGTAATTCTCCCTGTAGAACTCCTTTTCAAGTCGACCTATCTGCTCCCTCGTGAAAGCTGTGCGGTAACGTCGCATCTGATCCGACCCGTATGAAAGGCCTCCGGGGCATGTGTTAATCTTCCCACCATCCACTGCGCTCTCTGTGCTGGGACTCGAATGTTCATGTCCTATAGAAATCAGTAGAAATCCTGTAGAAACTTTAGGCATTCTGATAATCTGACAGTTGGACTGTAATATTATTGCAGATTAAGATGATATTACCCCACGCTTGCTTTACTGAAGACGTGTTTATTAAAAGGGTGCTATAAAAATGGAACGTAATAAATTTGTTTTCACATGAATCCAATGCGGTCTCATTGTTGAGACTGAATTAAACTGAATTAAACAACAATATAATTACAATAAAATAGAATGCTATTTGTTTTCTGTTATGCGCGGCCTAATAATGATGTTACCACAATATGTTTATGAAATTGTAATCGAAATAAGCGAAATATTTATTTGGATATAAGTTTTAAAAATATATCAAAGTTTAATTATATTTCTATTATATAGATTTTAGTATAATAAACATTTGTTCTCAGTTCTTATGATGCGTATCAAATATTGTTTTATTTTCGTTAATAGCCTATATTACTGCAGTGATGAAGATCTTAACTTATCATAGGCTCTGCCACTGTTCCTTAATAGAACAAAATAATTTTAAATACTGATGTAAACTCACTGGTCAGTACACCTGCTCCTTCATGCATTTATCCAAACAGCTAATCATGTGGCAGCATGTACAAGTCAATAACTTTATGGCCGTAAAGGTTTGAACTGACCACATAGATCCTGTCAGTCATGAACTGGAATCAGAGAACATGAGTGCAGACTCCCCCAAACATTCAGACATTTGGAAAATGATAATTCGATCTGAAAATCTCGGATTATGCTGAGATACTCAGATGGTAGGGTCAGGTTTTTATCCTTAACATCATGAATCCATGGATGCAAATTGCCAACAGTTCAAAACGGCTGCTGGTGATGTACCGAGAATCGTTTGAATGTGTGAGTGCTGTTACTGATTACAAAATCCTCTTGAAATATCCTTCTTATAATGATTAAATTCAGCATGATAATGTTCATGTCACAAATGACAAATAGTTTCATATGAGTTCCAGGTACATGACGATGTGTTCAGGATGCTTTAGTGGCCCTCTCAGTCATGAGCTGACACATTATCAACAGTCGTGTCAGTAATATATATATATTTTTTTTTTTTTTTTTTTTTTTTTTTTTTTTTAGGATTTTGTGAAATCAGTGCCGAAAAGAAATTGGTACTGGTATGGTTTTCCTTAAAAAGGTCTAAAGTTGGCCACACACACACACACACAATATGTATGCACAAATAATATATGTCAGGAATTCCTTACACGGTGATCCAATGATCCAATAAGCTCCGAGTCACCAACAAATCACACACTACGTAAATTAATCAGGTTAAATATAGAACATATATACGAAAGCATAATGTATAATGTCAATCAGGTACGATTAAAGAAACGCGACATAAAGATTGTTCTTTACCTTGGGCAGTGTGGTAATCCATGCGCTCAGGGGTGCAACTTGCATCAATCCTGTCATAGAAGTCCGATTCTGCGTCGGAACTGCTTGATTCTTTCTTAGGGTGATCTGAGAGCTCTTTCTCCTGCTTACTCGTGGGTCTCATTTCCTTAAAAGTGCCACTCTGCGTTGCCTCCCTCGTCTCGTGTACTCGGTCCCGTAAATTGGGAAAACAGTCCGGGGCAGTCCCGTTTCGGCGAGCCGCCTTGTCTTGCTGGTCGCGTACGTGGTCGCCAGCAACTTCGGAGAAATTAGAGCTCAGTGTGCCAGTGCGACCGCCCTCGGTCATGATCAGGCCGCCCTTTTTGCTTTCCATATGCTCTTAATGCAGTGCAACACTTTGTCGCGTGAAGCACACAGAAGCCGATTACAGTGAGACAAGCGATCGCTCGAGCTGTGACTAGTGCGGCGCAAGCTCGGGGACGGATAACGGTTGCCCTCCCTCTTCTGTAAAAATGTCATTCTAGGGCAAAGCGTCATAACTGAAAGCTCGGTGACGCCACACATCGTTTTGAAATGAATTAACAGGAGCACCTCTATCGTTACATCTCAGATAAAAAAATAGTGGCAAGGTAACCCATTACTACCGCATGCAATATAACAGCATAGTATTAAAATTACCCTTAAACTTATTATAAGAAAATACATGCTGGCATATAAATTGTACAATATACTTTCATCTGGACAATTTGGATAATCCCACATTTGGGAATATGAAAGAGATAACAGTTGCTAGATTACGTGCATGTATAAGTTCGGCTGTTTTTTGGAATTTTGCTAAAAGGACGGTTAGAAATTGGGTAGTGATTTTAAATGACAACAATACGTACAATAAGTTTGTGGGTATGGCATTGGAAAAAACCGTTGAACGGAGCAACTATTTAAAATCCGCCTATGAAATGCATTCTTAAATAGAATGCATAGCGCTTAATCAGCATTTGCTATGTAAATGCATGGTGAGAAGGAGTAGCCAAAATAACAGACTTGTTCATATTTTATTGGATTTGTCTGTAGAAAGTTGCATAACAATTAGTATAAGTTCTAGAATAAACATGTTTTATTTGCACTCAGAAATGCCAAGGTTCCTTTAAAAAACTTTACATGATGTAACTATATTATAATGTTCTACCGAGGTGTATAGCGCGTGTGATGCGTGTGGGTCCTGTACTATGCGTCACTATCTGAACCGACGAGTTTTCATGACGAATGATGGAAACCATGCCCGTGTTTGGAAGCAACTACTCACATTCGTTTGTTTTGTTTTTAAAGAGACGTGTTGATTAATGCAAAAGCGAGGCCAAGGCAAGGCCAAAGGCTGTGCTTGCTTTCTGGGAGGAACCCTGACTCGGGCTTCTCTACTTTGCCATTCAGTAAGCCTGGCGTCGCCTGCTATACAGCACGAATGATGCATGGATATATTGGCTAACAACTTAGTACTGAGGTAATTTTTAGCCTCTTTATTTCAGCAATTCTCACCCTTATCTGTATGGTAACATAATTTACTATCCTTAAAAAGATAAAGCAGTATCACTAACTCTTTTCTTGTTTGAGTAGAAAAACCTTTATTGGTAGATCTTACAGTGCCAACCACGTAATCAAAACTTTATTAATAATTAATAATGACCCAACATATTTTAATGTTTAATTACAAAGAAGGAAACAATGACGCCAGAAACGTGGTGTGGGTCATGGTAACGACAATATAGTTTTTGTAGTCAAAGCTGTCCTTGTGCGCCCTCGCCTGTTTAAACACAGAATGACACAGACGGTATTTTATGTTATTCGCCCATTTCTTCTTCTTCTCTCTCTATACACACGTATACGCATCTTTGAGTTGGCATAACGATAATTAATATCATAATAATCGTGGTTATGATATATGGAAAGTTTCACAGAGCAGAACCACGCCCACCTGTGTATATTATATATTATTATTATTATTATTCAATTATCAATTATATATTGAACTTTAATACGTTTGGCATTTTCTTCGAGTGTAAATGGCCGCTGCCGTAAAACTCCATTCTGCCATCCAGGACGACTTGTGAGTTTACTTTTAGTCAACTTTTTAGTCAATCTTCCGCCAAAGTAAATACAGACTATTTGGATAAACCTTGAAACTCGCTGTTGTAGCTGTAGTCAAACAATGCTTATTACTTCCCATGGGTTCCCAAAATTACTTTAAAATGTGAAAATTAGGCTAACGGACCTAAATTGTTATTAGTGTTATAAGTATGAAAACATAATACAGAGATAAAGAATGAGTCTAAATATTATCTAGCTAACTGAAACAATTCATTCATTCATTCATTCATCTTCTGTACCGCTTTATCCTCTATTCAGGGTCGCGGGGGACCTGGAGCCTATGTTTTATTGTACTTATTTTAGAAGTTTACGTCAGACCACTTGCAGGAAATATTTACAGAAAACCTATCTTTAAACTATCTACAAAATTTCGTATGCCTTATTTAAGAATAATAAATATATACAAACATATTTGTCCATTTATCAGATTTTTACCCGATAATCGAGATTTTTTTTTTTCGTTTGGGGAACTTGTATAAAATTGTTAATTTTACTGAAAATCAGAACGAATTCATGTTCCGTGTTATGTGCTTGATCTAGCAGGTCTACCCTACTGTACATCCTCAGTATACTCAGAAAGGTTTAATGAGCGTACAGTATACCACTTTGAACTTGACTATGACATGCGCAGAGGATGAAAACTATCTGTTCCCTAAGACACGCCTCGAAACTAAATTGCCACACAAGCATGCTTTCACAGAAACATGTTTATTTGATTTTTTTTAAACAATTAAAATGCTGAATAATAATTTTGTCTACTGCTTTAGGGTCTCTTTTATTTATGTTAAGGGCGATGTAAATAACTGTTTCTTGAGTATGCCTATAGAATATTCTTCTTCTAGTTACTTGTGTCGTTTTTAAATCATCCTCTCTAATTGAACAGTAGAATATAAATAATGATTATATACTTTTGTGAACACTCTTATTATTCTAGGTTTAACGTTACCGCAACATATTTAGGCTTGACTCAACCGTTAACTTTAATTTAGTGTGGTGTATTATTGTAAGTAAATGTAGGCAGGATGTAGTAAAATTCCCCCCTCCCGAATATTACCACTTTACTAGGAACATCTGTACCCTCGCTCATTCATAGCATTATCCAATCAGCCTGCAGCACAATGCACCAAATCATGCCGACACAGGTCAAAGAAAAATTTAACAGGGTTGTTGGTGCCAGTATTTTAGAAACTGCTGATCTCTGGACAGTAGCACGCACATTGTTTAAAGTTTAAATATAATGATGCGAAAAAAACAGAGCAACAAGAAAGAAAAGTGGATCAACAAAACATAAAGTAAGCTGGAGTTCAGAAATAGGTAGAAATGTTTTATTAGGAAGAGGACAGAGGAAAACGATGCCAACGAAAGCTAACGAAAATTATTATTATTATTATTATTATTATTATTATTATTGTGATAGCATGGGGGCTTAGATGTTAGCACTGTAGCCTTGTTCCTCCAGCCAGGGTCCGGGTTTGATTTTGCATGTTCATCCCGTGCTTCGTGGTTTTCTCCTCTTACTCCGGTTTCCTCCCACAGTCCAAAGCAGTGGCGGTTCTACACTGAATTGCTCCCCGGGCGAGACTCCCTCCCGACGCCCCAAGCCAAAAAAAAAACAACATAACAAAACTTCACATTTTGTACACACCACACGTTTTGTGGTAGTAATGTCCAATTTTAATTTTATTTTAATTTTACCAAATTATATGCTTTGTCACGTAACAGAGTTATAGCAAATGGAAAATGTCTTTTAAACTATCTACATTATATGTAAATTACACTGGCTATTTACAGTATACTGTAAATATATTGTAAATATATTGGCTATAGCCAACATTAACATAAACAATGGAAATAAATAACTGTTGCAACAGTTTTGTTGCAAAGCATAATTATGTGGTTAAATTTAATTAGATCTCATGTTGTATACACTGCTGAAAAAAGAATAAAAACTTGGCCAAAAATAATAGAAAATGTAATGGATTAAAGGTTATAATGGGAATTGTATTGGTTTTAATGTTAAGTATAACAATGTCTGCTGGTACTGTATATGATGGATTGATTCTATTGGTGGGTGTGATGGTAAATCCTATTGGAAAAGTGGCCAAAACACACTACAATAAGGAATTTTGTAATAGTTTCCCTGGAAAATGTTAATGGTTCATAATGGTATTTAATAGAAACCATTAGAATTTCTGTGCTGGTTTGTATATTAGGCTTTTATTGCGTTTTTTTCCTAGCAAGGTAAGCATAGCAAGCATTATAAGCAAGAAGGCTAACAAACCTAAGAGTTAACGTTATACCACTAATTAACATGATGACATGAGTAACTTAATCATACAGAGAGAACATTGTTGTTGTCGTGGAACCCATTAATGTTTAAACTGTCATATGTCCCAGCTTACATTAGGAGATGTATTGCATGAAGTTAAGTGTGTTACAGAGGTCAAAGCTCAACGCAGACTTGAGAGGAAACGCAAGAGACGCCTCGACAGACCCCGCGTGCAGTACGTGCACCCAGACAATGGAACAGCACCTGCACAACTGTGGTTACCAGAAATATTCTGCACGCCGGAAGATGAGCCGTGAAGAAGTCAAGTCTGAAGGGACAGAGCATTCTGTTCTAAGTCTGGCCGGAAGCCAGCCCCAATACCCAAATATGTATTGTGTAAAATGTGTTAGGTTAGTCTGTAGCAGTATAAACTTATTGTGTGATTGCTAGAGGTTACCATATAAGGTCAAGGCCTGCTAATTGGTTAAGATGCATAAGACTGCTAGGACAGAAGTCACAGGACGAAGGTATAAGAAGGGTTCTCCTTTGTTCTTCTTTGTTCTTCTTTGTGGGTTCGTGGGGCAGTGTTAGCATACATTGTTAATTTGAGTTCACAAGACTTTGTGTTCTTTTATTTTCCATTGAACTTTTTGCTTAGTATTTGCTATTTGTATTCACAATAAATCTACCTCGTTTTATTTGCTTAAGTTGTAATATTTGGCAATATAAAATAATAAAAGGACTGCCTCCCATTGTGAGGCCAGTGCCCCCAACACGGTACTCAGAGTGTAAGTTTGTTTCCTGCATCGAGAACAGACAGTTCCGGGGACTACATTTCCAAGGCCTTCTTCTAAGGTGAGTCACGCGCTTGTCTTTACAGAATTAGATACCGTTATGTTTCGTCCTTTGCATATAGACATTCCTAATTCGGGTGATTCAAGTGATGTTTATTAAATGCAGCAAAACATTGTATATCTTTATCTTTTGTCCGTTTCTCCTCATCTTCTTTTCTTTTTTTCCTAAATTGGGCCCCTGACAGCTTTGGCCTTTTTCTCTCCATCGCTGTGTTACTTTATAATCGACGATTCGACAATCAGCAGATTTCCCACAACGCTGTCACTCACGACCAGAAGTCAAGACTAAACCAATTCACCTCCACATCATCATCGTTTTTATTACCTATTTTTATTATCCATTTCACACAATTAAATAAATGAAAAAAGTGCAAATTACTGGTGTGTGTTTATAATATTTTGAATGAAATGTGCGTTATTTGTAAGAAAATCATGTGTCACTGACATAATTTAGCCCCGGTCCCTCCTTGTCCGCTTCATTTGGAAGAGGTGGACTGTATTCTGCAAGTAAGCCTTCCTGACACAACCCTCCCATTTTATCCGTGGCTGGGGGGTTTGGGCACTGGCTGGAAATCGAACCCCGGCCTTCTGCATGGCAGGCGAAACACGTACCACTGAGACACCAGTGCCCTTCTCAGAAGTAGAAGTAGAACATGGACTATTCATAGGTTTAAAAAAAATAGTAAAATAAATCTCTATATTTATATATATATCCTACTTGTTTGCAAAAGTATTTAAAGTTCGTCTGCAGGGGGAAACCATGTAGGCAAATAAACAAAATATTTATTAACACAAGTTCAATCATTTAAACAAAAAATACAGGAACCAAACAGCAAAAAAATAACTAACCAAACATATTCTGAATTAACATTTGTCTGACTTCTGCTCCTGCAGGATGCATTCTGCCTTGATGGGTGTTCAAAGGATCATCATTATCATCCTCATCCTCATCAGAAGTGTCATCTTCCTCATCCTCAGCAGCACCAGAAAGACGCCCCTCTTCCTCATCAAAAAGCGGGACATTTTCCTTGACTGCAATGTTGTGGAGAATTGCAGTAACTACAATCACAGAGCAGCTTTTCGAAGGGTTCGGTTTCAGGCCACCACTGGACTTGCTGATGCAGCGAAATCGCTGTTTCTACAGTCCTATAGCCCTCTCCACTGGAGTTCCATGGGCCTGATTAAATCTTTTCTCTGCATTGGTGGCTGGATGCTGCACAGATGTTATGAGGTATCCACTGTCTCCCAACAGCCAGCTATCACCAAAGCCACCCTCTTCAGCCACCTGGCAAATTGCAGAATTGGCCCAAACGAAAGAGTCATGTGTGCTCCCAGGCCATTTTGCAACAATGTCAGTAAACATCCCCTGGTGATTGCATATTATTTGTACATTAATAGCTGGATAGCCCTTCCCGCAAATATATAATGGCTCGTTTACTACAGGGCTAGCCCCTGGAATTTGGGTGCCATCAATGATGCCAATCACTCTGGGGATGCTGTCAATGCTGTGAAACTGTTGATTGGCCTGCTGGATTTCGTCTGGTGTTTTTGGAAAATTCAGGCTGTCCTTCATAAGCTGTAACAGCAAAGGTGTTACTGCTGTCACAGTTTTGCTGACCGAAGACTTGCTGAGACCTAGGCCATCACCCACCACCTCCATAAAACTTCCAACAGCATAAAAACGCAGTGTAGCTAACAACTGCACCGCTGGACTTAGGGCATAGTTTCTTCTTGTGGCCCTCTGAAGGTGTGGTTTCACAATCTCCAGTAAGTCACGGATCTTGTGCCTTGGAAGCCGGAATTACCTCAAGATGGCATCATCAGGGGGTAAAATGTGTCCTTATGTAGGCATTTATGTAAACGGTCTGAGTTCTGCGCCGTCTTCTATGCTCAAGATGTAGAAATCTTTGTAAAGCTGCCATTGTTGATGACTTGAAGGACATACAGTATGCATGCTGTTTTTATTAGGAGAGTTCTTAGTACACCTGCTGTTGATTCATCAAGGTGGCTAATCATTCACATTGGCTAATAATCAGTCTAAATTAACTACCTAGGCAAGTGATCCATCCAAGATTTGTTATATTAATTACGTTTCAACGTTATCCTATTAATGCATTGATGATCTTGTTGTTTTAAAATAGGCTGTTGTCATACTGTTTTTCCATAGTAATGCCATTCTTTTAAATGGTCTGCATGCTTAGAGAGTTTTGTACCATGTTTGGCCTTATATTGTCATTGATAAAATGACTCATTGATAAAATCTTACATACATAGATAGACATACATAGATAGATATTTCTGTTATGGTTTTAGTGTATCTGATGGTGGCTCACCACTGTAAAATAAAAGTTTGAATTCCATTTCATACACATGCTTCATAATTAGGCTTAGTCACATTATTCAGATATTTAATAAGTGATGACAGGGCATGGTAAAAGTGCTTTAGCTTCTTTAGCTTTAGCTTTTTGAAGTGGCATTAGTGTTCGAGTCAAGTTACTTTTCCACATATTAACCTACTGTTTGAATGCCAAATGTAAAAAAAAAAAAAAAAGTTCAAAAACCACTATTTTACTATATTACAAAAGAGTATGTTTGGCCAGAAAACAGTATATTTTATTTTGTATTTCAAATCAGCTGATGAAGGCTTTGAATTGCTTTATCACTGCAAACCCATACAGCTTCACCAGAGCCCCATTTGCCAGATCCCGTCTGTTTCCACCTCCCACGACAAGGACGAGGGGCTGGATATTGGGAGGCATGGTGGCCAACAATGTAGCCAAAAAAAAAAAAGGTGTTGTGGATTACATTTGTGAAATATTAGATCTCTCGCATCAAAAGCAGTTATTGTTAATGAAATTATCACAGATCAGGCGTTTGATATACTCTGTTTAACTGAAACATGGGTTAAACAGGATGAGTATGTAGCTCTAAATGAAGCTAGTCCTCCTGGATACAGCTACATACACCAGCCTCGGTTAACTGGTAGAGGAGGAGGCGTCGCAGTTATTCATAATGATAATCTGTCTATCGTACAAAAACACGGACACAAATTTAACTCATTTGAAATTCTCTATAGTAACATAAGTCTATTTAAGTATATTAAATCAGCTCAGTCGATTCCACTAATTATAATTTACAGACCTCCAGGGCCGTATTCGGAATTTCTTAGTGAATTTGCAGATTTCATCTCAGACCTGGTCGTTTCTGTAGACAAAGTGTTACTTGCTGGAGATTTTAACATTCATTTTGAGAATCCAGAAGACCCTCTGAGAACAGCATTTATGTCCATACTGGACTCCGTAGGTGTAAATCAGTGTGTAGTAGGACCCACTCATAAAGCAGGTCACACTTTAGATTTAGTAATATTCTTCGGATTAATTATAAGAAATGTATTCACAATTCCACTGTCAGAAATTATCTCAGATCACTATCTTGTCTCCATTCAAGTGTGTCACAGTGATAATGTACGCACAGCACCGCGCTACCGTATTAAACGTACTTTCACATCAACTACCACACAGAGTTTTATCAGTAATCTCGCAGAGTTACCAACTTCGATTAGGCCACCGTCTGACCCCACAGAACTCGATCAGGCGACTGAATATTTAGAGTCGACACTTCGTTGTACCTTAGATAATGTAGCTCCAGCTAAAAGAAAAATTATTAGAGATAAGAAACTCGCTCCCTGGTATAACGATCACACGCGCACTTTAAAACAGACCGCTCGGAAATTAGAGCGTAAATGGCGTCAAACTAAATTGTTGGTATTTCAAATAGCATGGAAAGAGAGCATCCTGAACTATAGGAAAGCTCTTAGTGTAGCTAGATCAACGTATCTCTCCACTCTTATAGAAGAAAATAAAAATAATCCTAGATTTTTATTTAATACCGTAGCCAAATTAACCAGAAATAAGACCACTACAGAAATCTCCACAACAACATCATGCAATAGCGAGGACTTCATGAACTTTTTTAATAATAAAATTGTAAATATCAGGCATAAAATTGAGGCTTTGAAACCAAACAATTGATACAGATGTTAACCTAGCCATGTCAGATTCAAAACTAGAATACTTTACTCCTCCTTTCTGTTCCGTCAAGTGCAACAGTAAAAGACCTCGGCGTGATTATAGATTCCAGCCTTTCATTTGAAGCTCATGTAGATAATATCACCAGGATAGCATTCTTTCACCTCAGAAATATTGCCAAAATAAGAAATATATTGTCGCTAAACGATGCAGAAAAACCAGTTCATGCTTTTATCACTTCTAGGTTGGACTATTGTAATGCCTTACTGTCTGGCTGTTCAGTTAGGTGCATAAACAAGCTTCAGCTAGTCCAGAATGCAGCAGCGAGAGTCCTCACTAGAACCAGAAGATATGAGCACATCACCCCTATCCTATCTTCACTGCATTGGCTCACTGTGAAATTTCGCATTGATTTTAAAATACTACTATTGACATATAAGGCATTAAATGGTCTCGCGCCGCCGTATCTGAGCGAACTGCTAGTGTCTTACGATCCGCCACGCCTACTTCGGTCAAAGGATGCAGGCTGCTTATCAGTACCGCGTATTATGAAAACTACAGCTGGGGGCAGAGCTTTTTCTTACAAAGCCCCAAAATTATGGAATAGTCTTCCAAATAGTGTTCGGGACTCAGACACAGTCTCAGTGTTTAAGTCTAGGCTCAAAACCTATTTATTTAGCCAAGCATTTTTATAAATAGATTTGCCATAAGGTAAAGGAGCAGATCTGGGGGACTCATGGACGTAGAGTATTATGGTGAACTGGTATGTTTAGATGCTGTCTTCCTCACTCTCATTTGATCACTCATGTTTGTTGACGGTGAGGTGATTGTTTGCTTTACATCTCAGGGAGCCCTCATGTTTGTGTTTCCTTCTGGCTCTCCCTTTTAGTTATGCTGTCATAGTTAGTCCTGCCGGAGTCCCTGCTTGCACTCTACAGTAAATATACATTCACATTAGACATTGTGACTGTGACCATACCTAATTGCAATCTCTCCTCCTCTTCTCTTCCTCCCCCTCTTTCTCTTTCCTCTCTCCCCCTGTCTCCCCCTTTCACTCTTTCTCTCTGTCGAGCTACACATGTGGTTCCTGAGCTGCCAGTGATCCAGACTCCCTCTGCCCTCCGGACCTGTCTGATCCATCCTGGTGCCCCGTTTCTGGTTGGAGGTCTCGTCGCATGGATGCCCGTGTGTCTCTTTAGGATGCGTCTGGTGTCTGTGGATGATTCTATCTACTTAGAAGATGGTTCTGGCCTCGACTGGTGTTGTCAGCTGTTTCTCTGAGGACTTGACAATTCGATAGTTCAGGACTGGAACTTTCTACAAGTCTATCTGAGTCTCGAATAACTACTGGACTCCATTTTACATCAACTATTATAACATCAATTAACATCAACTATTATAGCTGAACCTAACACTTAACACTGTATAAATGCAGATCATTTCCTGCTATCTGTTTCACCCAGATGAGGATGGGTTCCCTGTTGAGTCTGGTTCCTCTCAAGGTTTCTTCCTATTACCATCTCAGGGAGTTTTTCCTTGCCACTGTCGCCCTCGGGCTTGCTCACCAGGGACTATCTGAACATTTTGATTCATACACATTCACATTCCATACAAACTTAAATAATTCTTTTGATTGTGTAAAGCTGTTTTGAGACAATGTCAATTGTTAAAAGCGCTATACAAATAAAACTGAATTGAATTGAATTGAATTGAATCTGTGAACAGAAAATACACAGTTCCTGAAAGTTAAAAAGCTGTCAGCCATACATGATTTGACTTTACATACTGAGCAATAAAAGAATAATGCAATTTGCACTTACAGTCAGGTGGTAAAAACATGGTTAAAGAGAGTTTGCTGGCATGTTGTTGTAAAAGTTCTCATTTGGCCCTCCTATAGGCCATTACCTCCTGATGGTGTCTCTCTTGCTGCTCCTTCAGGGCTGTCAATTCCTTCCTGAGTTTTTTTTTTTCTCTGACTGAAGCAGCCTTTCACTGCAACCACAACGTCCCCTGTTTCTCCTTTGCCGGGAGATAAATGGCTGGTGTTCTGGTATATTAGGACGACATTGCTCAGCACATGAGGAGGCCTCAGACTGAGGTGAATCAGGGGAAGGGAGCAATAGCCCAGGACCAGGACCCACTTCTGATGTTGGAGGGCCTGACTGTAGGCCTGATGTTGGAGGGCCAGATTGGAGGCCTGATGTTGGAGGCCGAGACTGGAGGAGGCCTGATGTTGGAGGACCAGACTGGAGGAGGCCTGATGTTGGAGGCCGAGACTGGAGGAGGCCTGATGTTGGAAGGCCAGGCTGGAGGCCTGATGTTGAAGGCCCAGACTGGAGGAGGCCTGATGTTGGAGGGCCAGACTGGAGGCCTGATTTTGAAGGGATAGACTGGAGGAGGCCTGATGTTTGAGACCTGGTTGATGCACATGCATCAATACCTCCAGGGATCCCTTGCAATGCTTCAGGCCCCAGGATGGCCAAAACTTTTCCTTCCTCCTCATTCAGAGGAGGAACTGAATTGATACCCCCTCCAGTCTTTTTCCCTTCCCTTCTACGTGCTGCAGCCCTCCATTTGGTCACACTTGCAAAGTCCCTCGACTTGTTTCTCACTTCCTCTGGGCTTCTGTCATACCCATTTCCAGAACCATTTATTTTTAGTGCAAATTCCTCCCAAAGTCTTTTTTTGTCATAATTCGTCACTGTGTTTTTTAATTCTGAGAAAAGCAGGATTTTATTGTTTCCCACCTCCTCCAAAAGAACTGCAAGCTCTTTTTTTTTTTTTTTTTTAGAAAATTGTGGCTTTCGTGTAATTTTTTTCAAGTCACCTCTCATTAAACCATGGCTGTATGTCAAAGGGACTTAAACAGGAAATGATCTTGAGCAAAATAGGTAACAGGTGTTCACAACACAATCCCAGCATTTTCAAAACCCATAATTTATTTTTATTGTACTGATGTATCAATACCAAATAAAAAATGAGATATTCAAATGAAATATTGAAAAATGAACAATGTTGCGTTTGTGACATTATTACACCACTTCTACGTTACGTCACTGCGAAAGCGCATTGAATGCGAGCCGAAGAGAGAGAAAAATAAACACACTTTACAGTAGGGGGCGATATGTGCCTATGGCAACTCCGCCATTGTATCGAAGAAGAAGAAGAATGACAGCTTAACCAACATAGTTCTAACCATGGAAGTGCGACACAGGCATACTATGGTTTTGGGAAACCGTCGTGACTAGTTAGTTATTTTCTTCAACGTTGCATCATACTATGGTGGTTAAGTAAAGAGATACATTGTTGTACGGGAAACGCACCCCTGGTCCAAAGACATACAGATTAGGCTGATTGGCTTTTCCAAATTGCCCGTAGTGTGTGTGTTTCCAGCAATGGATTGGCAACCCATCCTGGGTGTACCCAGCCTCATGTTCTGGGATAGGCTCCAGGCCCCACCGACCCTTTTTACAGAATATTCAATTCAATTTTATTTGTATAGAGCTTTTAACAATTGTCATTGTCGCAAAGCAGCTTTACACAATCAAAAGAATTATTTAAGTTTGTATGGAATCTGAATGTGTATAAATCAAATGGTCAGATAGTCCCTGGTGAGCAAGCCCGAGGGCAACAGTGGCAAGGAAAAACTCCCTGAGATGGTAATAGGAAGAAACCTTGAGAGGAACCGAATTCAACATGGAACCCATCCTCATCTGGGTGAAACAGATAGCAGGAAATGATCTGCATTTATACAGTGTGCTTGGATGGCAGTCAGTTCAGCATAACAGTTGATGTTAACTGATGTTAATATGGAGTCCAGGTAGTTATTGGAGACTCAGGTAGACTTGTAGGATTCAGAATTCCAGTCCTGAACTATCGACCAACTGCAGCCAAGTCAAGTCCTCAGAGAAACATCTGCCAACACCAGTCGAGGACAGGACCGTCTTCATGGTAGAGTGAAACCGTCCCCAGACACCAAACGCATCCCAAAGAGACACACAGTGCATCCATGCGACGAGATCTCCAACCAGAAGCGGGGCACCAGAATGGGTCAGACAGGTCCAGAGGGCAGAGGGAGTCTGGATCACTGACAGCTCAGAAACGACATGTGTAGCTCGACAGAGAGAGGGAAGAGATAGAGAGGGAGAGAGAACAGGAGAGGGGAGAGCAGAAGAGGAGAGATAACAGTTAGATATGGTATAATGTATAATGTGAATGTATATTTACTGTAGAGTGCAAGCAGGGACTCCGGCAGGACTAACTATGACAGCATAACTAAAAGGGAGAGCCAGAAGGAAACACAAACATGAGGGCTCCCTGAGATGTAAAGCAAACAATCACCTCACCGTCAACAAACCTGAGTGATCAATGAGAGTGAGGAAGACAGCATTTAAAGATAGATAGCATCTATGTCCATGAGTCCCCCAGATCTGCTCCTTTGGCCAAGATAAATCTATTTATAAAAATGCTTGATTGAATAAATAGCCTTTTAGCCTGGACTTTAACACTGAGACTGTTTCTGAGCCCCGAACACTATTTGGAAGACTATTCCATAACTTTGGGGCTTTGTAAGAAAAAGCTCTGCCCCCAGCTGTAGTTTTCATAATACGCGGTACTGACAAGCAACCTGCATCCTTTGACCGAAGTAGGCGTGGCGGATCGTAAGACACTAGCAGTTCGCTCAGATACTGCGGCGCGAGACCATTTAATGCTTTATGTCAAGAGTAGTATTTTAAAATCAATGCAAAATTTCACGGGGAGCCAATGACGTGAATATAAGATAGGTGTGATGTGCTCGTATCTTCTGGTTCTAGTGAGGACTCTCGCTGCTGCATTCTGGACTAGCTGAAGCTTGTTTATGCACCTAGCTGAACAACCAGACAGTAAGGCATTACAATAGTCCAACCTAGAGGTGATAAAAGCATGAACAAGTTTCTCTGCATTGTTTAGCGACAATATATTTCTTATCTTGGCAATATTTCTGGAGGTGAAAAAATGCTATCCTAGTAATATAATATACATGAGCTTCAAATGAAAGGCTGGAATCTATAATCACGCCGAGGTCTTTTACTGTTGCACTTGATGGAACAAAGTTACAGTGTGATCTAAAATCTTAGCTGTATGTGGTCCTATGACTAGAACTTATCCTATGTCTTATCAGGATTAAACAGAAAGAAGCTACTTAGCATCCAATCTCTTATGTCCTGCACACTTGCTCAACTTTAGTAAGCTGGTTTTTCTCATCTGGTTTTGCTGAGACATATAACTGTGTCGTCAGCATAACAATGAAAAATAATACCATGCTTACGAATTATGTTGCTCAGAGGAAGCATGTAAAGTGAAAAAAGCAGTGGGCCTAAAACTGAACCCTGTGGAACACCAAACTCCACTAGAGAACATGCAGAATAATCACTATTTAAGTCTACATACTGATAACGATCGGTCAAATAGGATCTAAGCCAGGAGAGGGCTGTACCCTTAATTCCTACTACATTTTCTAATCTGTGAAGAAGAATAGCATGATCAATGGTGTCAAAAGCTGCATTGAGGTCGAGTAATACAAGCATAATTACACAACGCTGATCACAGGCCAATAGGAGGTCATTTACTACTTTAACCAGTGCTGTTTCTGTGTTGTGAGGCCTAAATCCTGACTGATAAAGTTCATGTATGCTATTTCTATGTAGATATGAGCATAGCTGCTCCGCTACTATCATTTTGAGAATCTTAGAGATGAAGGGGATTTTTGATATTGGCCTATAATTGGACAGCTGACAGGGGTCGAGGTCAGGTTTCTTAATTATCCGTTTAATAACTGGTAATTTAAAATATTTTGGAACATACCCAATGCTGAGTGAGGAATTAATTATTCTCAACAGCGGTTCTGTTATTGCAGGTACTATCTGTTTAAGAAAATGTGTTGGTATAGGATCTAATATACAGGTTGATGAATTTACAGAAGAGATGAGTGAAATTAGTTCATTCTCTTCAAGGGGAGTAAAGTATTCTAGGTTTGAATCTGACATGGCTAGGTTAACATCTGTATCAATTACATTGTCCGGTTTCAAAGACTCAGTTTTATTCCAGATATTTACAATTTTAATTTAAAAAAAGTTCATGAAGTCCTCACTATTGCATGATGTTGTTGTGGAGATTTCTGTAGTGGTCTTATTTCTGGTTAATTTGGCTACGGTATTAAATAAAAATCTAGGATTATTTTTATTTTCTTCTATAAGAGTGGAGAGATACGTTGATCTAGCTACACTAAGAGCTTTCCTATAGTTCAGGATGCTCTCTTTCCATGCTATTTGAAATACTAACAATTTAGTTTGACGCCATTTACGCTCTAATTTCCGAGCGGTCTGTTTTAAAGTGCGTGTGTGATCGTTATACCAGGGAGCGAGTTTCTTATCTCTAATAATTTTTCTTTTAATTGGAGATACATTATCTAACGGAATGTTGACTCTAAATATTCAGTCGCCTGATCGAGTTCTGTGGAGTCAGATGGTGAACCAATCAAAGTTTGTAACTCTGGGAGATTACTGATACAGTAAATCTCTGTGTGGTATTTGATGTGAATGTATGTTTAGTAGCCCTGCGCTGTGCGTACATTATTAATATGACACACTTCAACTGAGACGAGACAGTAATCTGAGATAACTTCAGACTGTGGAATTGTGATTATATTTCTTATACTTAATCCGAAGGGGACAGATTTTTCTAAGCATTGTTGTACTAAACCTGAAAAACAGCCAGAACCCCCCACCCCCACCCCAGCATATTTTGCGGGCAGTCATCATCAAGGCGTGTGTAAAATGGTGTCATTTAACTAAACCCAAAATTATGTTAAAATTGCGTATGATTTTACATGTGAAAGGTTAATAAATAGCTAAAAATGCACACTCAGTTTAACATATTGAAAATATGGTTTATATAAATGAGTTTAAGCAGCAAATTCTTTTCGACAGCTGTCAATCTTATTGTAATGTGTACCCGTATGATGATCAAGCTGTTTCAACATTCTTCAAAGTTCTTCATTAAATTTTTAGTGACAGCTGATGCTGTGTAAAAAAATTAGGCTTTGTGGACTTTTAAATAAAAATTTTAAAACAACATACAACCCTAATATAATCCCCTTTGACCAGTTGTAATGAGTAGCAGCCAGGTTATCTTCAGAAACATTGTCTATGCTATACATTTTATTGGCTACTGTAAGCACTCAAAATGAACATTACATAAAAAACATGTATGAACATTATGAGATTTTGTCTTATAATGAACAATGAGGCAATTTATATATCAGTTATATTTCCTGGTTGGTTGAAAATTCATCACAACCTGAAAAAAACATGTTCAAAAACATTGCTGGCTAAATCTGACACATGCTAGAAATAAGCTATAACATCCAGGTTAACTTATATCACAAGTATACGTTAAATTATTTTTAATTAATGTCAGCCATTTTTTTAAAAACACAGCTTGTGTCTATATGTGTGGCAACTAGTTCAGCCACAACATCATAAATAAAACTTTTTTTTTTTTTTTTTCAGCCAAAGAGCTGAAACAGGCAGGTCAAACAGGCAGCTGCTTAAGCAATTTTTAGCCCTGCCCACTTTCATGCCTCTTTCACTTGTATGTTATGTGTATATAATTTTCATTCAGGCATCAATCAATATTGCTTAGATTATTGGTCCCATATGGTTATAACAGAGTTCAGAAAATTCCACTTATAGAAGGGAATGTAGCAGACATCAACCATATAGTGAACTAAGCTTCCTACACACAACATGTATATCTTATGTCTCTTGTACAGGAAGTGGACATATGTACATCTTTTGAATGATGTAGAGTTTACATATCTGCTTAATTTTCTTTCATACATTCTTTCATACACTTGAGAGACTTCAGACTGTCTTCCAGGGTGCTCAAGAATTTCTACTCCTGCACCATAGACAGCATCCTGACGGGAAACATCATGACCTGGCTTGGAAACAGCACCATGCAGAACATAGAAGCTCAGCAGAGGGTGGTGAAATCAGCTGAGCGGATCATCCGCACCGAGCTCCCTGATCTGCACTCAATCTACAGAATGCGGTGCTGGACCAAGGCCAGGAAGATCGTGAAGGACCTCAGCCACCCCAGCAATGGACCAACACAGAGAGACTGAGGAGGAGCTTCTTCCCGCAGGTGATATGGTCTCTTAATCAGTACACTACACAGTACTGATCCATTTGCACATCCACACATATATTTCTTTTCTTGCACTCACTCTGGACATTCTTTGACAGTAGTGCTCACTGTACACCTGCACATTCATGGACATCCCTGATGCACAGTCACTTTAAATTCTTTCAGGCATATTTGCTCACCCTCATTCCTATTTATATACAACTTCTGTTTATATACAACTTCATTCCATACAAAAAGTCCATAATTATATATTTTCTAGATTCACTCTAAAAAAATAAAACTGTGCAATTTTTTTGGTGAAACATTTTTACACTTTAAAATATTAAAGTAAATATAAAAATTGCAAAATCATTTAAAATATACTTCATGAATTAAGTACAGGTCAGTAAAAAATTAAGTAGACCTCAATAACTTTATTTAGTACAATGATATACAAAATTAAGTAAATGTAATGAAAATCAGAAGTTACTGAAATGGTTACCCTAAGTGAAAATTATTAAATAATTGAATAGATATTGTAGCGTTTTTCACCGCCGGAAAGGATGTTGGAGAGACGAATGAGCTTGCTTGCTACCCAATGCAATGGCTGGGAGTATTTTTATTTACACAACCAGCACTGTATAGCATGAGCAGCACATTCACTGTTATAACACACACAGAGAAAACGCACATGCACAGATCAAGCACACATACATGCACACCCCCAACATGGCCGAAGCCACCAACCTGACCAAACGTCCCAACCATGGTGAACACACAGCGAACCTCCCGCAAAGCATGACGGTCGTCAGCCGCCGCCCCGCCTATGCCACAATATGATTGAAATGCAATGTAGAAGAAACTGAAAATTAGACTATTATTTAACAAACAAATGTGCTACATTTACTAAATATTTTAACTGAATTGAATTCATACTGGTCTATCATAAAATTAATATGTTACACTTATTTATTTTTTTTTTAATACCGTATATTTAGCTTTTAATCAGGGTTTTTTTTTATTTAGGTCAATGTATCTAATGACACCAAATTATAAACAAAGAAACAATACACACATTACCATTTTAATTAAACATTTATTTGCCAAATTTGACAAGACATGATGTCTAAACTCAATCTGGTTTACTTTGCAAATGACATGTAACAAGATCATAAACAATCAGCTGAATTGATCTCATTTGAGTCTCACAAACGTCTGTCACAAGTTACATACAGTTAATATGTGGAAAGTTGACTTTTGTATTGGAATATAATCATTTTACATCTGAAAGATTGCACACCTTCACACTTCAGTTTCCTGCAAACTGTGAGATCCATACAAATGCGTGTGCAGACATTCCCAGGTCTTAACGAAGGAATGACGGTCTAAATGAAGACAGGACAGTGAATGTGCAGAGCGTACACCGCCATCCCATAAGCTGGCACCTAAAAAAAAAAATTATAGTATACAAGTAAGTACAAGTGTGACTGTTACTATATACATCACACTGATCTACGAGTGGTGTTCAAGTCAAAGTGGGACTTGTGATAAATTCTCTGAAACGAAGAAGTAAAACTGATTTGATTTTACAGAGTCCATTGCTGGTAAAATTCCGGTGAACATTCCAGTGAAATGCTTTTACAAAAAATGGACTGCTTTGATGACCAAAGGCGTTTTTGCTCTTGCAGAACAATGCATAACCTCATATATAGAGAAATAAAGGGAGATTTTACTCTAATGAGTGTGTTCTGTTATTCTGCACAATCAAAGGTCCCGCTTTGACTTGAATGTCCCTTGTACATGTATTTGTTCCTTGTTTAAAAATGATACTCAACTTTATTTACGCATTACTATCAACTATACAATTTTTTTTACTTTAGTTACTGGAAAATATAGTATATTCTAGTGGAAAACTTGTATATTCTAGATTCATTATAGGTAAAGTGAAATACTGTATTTCAACCTTGTTTTAAATTGTAATGGTTACACATTTAATAGTTCTGTAACATTTAAAAAGTTGACATTTACCCCAGTTTTATCTCCATTCTAACTTCTCTTCTTTAGTGGTGTTAGTGCTGTGAAAGATAAATTGAAAATATATAACATGTTTCACACACACACACACACACACACACACACACACACACACACACACGAAAATCAGTTTTAGATTATTTTACTTACATATCACAATATACATTAAATTTCACTTCAATATTTTAATTTCATATTACTTTCTCCCAATTATAATTTTGAGAGAAATGTTGTACATCTACTAAATCTTTATATTTAATAGCTTTAGTTACTAGTACATTACTTGGCACATTTATTTTATCGACAGCAAATGTAATAATGTTTAAGTACACTGTTTTGTTTGTGAAGTACTTGTAGTACATTTGCACTTCAAATACATTTGAAGTTTAGAGCATCATGTACTTATGACTAACTTGAGGTCTATTGTTTTAAACAAGGCCCTACAGCATTATACTGCTAATCAAACTGCCTGCCTCTAGTGCTGTAAAACATGACTGGGGCTGTACTGGACTCGGAGCTGTTGCTCTCTGCAGTGTTACTGCTGCTGTACAGCGGGTACCATTTACGTTTTTCAAACTGTTTCCTACTGCTGTGGTGTTTAATCATGTTAAAAATGCTCGCATACAGTAACAGATAAAATACTCCCAGAGCCAGGTGTCTAAACCAGGGCCAGTTCTAGTCCAGACCATATGGGGGGCAGTCCGAAATGTGAAGGGGGCATCATGTGTACACATCATGTTCGAGCACTGTTTATCCCCCTGTGCTTATAGTAACAGTATTATCCTTGCTGAATTGTGTTGTTAGCTGCGTCCAAAGCCTGGAGAAGTGGATTGCACTTTGTCAGGCCTCTACCTTCAGACCTGTCCAACATTGGTGTCCCACTTGAAGACTAAGCTCCTGCTGGTAGCTCCTAAGGTCGCCGAGGCACGCAAACCCCCTGACCACAACAAGGTGGCAATCCCTCAGGGGGGAAACAGAAAATTTTACATTACTGTAAATAAATAAAACAAAATAAAATATCCTTAATCCAGATTTTATCAATCAATTACATAACATTTATCTAAGCTGGATGGTCTAATTCTCAAAAACGTTTAACCTAAAGAAAGACTTAACACACTATATGTACTTGTATAACTATGCATGTGACAAATAAAGAATCTTGAATCTTGAATCTTGAATAACTAGAATATTTACAAAACTGAAAGGTTGTCTTATGAATAAAAAAAATAAAAAAAAGTTAAAACAGATGGGCTATAGAACAGATCATAATATGTTTTTTTATATATTTTATTTTTTTGTTATTTTTTTTTTAAAGTAAATGAACAGCTCTCTTTCTCCAATCCACTCTAAATCAACAGTCTCCTATTTCCCTTTGGAAAACCTTTCACAAATTCATCCATGAACTACAGTGTGGGGCGGGGCTTTACGTAAGCGTTAAGCTTCTTCAACGTCTTTCCACTCAGTGACCGCTGAACTCCGACACTACGTCAGGATACGTCTTGACTCATTTACATACGGACGGTGATTGGATGTTTACCGAGGGCCTAGGGGAGGTGTGTGTGTGTGTGTGTGTGTGTGTGTGTGTGTGTGTGTGTGTGTGTGTGTGTGTGTGTGTGCGCTGCAGCCTGTGAATGAATACAGACAAGGACTTTCCCTTTTTCGGCGGATTTTTCCGCTACCGCAGATCATTTTATCAACTTGTAATCTATTCATATTGTGAGCATATTAACGTGCTTTCTCAAAATTTTTATTTTTGCCCCCCAACCCGCCCCCGCAGAACGGCCTTGGTCTAAACCTGTGGTTCTCAAACTTTTTCTGTCATTCCCCATTTAAGGGGGTGAGCGAATTTTCAAGCCCCACTTGTCAACAAAATAATAACGAAATCGGCCAAGTTTACTGTTTATTGAAATATCAATTTCTAAACCAATAAGATCAAACAACACCAAGTTAAAAACAGATAAAATACACGTGCAATTGTTATAAAAGGCTTACGTTGTCACTTATCTTTGCATAATTGACCCCATGTTTATTAGCTGCTCAGCAATCGTTTGTAGTTTTTTTGCACTGGCCAATTCTGTATGTAACTTTGAATGAAGCCATTTGTGCTTTGCTGTCCACTGATTCAGATGTTACCATGCGATTATCCTGCTGTCTGTATTCTGACAGATTTCTTTGAAAGAAGTCGAGTGGCTTATTAACGTGACTGGGGTGTGTTGTCTCTAAGTGTCTTCCTAATTTGTTGTGTCTCATGCGGTCTGTTGCCAGCGGTTTAAGACACAAAACACACACGGGTTTCTCTTCTGCCCCAACCATCACCACCATGAATCCAAGCTCAACATAGGCTTCATCATGTTTTCTTTTCGGCTGGCTTTTTGGTTGAAGGCTGTTCGTGCTGAATCGTCTGATTTTTTTGTGGCCCATGTAAGAAATGTATCCATTGATGTTATTAGGCTACATACTGTACAGTACGCTAATGACCCCGTTTGTGTAAAGTTAGTTTTATATTCACATATTCGCATCTCCGGCTTCAATAGCTGTGCAAATAAACCCGTGAATAAGATACATTTCCTCTCTGCATTGTCTTTAAGCTACACCCGCCTTTTTTCTCGATTAAGCACCTAAATTATACATGTTTGAAAGCTTAAACATCATTATTCTCTACAGCGCAACAATGATTTAGGTAGGTTGACCATATTTTTATTTCCAAAAAAGAGGACGATCGGCACGGCCTCCAGGCGAATTCAGACAAGCTTCTTGGTGGTTGATGAACATTATTTATTATACTTCAATGGTGCAGAATTAACCTCAGTAATAAAATAAAATGAAATCTGTAAAAACTTAAAACAAAATAATAGCTATCTTAGACTCTTCCAATAAATAATTAAATATTGTTCTTAATATGAACTATTCTGTCCCGGCTTCAACAATATATCTCTTAAATGTAATAAAATAAATAACAGAAGAGTCTCACAAAGACAAGACTAAACTTTTTTTGCAATGTCAGAGTCAGGAAATGCCTTTTTAAGCAAAGTACTGGTGCAATCCATGGACCTTTAACTGTTGTGATGTTTCACTGTATGAAAAGCTATTGCACCTTCTCATCCTGTTTTTCCTGGTCTGAAAAAACTCTGTCAACTTTGCAGCTGAACTCTTATCACGCACCGCTTTGTTTTTATGTTTCTCGGTGTCCCTGTGGGCTTTCAGGTTCCCAGCACCTTTATTGGATACTGAGACATACAGTGGTGTGAAAAACTATTTGCCCCCCTCCTGATTTCTTATTCTTTTGCATGTTTGTCACACAAAATGTTTCTGATCATCAAACACATTTAACTATTAGTCAAAGATAACACAAGTAAACACAAAATGCAGTTTTTAAATGAGCGGTTTTATTATTTAGGGAGAAAAAAAATCCAAACCTACATGGCCTTGTGTGAAAAAGTAATTGCCCCCTGAACCTAATAACTGGTTGGGCCACCCTTAGCAGCAATAACTGCAATCAAGCGTTTTCAATAACTTGCAACGAGTCTTTTACAGCGCTCTGGAGGAATTTTGGCCCACTCATCTTTGCAGAATTGTTGTAATTCAGCTTTATTTGAGGGTTTTCTAGCATGAACCGCCTTTTTAAGGTCATGCCACAACATCTCAATAGGATTCAGGTCAGGACTTTGACTAGGCCACTCCAAAGTCTTCATTTTGTTTTTCTTCAGCCATTCAAAGGTGGATTTGCTGGTGTGTTTTGCGTCATTGTCCTGCTGTAGCACCCAAGATCGCTTCAGCTTGAGTTGACGAACAGATGGCCGGACATTCTCCTTCAGGATTTTTTGGTAGACAGTAGAATTCATGGTTCCATCTACCACAGCAAGCCTTCCAGGTCCTGAAGCAGCAAAACAACCCCAGACCATCACACTACCACCACCATATTTTACTGTTGGTATGATGTTCTTTTTCTGAAATGCTGTGTTACTTTCACGCCAGATGTAACGGGACACGCAACTTCCAAAAAGTTCAACTTTTGTCTCGTCGGTCCACAAGGTATTTTCCCAAAAGTCTTGGCAATCATGGAGATGTTTTTTTTTTAGCAAAATTCAGACGAGCTTTAATGTTCTTTTTGCTTAAAAATGGTTTGCGCCTTGGAAATCTGCCATGCAGGCCGTTTTTGCCCAGTCTCTTTCTTATGGTGGAGTCGTGAACACTGACCTTAATTGAGGCAAGTGAGGCCTGCAGTTCTTTAGATGTTGTCCTGGGGTCTTTTGTGGCCTCTCGGATGAGTTGTCTCTGCGCTCTTGGGGTAATTTTGGTCGGCCGGCCACTCCTGGGAAGGTTCACCACTGTTCCATGTTTTTGCCATTTGTGGATAATGGCTCTCACTGTGGTTCGCTGGAGTCCCAAAGCTTTAGAAATGGCTTTATAACCTTTACCAGACTGATAGATCTCAATTACTTTTGTTCTCATTTGTTCCTGAATTTCTTTGGATCTTGGCATGATGTCTAGCTTTTGAGGTGCTTTTGGTCTACTTCTCTGTGTCAGGTAGCTCCTATTTAAGTGATTTCTTGATTGAAACAGGTGTGGCAGTAATCAGGCCTGGGGGTGACTACAGAAATTGAACTCAGGTGTGATAAACCACAGTTAAGTTATTTTTTAACAAGGGGGGCAATCACTTTTTCACACAGGGCCATGTAGATTTGGAGTTTTTTTTCTCCCTTAATAACGTAAACCTTCATTTAAAAACTGCATTTTGTGTTCAATTATGTTATCTTTGACTAATAGTTAACGGTTTTTGATGAGCAGAAACATTTAAGTGTGACAAACATGCAAAAGAATAAGAAATCAGGAAGGGGGCAAATAGTTTTTCACACCACTGTATGTACTGGCTTTGCACACGGTGCACTCCGCCTCCCACTTGTCCCGACCGGGACGGTATGTGGGAAATTTTGTTTGCAGCTCATGGGTGAAGCTGCACTTACGCTTCGGCCTGTCCCTGCTATACTGCTCCGCCCTCTGCTGTCTGCTCTGCTCCGGTCTGTGTCTGCGTGTTTGCGCGCGCGGCGCAGACCTGCCCACAAGGCAGCCTCCCGCGCAAAAAAGTAGTAGCCTACCCTAGTATTGTGTGCAAAACACCAGTCAATTTACGTACACGCGTATTATATGAAAAACCGGACATTTTCGTGAATTTATGAAACCCGCAAGGACGCCCTGGACAGGACGTAAAAAGTCCGGGCAAAAGAGGACGCTTGGTCACCCTAATTTAGGGATCATCGCAACAGCCGCACACCAACAAAAAGCGTAGAACGATATGGATCTTCCCTTCTGTTCAGAACCTGAAGGATCAAAAAGCAACTTTGTTGCCACAATGGAAACTAGAAATGCCAGACTCGGACATGCACGCGCACGCTGCTTGGTGTTAAATCTCTCCTTTTACACCAGATTTTAAGTGTCTGTATTAACGCCGCTTTACCTGAGCAGTTCGGTGGTTGGAACAAATAAGTAAAATGACACTGAATACCAGGACTGACCTGTTGCTAGCTATCGTTAGCTATGTAGCTCGGCTGTGACAGGATTCAGAAAAGTAACTGACACACTATAAAGTTGTGTATACAGACAGACAGAGGCATTATTTCAGTAACATGTGTTAGCGGTTTACTCACCAGGATTTATAAGGAATGTTCCAGGTGCTTCATGTCCATCCTCCAGCCTTCTTGTCTCTGATGTTACACCAGATTTTCCATGAGCATTTGCACAGGGCAGTTTACTCAATTATTTAAGTTTTTGTTGTTAAACAGAAAGAATATTGAGTTGGAATGAGTGATGATTGTGTTCTTGAAACTATTCAGTATAATTCCTCCATTACCAAATATTTTGATTGAAATGTATCAAAAATATTAAGTGCCTGTTAAAAATATAATTCAGTTAGTCAAATGCTAATTTCTATTTGTGAAATAAACTTAAATTATAGTGTAAATTTAAGACAAAATGAATAGTTGTTTTTTAGGCATTTATTTTGATTTGTCTAAATTTGCCTTAATGTCTTTGATTTTATTAAGGTAATATAATCTTTATTACTGTGAAATTTACGAGGCCATAGAATAATTTTTAGAGTGTTGTACAGGTTTTTCTTATTTTTCTTATATTTATATTGTATATTTTGTATTGTAAAAATAATTTATTCTTTCTTAGTTACATTTACTTAGATTTTCCTTCTTATATTTATTTACTAATAATAGTATTTTATTTTAAGGTCACGGGCGGTCGACTGCATATCGTACTGTTTATAACTGTGTATGACATGAATTTGAATACATATTGCCATGAAGTTCACCGTTGTTCCAGATACAACAAGAACAGTGCTAGTTAAAAGCTTGTTAAAGAAGAATGATTTTTAAAGGGTTTTAGTATAGACATCCTTGTGTTCCTGAGGAAAATAATTAGAGTCAATATATCACAGATTGGTCTGATGTGCTCTCTACCGGCAACAATGTTTAGGCTCACCTTAAAATCTAAACCCCCAGCTGCCGATTGCCAGCTGCAGAGCTTTACACTGCCTCTGCTGCCTTGCCTCTTGCCAAAAATTAATAAAAGATGTAATAAAAATTGATTCATCACACCAGACCACTTTCTTTCTCTACTCCACTGTCCAGTTCTGATGCTCACATGCCAATTGTAGACATTTTGACGGTGGATTGTGGGTTAGCCTTCACTTCCCATTTGCATTAATGTGCCTTGTGCTCCCTTGGACAACTTTTGGTACTAACTCCAGCATACCGGGAACACCACAGGACCCATTTTGGAGATGTCGACCCATTCGTCTAGCCATCAAAGTTTGACCCTTATCAGAGACTCTTAGAGCCTTACACTGCATTCCAACATAAACCTTGAGAAATTACTGTTTACTTCCTGAAGATTCACCTGTAACAAGATAAGCAATGCTACTCGTGCACAATGAAAAATAACTGGTGTAACATGAAAAAATATGATTTTGCATACATCGAGTTACATTAACACAATAATCATTAAGAATCAAAATATTTAGATTATTTCGTTAAAAATAACTTTTTTTGTCTGACTCTGACGCTTGAGCATTTAATAACGAGAAGAGACTCCCAGTGTGTGGCTGTGAGACCCGAGATTATTATTATTATTTTTAAAGCATCTATTGTAACATAATTCACAAATTAATATTTTAATTAAAATTGCTAACAGTCTCAGGAGCATTATTTTATCGTCCCTGCAAATTCAGTCGCGCTTTCAAGGCACATGCTGACGCTCTACTTCCGATCTGTCATTTCGCACGAATGGACAAACTGGACAGGGGACGCCGATCAGGAAGATAAGATCCAGGCTGAGTTTGAAGGAACCAGTACAGTACGGCTCCAGTTAATCCGACGAGCATGCTGAAACTTCACATGTTGAGAAATTTGTGTCCCCATCGTTATGATTAACAGTTTGGTATGAAGGTCTTTCATTTTGCTTCATTTTAAAACATATTGAAGATTATCGTCAATCAGTCATTCAGGCCATACTTTATGAAATTATTATAAAGTAATTTAAAGTAGTTTAAATTCAGGCAGTGGACACGGAGAAGGTATCCATAAACACACATGGGCTTGTTTTAGTTCTCATAGTTGTTTTAGTTCTTATAGTTGTTTTAGTTCTTATAGTTAAAATTTATTGCATTTGTATTTACTTGTATAGCGCTTTTAACAATGGACATTGTTGCAAAGTGCAAAGCAGTTTTACAAGAAAACGTTATAGAATAACGACGACGTTGCTGTCACTGCGGTAGACAAGATGGGCATAGGGATATAGACATGTTAAGAGAACTGTAAACATGATAATTCATACCAATATGGTTTTTATTTGCATTTTGAAATATTATTTTTTTATTTTATTATTATGTCAGGAACATGATGAAATTACTGTTAAATTACATTAAACATTTGAATAATGTAAGCACTAAGACATTTGTAGACTTTTCAATGATAATGGAGTATCATAGGCATAATTCAATTACATTACAATTACACAATCAATTGCTATTACAGTAAATGATAAAGATTATGTTAAGTCAACATGATTCTTTCACACAAGTTTAACATGAATGAAATACTTTGGTTTAGCAGGCAAAAATTGTGTAATTTGGCCACATTTTGATGATGTGGGACCGATGCACACATTAAGATCAAGTAAATTCAAAGGATTGTTTTTACTTCCTTTTACTTGTGTGTACTTCCTCTACAGTATGTCCCTCACAAATTAACTTTCTCTCTCTCTCTCTCTCTCTCTCTCTCTCTCACACACACACAGGTTTGTGGAGAAGTTTCTAAAAAATATTGGTTACAAAAATAAAGTACAAAATAAATAGTGTAAATAAATGTATTTTGAGCAGACAACATTTCACATTTCAAAACCCTTAATGAAAAACTTCAACAAACATGTAATGTGCACATAGACATATGCTAAAGAATAAAATAAATAGAAAATCACAAAATTGTTTCCAGTTATCATGGGCTGTGATTTGTTCAGTAATTCACCATTTTTAGGTCAGACCATTGAAACATAAAGGTTTATTAGCAATACAAATGCGAAACAAATTTAAATATGTGAAAATAATTTTTTTGTGCGGATATTCACTCCAAACAAGATTTGTGTTTTCCTGATATTGGTTGCAAGCAGTGTTTCACTGTTAAATTATCGATATCCTGGACATTTCTGTAACATGAGGCTAATTAACGTGTCTTCAATAATGTTTCCATTTAAAACATATTACTACAGATACAAAATAACGCAATTTAATTAAAAAGGCATGGTTTGTTTATATTCTGTACATTCTGCCATTCTGTCAGTCAGCAGTGCTCATATTTGTGTGTGAGCAAAATCTTTGTTGCTTACAGGAGCACGAACAAACTCAGTGGGTGTCGACGTAAAACCGATTGATGAAGGCTTGGTGAAGAATTTCTGACTCCGACAGAGCATCAGTATTTTTGCTTGCTTTCCTCTTGTACGGATTAAGTTAGAGCAGAACGAAATTGAGTGCTAGACACATTCGACAATTATCTTACCCCCCGTTCTCGGAACCCCCTTCCACCTTCTTTGATTGGAATGTTCGTTGAAAAGAACCGTATTTTCTTTACTTTAAATGTGCACGCTTGCGCTTCCTGCACATAATCACGTGGACACATGAGCCAATGACAGCACGACTTTGGGGGGCGCGTAGGGCGCTACCGAGTTTCTTGGCTCCTGCAGCATTGGGTTATCTGCTGTGTTCATTTCAGAAGAAGTTTAAGTGAAGGAGCTCCTCACCTCGATGCCTGACTGGCTATGCCAACGTCACTGGTCCTGCGCCCTGACCCGGTCATGTTTTTATATGGCAACCCTGGTGTTCTGGACGACGCAGGCAAGAACATGGACGCGTTTTCCCGAGGCAATTTTGCACCGAGCTCGTGCAGAAATTTTCTAACCCCCAACGCTGCCCACACGTCGAGCGACGTAAGTACTACAGGATTTAGTGAGGTTGGAAAACAAGGCAACCCGTGTACAGCCTCGCAGGGATCTGGAGGCGCATCACTGCCTTATGGGTATTTTGGCAGCAGTGGATATTATTCATGCCAGTTGTCTCATACCCACTGGACTGGCAGTGGGGTTAAATCGTCCACTCATTCTCCAGTCTCTGCTGCCTCACAATATGGGGATAAATATACGGATATGTCAACAACGTCGACCGAAAACTATGTTGCTTCTCGAGCCAAGGAGTTCGCATTCTACCCGAGCTATAGTTCGAGTCCGTACCAGCCCGTTGCCGGCTATCTGGATGTACCTATAATACAGGGTGCAAACGGGCCATCAGAGTACAGAAATGAGTCTTCATTATTACCTGTTGAAAGTTGTCAGCCGTGGGCGATCAGCGCTAGCAGCTGGAACGCACAAGTCTGCTGTGACAAGGAGCAACCACATACAGGATCAGTGTGGAAAGCATCTATATCAGGTAAAATAAACTTTGATCTAGCTTATGCACCCGAAAGGATTTTGTCGGACAAAAATATATATATTTGATTATATATATATTATTATTATTTTTTTTTAACAAACGTAACTTTTACCCATGGTGGCCATAAACGTATTATGCCCATCCATAAAATAAACTAGTTTCAATAAGATGAAATAACATTAATGAAATAATATTCAATTTGAGTATTTAAACAAAAATAAATAAGATACTTGATAATGAATTTTAACAATTTCATATGGCATTTTTTCAGACTCAGTTCATCACAGAGGAGCAGACGCAAGTTCATTTCGGTGCTGCAGAAAAAAGCGCGCTCCATACACAAAGGTGCAACTGAAAGAACTCGAGCGCGAATATGCGGCTAACAAGTTCATAACCAAGGACAAGCGTAGGCGGATATCCACACTGACCAGCCTATCTGAACGACAGGTGACCATTTGGTTCCAGAACCGGCGCGTAAAAGAGAAGAAAATTGTGAACAAATTAAAATCTAACGGTTAAGACAACAGAAGGGAAAGTTGTATGTCGGCGAAACATTTTTTGTGAATTCTTTGTTTGTCAGAAAAAGGATTTGATGCCAGTAGGTGCTATGACACCGACACCGAATTATATTTTTCCTTAATAAGAATGTCAATAATGCCGTGTGTGAAAATATAATATTTATGCTCGCAGTCTCGTGTCTTGTGCTCAGCGATTAAATACAAGGAGAGCCCATTAAAATGTTTTCCCAACTTCATGTATAGTACTTGTTTATAAATTGTGTCGATCTAATAACAATTTATCCTGATCTATCTAGGATTGACTTATCTGCTTATGTGTCAAATAAAATTTTTCACGCCTGTCTCAATAAACCACTGATATGATTAACAAACAGAACGTTTTCTTTTGACGTCACCAAGTTCAAAGAATTGTGCCTTACATTTTCAGTAAATTTATTTCCGCCTTTGTAAGAGTCAGTCTAAGTCCGCCAGTTTGTGTTGTATATATTTCCAAGAAAAAAAGGATATATAATATATTGAAATTTATATTGGTAATCATAAATTATATATGCTTTGTCATTCTGTTCCGTGCAACATAATTTTGGATGGAATCGAGACAATATGTTCATTGCAAAGTCATTAGTAGACCAACATCGCCATCTACTGATGGTGAGTTTGTATCGGTTCAGTTTATTAACTGTGGATACTTTCTTTACATTCTGATTTCTACTCAAAATATATTTCCATAAAAGCATAATAAAACGGATACAATGTAAATTCCAACAATTAGGTTTTTAGATTTGATGCATTCGACATCTTCCACCACTTAAATGCAGTATGTCATGCAGTGAGCTCACACAGAATGTAAAAACATAGGTAGATATAAATAGATAGAGTACTTTATGAATCCCAAAGGGAAATTGTAACGTTACAGCAGCCAGTTCACAGTTTATAAAACAACACACAAACAGTAATGTGTAGAAGAATAGTTTAAAATGCAAAATCACATAATTTTTAAAATAACTTTGCTTGTCCTTTTCTATCATAGCATATATCACATCTTTTATATTATATATATATATATATATATATATATATATATATATATATATATATTATACAGATACAGTGGCTTGCAAAAGTATTCGGCCCCCTTGAACTTTTCCACATTTTGTCACATGCATGAATGAATCAATTTTATTGGAATTCCACGTGAAAAACCAATACAAAGTGTGTACACGTGAGAAGTGGAACGAAAATTATACATGATTCCAATTTTTTTTTTTACAAATAAATAACTGCAAAGTGGGGTGTGCGTAATTATTCAGCCCCCTTTGGTCTGAGTGCAGTCAGTTGCCCATAGACATTGCCTGATGAGTGCTAATGACTAAATAGAGCGCACCTGTGTGTAATCTAATGTCAGTATAAATACAGCTGCTCTGTGACGGCCTCAGAGGTTGTCTAAGAGAATATTGGGAGCAACAACACCATGAAGTCCAAAGAACACACCAGACAGGTCAGGGATAAAGTTACTGAGAAATTTAAGGCTTAGGCTACAAAAAGATTTCCAAAGCCTTGAACATCCCATGGAGCCACTGTTCAAGCGATCATTCAGAAATGGAAGGAGTATGGCACAACTGTAAACCTACCAAGACAAGGCCGTCCACCTAAACTCACAGGCCGAACAAGGAGAGCGCTGATCGGAAATGCAGCCAAGAGGCCCATGGTGACTCTGGACGAGCTGCAGAGATCTACAGCTCAGGTGGGGGAATCTGTCCTTAGGCTGGTCAGAGTTGATGGGAAGATGGATGGAGCCAAATACAGGGCAATCTTGAAAGAAAACCGCTTGGAATCTGCAAAAGACTTGAGACTGAGGCGGAGGTTCACCTTCCAGCAGGACAACGACCCTAAACATAAAGCCAGGGCAACAATGGAATGGTTTAAAACTAAACATATCCATGTGTTAGAATGGCCCAGTCAAAGTTCAGATCTAAATCCAATCAAGAATCTGTGGCAAGATCTGAAAACTGCTGTTCACAAACGCTGTCCATCTAATCTGACTGAGCTGGAGCTGTTTTGCAAAGAAGAATGGGCAAGGATTTCAGTCTCTAGATGTGCAAAGCTGGTAGAGACATTCCCTAAAAGACTGGCAGCTGTAATTGCAGCAAAAGGTGGTTCTACAAAGTATTGACTCAGGGGGCTGAATAATTACACAAAAATTTCCACCTCCATGCTTGACTGTAGGGACTGTGATGTTCTTAGTGTCATAAGCAGCATTCTGATGACAAAGAGCCCAATTTTGGTCTCATCTGACCACAGCAGTTTATCCCAATCTTTCTCTGTTCATTGGCAAACCTCAGACGGGTCTGTATATGTGTCTTCTTGAGGAGGGGAAACCTGCTGCGCTGAAGGATTTCAATTCATGCAGCCGTTTTGTGTTACCAATGGTTTGTTTGGTGACTGTGCTCCCAACTGCCTTGAGATCATTCACAAGCTCCTCCCGTGTAGTCCTGCTGGTCCCTCATTTTTCTCATGATTATTCTTACTCCTTGAGGTGAAATCTTGCATATAGGGCCATAAATGGTTTGTATTTCTTCCATTTGTAAATAATCACTCCAGCAGTTGTCTCCTTCTCACCAAGCCATGCTGATGGTCTTGAAGCCCCTTCCAGCCTTTTGCAGGTCTAAAATCTTGTTCCTGACTTGCTTTGACAACTCTTTGGTCTTGCCAATGTTGGTGAGGTTTGAATGGAAGATTTTGTGGACAGGTGGCTTTTTTTTTTTTTTTTTTTTTTTTTTACACACACCACATTGTTGTTAGGAGCACCTTCTTAAATTAATGTGTACCACAAGACCACATAACCAGTCTGTGAGAGGCAAAATTATTGTTGGTTGGAAGAGGATCAAATACTTATTTCCCTTCTTTGAAATGAAACTTAATTCATAACATAACATCCATGTGCTTTTTCTGGATTTTTGGTTGATATTCTGTCATAAACCTATGCTAAAAATTATAGACCCTTCATTTCTTTGTAAGTGGGCAAACTTAGAAAATCTGTAAGGGATCAAATACTGTACTTATTTCCCCCACTGTATATTCCTTGCGATTGCCCAGTTCTGTACTGTACAAGTGATAATAGTATTCAGTACCGCCGCTCCCTATACGCAGAGTACGCAATTTGCGTAGGGCACCAACTCCCAGGGGGGCACCATCCCAGCTGCTCAAGAAAAATCTTTTTTATATATTATAATAATAAATTAATATTAATAATATATACATATATAAATAAAAAAATATATAAACGTATACAGTATATTGCATTTTACGGTCAAAAATTATAGTAATTGAACAATATGCCTGGTCCTGGAAAGAGACATCAACAGTGCATCACTTTCAGGTATGTTCATAAACCCGTGAAACTTAATTTAAAAAAATTACCCAAATCTTTGGATTGCTCTGCGCATAGCAGTGACGCTCCCTGTAACTGTTGCCTCTGCTGAGCGAAGTTTTTCTAAAATGAACCTCATCAAAATGTACTTGCGCTCATCTACGGCACAAGAGCGCATGAGTGGTCTGGCAATAATCAGCATCAACTCTGAATTATCAAAGGCTTTATCGTATGAAGAGCTCATTTACGACTTTGCCTCAGGAAAAAGCACAGAAGTGTGCCTTTGTAAATTTTTAACTTTGGAAAGCTCCAGCAGATGACAGAGTTGATTTTATTTCAGTTTATTATTGTTTATTTTATTAATTATGAATGTTTTATTTAAAGTGTAATTTTAGTTTGTATTTTTTGCTGTAGAGCTACAATTGTAATTTATAAATGATAAAAGTAAATACATAAATAAATTGTATTTGAATAAAGTTCTATTTTGACCCTAGGTGTTTTTTTTATTTATTATTATTTTATTTTTACTGCCGTAATATTTGGGGGAGGGGCCACAAAAGTACATTTCTGCTAAGGGCACCGATTTGGCAAGCAGCGGCCCTGATAGTATTTCCCTTTACACTCCTTAATCAAAATTCTTGCTCCCCTGTCTGTTTAGGCTAGAAACTTAGCGTAGTTTCAGCTCAAGACGCTAGTCGCCGCCACTGAGCAGCAGTCTTTATAAATCAGCGGTGTATGCAAACACATTATGGCACGTTATTAATGATGGAATATACTGTAGGCCTGTTTAATGATTTTATTTTATTTCATATCAGAACTAATAAAATGACTTTTATTAGCCAATTTCATGTGACTAATGCATTAAAATTGGCAATCACTTTTAATATTGAAAAGGTGGCAAACAATGTGGCAGCGATACAGCGTGTTGAAAGCGGTAAAGTTAGTTTAATATTCAGACATTCGACAAACATTCGGAAGGGGTATTTTAGGGACCGTTGACTAATTTCTGTCCAAATGAAAAGTGAAAGTACTTGTTACTTACCTGGCTACGTGCCACAGTTATTCTAATTTATTATTAAACATACAAATGCCATGCATACTACTTTTGTTCATTATTAATTGTTGAGTTAATAGATGATATTAATTGTGTATTGTGAATTGATTTGCAAATATTATATATATTTTATTAAATCACTATTTCTTCAATAGCTTTTTGGTCGTGTGACCATGTGACCCCAAATTAGTACCAAAATAATCTCATTGAAGCCCCACACAAGGTACACCAGGTTTTATGCCATGATGTCTTCATTTATTTAATTTTTTTATTTTAAAAAAACGCCTTTTCTTCAATAGCTTCTAGGTCATGTGATCTGGTGACGCCACATTGGTACCAAAATAATCAGACCTGAGACCCCCAAAAGGTACACCTGCTTGTTATTAACCATACATATGCCATGAGACGTTGCATACTAATAATATAATTAATTGAGTAATATTAATTGAGTACTGTGAATTAATTTGCAAATATTATTATTTTTTTATTAATTCACAATTTCTTCAATAGCTTTTCGGTCGTGTGACAATGTGACCCCAAACTGGTACCAGTTTGATTTTATCCCATGATGTGTCTTATTTAATATTTATTTAATTTTTTATAAAAACAAAAAATACTTTCAAAGTTCCTATGGAAGTTACTATAGCAGGGAATGCAACTCTGAGCACTTCCTGTTTCAATGAGGAGTACATTCATAAAATGTCAAGGGGGCAAATTTGGATACCTCTTGCGTCCCAGGGGTACTTATACACTGTAAAAAATCTTATGTGCCATCTACTTTAAAAAATATGGTAACAATATTGCGCATATTATTTTTAAGCAGTTTTTATGGCTTGATTTTTTTTAAAGAATTTACTTGAATAAATCATGTAAAAAATCCTAAATTATTTAGCCAGACGGATATTATTTTTAAGTAGTATTTACAGCTTGATTTTTCCCCCAGCAGAATCTACTTGAATGAATCATGTAAAACATCCTAAACTATTTAGCCAGACACATGATTTTAACATTATTAGTGGAATAATCTTTTTTAGTTTAAGCAGATAAAACAAAATGTACTCATATTATGCAAAATTACTTAATATTAAAAAAAAATTATAATGAAATGAATACATAATGCATTTTGGTGTTAAATATGCTTTTATTTCATGTTTCACTGGTATCAAAATATTAAACACTTTGTAAAATAGTGTATATAACATTTACAGCAGTTTCAAGATCTGTAAAACTATTTGTAAAACAGTCTGTAACGGACAATTTTTGTGTCACTGAAATCAACTGTTTAGCATTATATGCTAACATCTTTTTTGTGGGAATAGTCACATTCTGTACTAAAACGTGAGAGAACTTGTACAGTAAACCATTTAGGTTCATATCTTCGTAACATTGTAAAACACTAACTCCCCAAAACTTGTTTTAGTGAACTGTGGAGACTGACACTACAACAAACTCAAGTATGCTAATGGCAGACAGGATGTTTTCAAAAATGTTCACTTTTTCATTTATATTGCTGACACTAGTGCAAGAAAGGAGCTTATTTAAGAAATCAAAATAAAATGTAAGCATAAGAGGCTTAACTTACCTCTTAACATTTTACACTGTTCGTCTGTTCCTTCAAAATGGCGTCTGATCACAGTGACTGTTGAGATTCAAATGAAGGTGACTCAATTAAACCCGGATAATTGGACAAATTCTCTTAAAATAAATATGAATCCTTTTTTCCCTCAAAATTTTAGCCTATAAATGGTTGCTCAAATTAATCCTAAAAATTGCACTCCTTTCCTTAAAAAAACAGGTACATTTTATTTCTTAATTTTATTAGTGAAATGTTCTCAATATATTATAACAAACACAGAAAACTTTTAAAAATGAAATATACATATTATTTTTAATGATTACATCAATTTTTTTTAATGAAAATGACAAGACTCTGATTCATTTTTTGTGAATAAATGTACTAGTGTACCATTTGCGGGGTATGTGATGACACAGACTCAAAGTTGGTGTCAATGTTAAATTTGTGGGATTTTTGGACCCCTTAGAAAAGTAATAGTACCCCAATTCCCGAATAAGCCGAGGTTTGATACCTATTTCATGGGTCTACGACAAACTGTAGGGACTAGTTTGTATGGAATAATAAATAAATAATAAATTCGCAAGCACCACTAATAATAATAAAAAGAAGATGAATAAGAATAATAAGAAAGTGCATACTCATACACATACGCATGTTATTTTCTATTATTTATTCCGAGGAAAATTGCAAAATGCATATGTTATGCTGTAGATGGCAGGCCGTACATGAATCATTTTATAGAACACTATGGAAAATTATTTTATGCATTAAACAATCATTATGGTAGGCCATATACACAGGCGTGTGTGGTCGCATTTACATTACCACTTTGTTGAGGGCCTGAGCATATTTAGAACCTCAAGGCCTTTATTTCTTTATTTCTGGGCTGTGTAATAATATATTAAAAAGTCTATAAACTATATGCACCCAGCATCAACTATCCTTGTGCAGAAATCCAGAAAGACACATCCCTCGCAGTATGGTGGGAAAGTATTTCCGTTTAGACTGCATTAATATCGTTGTGGCTATGATTTGCTTGTAACCTGCATAGAAATACTCTCTGATAGGGGTGGTCTGAAGAGGCATCGTCAGCTCAGGATGATCAGGATATAGGTCACCCTTTATGACTTGTTTCTTGCGCCCCCCAATGACCAAGTTAGAAAGTGCATGTAAAATTGCTGTTTAAAATCTGTTGAGGTAAAGAAAAAAAAGAAGAAAAAATAGATTATTCATACTAAGGATTCCCCCAATTAAAGATGGCCTCAAGATTTAATTTGAATGATCTGAAGAATTAGGAGGTAGTTTTCCTTCATCATGATTCTAGCCACTTACAATGCACCAGTTCCAGGCAGCACAACAGACCCAAAACAAACCCAAATGTGTGATGTGTAACAGATGTTACAGTGTCCACGGGATGCCTCATCTTTACTCCTGGTTTGAGCTTGTAAGTGTGAATTTTGGAGCAGGGGCTTCTTTCTTGGACTCTTAGTCTATGGTGATGTAAATGGCTTGACTGTAGACAGTGACATTGGTCACAGCAAATTCCAAGTTCATGGTAGGCTGGTGCTTTGATCCCTACCAATTTCCTCCCAGGTGAGGGGGACAGTTTGGGTCTTCTTTCAGACCTTGGGGCAAAGTGACCCCACCTCTCAATAATTTATACTTACATACAGTGATTTGAACTGATATTGGAATCGTTCTCAGATCTGCACTGAACACCTTGAACCTTCTCACTGTACTGTGTGTTATCAATCCAATGAGCGCTGATAAACAAACCTTTTTTTTTTTTTACTTTGCCACAGACAAGCTACCAGCTGGAGTTCATCACTAACAGAAAGTTGAGAGGCCTCAGGCTTGGCTAATTAAAGACATTTCAGGACATTAAGCATACACTACTGGCACTAAAAAACAAATGTAATTACTACATTCTCAGTAGAAGCTGAGTCCCACTAAAGTTTTTGATCAAAACTGTCAACAGTAACCACCACAGTTATATTTTCGGGAAAAAGTGTTTTTCCTTTTTGACAGTATTTAAATTTTTTTGTGTGTCAACGAACTGAACAAAGGCCAATGATCACATTCTCAGCTATATACATTTTTTTTCGTAGCGTGCAAAGCTAAGGTTGGGAAGTATGTTTAAGCTCTATACTCAAGTAAAGGTTGCAGCAAATATCTCCTCAGTTATGTCCAATTAGTGCTTAAAAGGGCTGTTTGTAGTGTAAGAGTTTAAATGGAGTTTAACAGAGTTGTATAATTACAGAGATTATGTTGGGGAAAATAAGCACTGATTTTATATTGGAAAATTCAATGTTAATTCAGCCGTATCCATTTTGTGTTGTTGGATAATGTTGTGCGGACTTTTATTAACGAATGGGGAAGAACGGAAAGGGGGGGGGGGGGATAAATTAATAAAAAAAGGAGTTGTTGGCGTTAAGAAGAGCTCGTCCGTGTCTGAGGGTTTTATTTTATTAATCTTATAACTTCTTCAGCCTTAAAGCCCCGAAAGCACCCACAAGCAAGTATTATAGTAGCAAACAAACAAATGAAAAATAAAAAAAGGTAAAGGGATGGCACAAGCATCCATTTTTCCCTCCTTTTTTCTTTTCTTTTAGCTGCTTTATTTCCTGTCGTAAACGAGAACAGCCGCGGTCTACAATGTGTTTGTCCACTTGCCTTTTGTGATTCGGCACAGCTGAACGACATTTTAGTCACGGGTATAGTCAACAAGTTATAACGATTCGTAGTGGACGAGCACATGGTGAAGGCAAGGTACTGGGAGAGAAACTTTGAAAACATTAATACATAAAGTATTTGCTAGGAATAAACGTAAAATAATTTATAGCATGAGAATGTTTTGGACACATTTTAACTTCCTAAAAACTATTTCTTAAATAAATATAATTTTTTTTTAAAGTAGATACTAGATATATTACAGATTATATATCTAGATATACTAGCTTTATTACAGACATAAATAATCTGTATTCATTATACATCAATTCATAATCTAGATTAATTATTTTCTATATTTATTTATTTCTATTATTTTCCTATATACATTTTTTCTTTTAAAGATTTCAGCTTACAGCTAATAAATAATTATAAAAAAAATCCTGTATCTCAAAATGTAAGAATGTCTATTTTCAAATTTGAGTAATTTACTATTTATACAGTATTGTATATCAAGACAATATGTACAGCTCTGTTGTACTTACAGTTTTTCTGTATACTGTAAAGGTTTATTTACAAAACCTCCATTACATGACTGCCATTTTGTAAGCAAACATTAAATCCTCTCTTTTACAATGAATTTGGCTTAGAACAACTGGTTCTATGCATGCAATTGTATTTTAAATTCTTTCCTTTGAAATAGTTTTTGTGCTATATCTTTGGTCCTTGGTATTCATTTCCCTTGTGTTTGCATTCCTATCTTGTATCTGCATCCTATGTATGGACACTTATTAAAACATAGACAGGCATGCAATAAGTAAATGGATACCCATACTTTTATAATATAATGTATACACAATTTTTTCTTTCTTTTCGGGAATAGAACCTTCTTTAAAGTCTATATTTTGGTCAGTCTGAAAGTGGAAGGAAGGTAAGCAAAAATGATACGATAAAAGCTAAACCTGATTTGTTAAAAAAAATTAATAACTTTGGTACATATTTTATTATATAGTTGTGGGTGGTTACTTAATTTTGCGTCCATGTGGGTGTGTTTATACAACTGATTTACCGACGTGTTCCTCCAGATCACGTGCGCACGAAATCCAATCAAAGGACAACCTACAGTCAACATATTACCCGACAAAGGGTGGCTGCGCTTCTTGGCTATATTTTATTCCGCTTATAGCGGATAGTCTCTCTTGGATCTGTTGTTTTGTGTGAATATAAAGGCAAGTGTACCTGTCCGCCATGTCGACATCAGAAACCCTTGTAAGGACACGATTCGTTCATTGCACCGAAAAGTGGAGAGTACCATTTTCTTTATGTTCGGGGCTGCTTCAACAACCAAGGCCGTGATTTTTTTTTCCGGACGAGCGTCATGGCATCACATGCCGCATATTCCCTTCGCGGAGCCGCGGGCCGTTCATCACTCATACGCATAGTGAAGACCCCAAACTGGAGTTTAGGTATGAATTATATTGATGCATGTCGCACGGAGACAGATACTCTTTTCATTCGTTCTGGTGAAGGAGGCAAGAACGAAGGAAAAAGAAAAACCGATCCCGGTAAGATCAAAAGTCTGGTTAATACGAATTGTGAATAATTGGTGTACAGCTTCAATTTGATGGCTGTCAGTCCTGTTTTGAAAACTTAAGTATATCACCGAGTCTGATGCATTTTTCTTATTCTTGCAGACAACCCCGTGTCTATCTGTCTTCGTGCAAAATAAATAATGAATGTATAAACAAATAAATTATATTAAATTAAATATAATTTCATTTCATTCAACTTCACTTAAATAATAAATAAATAACTAAGCATGCACAAGATTCTCGAACTGGATTAAACCGATTAAAAGTTTCTTTTTTGTTTTGTTTTTTAATGCATGATTTTGTCTCTAGATACATTGTTAAATTAATTTAAACCTGGTTTATCTATATGAGAATTTTCACATTTTCAGAGTCGGTGGGAATCATTTCGCCTATTTACTTCCTAAAAATTCTCGATTTGTTGTCTCAGTGCTAACATCGGACGCTTGGTAAAAAAAAAATTTAACACCACCGTAGTGTGGTGAAATTAATACCTTATGATCGTCATACTGGCTGAAGACTGTGTTGCTCACTTATTTAAATTGTAATGTGTACTCTTTTTTTTTTATTGGAAATTAAACATTTAAAATATAATATATAAAATATTAACTATAACAGACAATGTCTCCATACTACTACTACTTCTACTTCTAATAATAATTACAGTTCCCTCTGAGCTAGCAGCATTACCGCCATAAATGTTATTGGTAAAAGCCACAGGCAGACATGGAATACAAGAGAAATGTAAATGTTAGATCCAAGAGGTTTTGGCCTGCAGATTCTACAGAAGTACAATATATAACGTAATGCTATGTACTTGTACTTAGTTACGTGTCCCACTACGTAATTTTATACTCTTAACCAATACTGTATGTGTACTACAATAATATTTGTAATAATTGGAAGTCTTTTATGGAAGTCGCAGATATACGCATTCAATGGTCTCATAAGGGAAACTATTAACTGCATTCCGACTTTATGGCAGTCGAGAACAATAACAGAGTTTTCAGGGCCGCAGGCCAGTTCAGACTGTGCTACTCTCATTCAGTCTCGGGTTCCCTCTCCATTCAGCTGTGCGATGTGCACAAAGGCACCGGATATAATTTAGTTTTATTGGCTAAGACTGACTCCATGGCGTAAAACGTTAATTACTACTAGAGGGAGCCATATCAACACGTATAGGAGAAAGTGTATTTGGTTATGTAATTGATTATAATGAGACAACAATCACTAAGACACTTCATGTTCCTGCCTGCAACACCATCCGTCGCAGTTATGAGATGCTGCTTATAGATTTTTGGCGGGCTAAGACGACATTAAATTCAGACAAACAAAAGTCAAGTCAAAAGACAAGTACACGCTACAGTCTATATAGGGATTTTTTTTTACAACAAACTCGTAACAAAGAGCTGAAAGTCGACAAGATTTGAGCAAACTTGAACAAACCACCAATCTTTAATAAAAGAAGATTATGTAAGTGCACAGTACAGATAAATGGCCTACAAAAAAAGTTAAACAATACATTTTGCTTATTAAACCTAACATCTCTAATACTAACAGTTTACTTAGCCTCATTAGTAAATAAATTCAAATATGTCGTAAGTATTTAAATTGAATTGCGCCAATTTAAACACAAAAAAAATCACAGTTGTATCTATTTGTACTTCTAATTTTCGACATGTTGCCAATGGTTAGCTAACCAAGTGGATATTGCGAATGAACGATCAGCAACTTTTACTCGAGCCATAGCCCCCCCCCCCCCCCCCCCCCCGAAAAAAAAGATATTAAATCTAGACAAAGCAGGGTTTTAATCTGTGTTCTTTAACACATTTACTGTTATGTTTAAAATGAACTTTAAATATTACATAATTAAACAATCCGATTAAAATTTAAAATAGCTATTAACGAATATTCATATCCTGATTATTATTATTAGTAGGAGTAGTATTGCTGTTAATAATAATAATAATAATAATAATAATAATAATAATAATAATAATACATTTAGTGTTTAAATACCTGCAGTTTCAAGTTTCATACCGACACGAAACTATTATTTTTTTTACACATTTCATCTGACTGAAATACTAGAAATACTCATGAAAGTGTGACTGCAGCATTCTCGCAGAGGAAGAACTAACACATTTGTTGTGATAAAGAAGTACACTCCTCCTGCTCTTTTTAAGTAAAATATACAAGTCAAGAAGACCAGTGTGTGTTCTAAGGTGGGAAATCATGATAAATTGAGAGAGAGAGAGAGAGAGATGACGTCTTGTTGTATTATGACAAACTTACACAAATTGCCACACGGGGGCGGTCGCTGCAAACAAATTGTGAGACACAAGAGACTGTAAAAAGTGTCGAGAACCACGTATACACACACACACACACACACACACACACACTTCATATGTCATTTCAAGTTTCAGGATTTTTTTTTCTTCTACTACAAATTTTGTAGTATACTCATCACAAATGATTACAGCACCATGAGACTTCAGATATTTGATATACTTGACATTTCATCTCCGTTAATTGTCCTAGTGACGTCAGGGAAGTTGCGGTCAGGTTCATAAGGCCAATTTGGTTTAAATACCATCTATTCTGGGTCACTCTAGGTAAATGGACAGCATAGTGGCAAAAAATAAATCTGAAAGAAAATATGATAGCAGAACACAAAAACAAACAGCACAATGACTGAAAGAACCAAGATCTACTAATGAAAATTCCTAAATTGACTGAATATTTAAAAACTGCCACAACATATAGTCAGCCACAAAATTCTGGAATACTGCCAGCAAAAACAATGTCAAAATCCCCCACCTATAGTCTACATCCTGCATGCTGGGACTGAATTGATAAATATTTGGTGACTCGTGGTGTTTTTTTTGTTTGTTTGTTTTTTGTTGTCATAGATTAACTTGTTACGAAACTTGAATGGAGATATCACTCCTACAAAGACATTCAACAGATATTTGTATCTTTAACATTATTAACAATATTCTATTCATCTCCATGCAAGATCTTCAAACAGGTGCAGCTTATCTCCAAAAGAAATATGACTGTGATCTGAAGAAAGATTTTGTGATATTCATGCCTTTGCTTGTAACCAATGCCAGTGGGGAGCATTCTTTTTCCAAACTGTTTAAATGTAAAACAGACGGGGATCCACAGTGATATTCTGTGCTTTTCAAAAACTCTTCGAAAGCTGTTCTATCAAGAAAACAAACAAAATACATTCTAATGAATAAAGGAACATTTTTTTTTATTAATGAAGGTACAAACCACTGTCACTGGTGCAGTACCTTTCAAGGTCACAGAATTGTACCTTAATATAGAAAAACATTTTTTTTTCAATAGAGAAACAAATTTGTACCAATTCTGTTTTTACCATAAAAGACGTTATTTGTACCATGGACAACCAAAATGTACCTTTTGTTTTATAAACTTACTGGTACATTAGTGTACTTTAACCAAAGGTAGAAATATTGTCCTTGAGGGTACCACCACAGTGACAAGCCCATTTGTACCTTAACAAATATCTAATGTGTTCCTTTGGGAATTATAAAGAATATCTAATGTGTTCCTTTATAAGATAAGAGGTTATCTGAATGTATGCAAATGGAAAAAGGCTTGGACCTGGAAAAAGCTATCAATATGACCAGGCAATCCGAGGAGATTAAAAAACAGAAAAGCATTTTGAGGATTGATGCCTTCAGGGTAAAGACGGATGTGAGCTCTGTGGACATTGTATCTAAAGGCAGACAATAAAAAGAAAAGCCCACATTTGGTAAAACCAAAAGTTTTGGGATAAAGTCGCATAACTATCATATTAGGCATTCAAAAAGTTCCCAGTGCAATAAATGTGGTGGTACACCTCACCCAAAGCATGACTGTCAGCTAAAGATGCAAAGTGTCATTCCTGTGGGAAAAAAGGACATTACCAGCGTGTATGTTTCACAGGCAAAGCTCTATTCGGCATAGAGGAGGAAGAGAACGGTTTCTTTCTTGGCTCTATGACATCAAATGCTGATGCATGGACAGTGGACATATGTGTAATGGAAAAAAAACATCACATTTAAACTGGACACTGGTGTCGGAGGTTACTGTTATTCCCCAGACTGTTTTTAACAGCCTTTTTTGTGGTATGGAGCAACATGTTCTTCAGAATCTAGAGAAACCTTTGTTTGGTCCAGGACGCATTCCTCTGGAAGTGGTAGGGTTTACTAGACTAAAACTGACTATATGAACCAAGCAGAGCACAGAAAAGGTGTATGTAGTTAAGAAATTGAGCACACCACTGCTTGGGTTGCCAGCAATTGTAGTATTTGGGTTGCTCATCCGCATGGATTCTATAAATATGGAGACTATTAAGGCACAGTTCCCCAAGCTATGTAGCGGCCTAGGAGAGGTGCAACAGCCGTACACAATTAAGCTCAAACCAGGTGCTGTGCCATTCTCTGACTCAAGCTGTGATGAACATGTATGTTCCCACAAATGTGAGTGAGCTAAGAAGTTTTCTGGGGATGGTCAGTTAGGGAAGTTTATCCCACAGGCGGAGAAGGATAAGCCATTTTGTGACCACCTCTCCAAGAAAAATTGCTGGGTTTGGGGCTATTAATGCGCTACTCATATTCCATTCAACATGTTCCTGGAAAGTTATTGTGGACCGCAGACCCACTGTCACGCTCACCAGTAACATCAAGCATGTCCTCAGAAGAGCTAGAATTAATGGAGAGCACCAACATCTATGTGGACTGCATAGTCGAAGGTCTACCTGCAAGTCCCACATACTTGGACAATTTGAGAGAGCAGCTGAAGGCTGATGGTGTCTGTTCACATGTCATGACGCTGTGTATGGAAGGATGGCCAGCACATGCAAGACAAAAGTCAGTGCTGAAAAGTTACTGGTCAGAATAAGCTACACTCACTGTGAAACATGGGTTACTGCTGAAAGATACAAGGCTTGTAATATCTTCCGCAATGAGAAGTGATGTGCTCGCCAAGTTACATGACGGACACCAAGGGTTGGTTAAATGTAAAGAGCGTGCGCGTCAATCTGTGTGGTGGCAGGGGCTTAGTCAGCAAGTAAATGAAATGGTGCTTAATTGTAGGACTTGTATAGGTGAGTGGCAAAATCACAAAGAGCCTTTGTTGTCAGAATGCCCTGAACGTCCATGGCAGATCTGTTTGTCTTGGGGAGGAAATATATCTGCTTGTCATTGACTATTATTCAAGGTATGTCGAAATTGCAAACGTGGCTCACACAAAATCCACTGAATTCCTGAAGCTTTGATGTCTGATAATGGCCCGCAGTTCTCTGGGCAAGCTTTTGTTTCCTTTGCGGATTCATATGGGTTTAAACATGTTACTAGCAGCTCAATGTTTCCTCAATGCCAGAGGTGGAAAGAGTAATAAAATTTTGTACTCAAGTACAAGTACTGTTATTTCAGTGAAATTTTACTTAAGTACAAGTAAAGTTACCATTATAAACATCTACTCAAGTAAAAGTAAAAAGTAGCTCATTAAAAAATTTACTCAGAGTAAAAGTTAGTTACTTTTTTATTTTTATTTTTTAACAGCGGGGGTGGGATGAGGCATTCTAGCGTAGTTCAAAAAAGATGAGCAGATATAAATCTCAAACTAGTTGTTTTTAACTGAAGGACAGAGGTGGAAAGAGTAATAAAATTTTGTACTCAAGTACAAGTACTGTTACTTCAGTGAAATTTTACTTAAGTACAAGTAAAATTACTCTTATAAAAATCTACTCAAATAAAAGTAAAAAGTAGCTCATTAAAAAATTTACTCAGAGTAAAAGTTACCGAGTTACTTTTTTATTTACATTTTTTTAATAGTGGGGGTGATTCTTTTGCTGAATTGTTTTGCCCTTGGGTGTTTCCATGTTCACTCTTATATTAACAGATTATTGTTTGTTTTTAAATGTTTGCTGTGGGTGTCGATTGTATACTGATCTGGCTCTGCTTTTTTTTTTTTTGTTAAATATAAAAAAAAAAAACACACACACACACAGCGGGGGTGGGATGAGGCATTCTAGCATAGTTCAAAAAAGATGAGCAGATATAAATCTCAAACTAGTTGTTTTTAACTGAAGGAACACCTTTGCATAATAAAGTGGTCACTTAAATATGGTGTTACGTCCCAGTCTAGGGCCAAACAGCAAAAGAATGGTTCAGGGTTCTATTTTAAACTGTATGGAAATGGTGGTATATGGCAGAAAGAACTAGATCCAATCATTAACTGATGAAATAATGAGGTTTGTATATACACACACACACACACACACACCAGGAGGAGGATCAGATTCAGGATGGACCCAGGCCAAAATAACAAACAAAATGGTATTTATATTTAGTAGCTAGATTACCTGCAAAAAGAAACAACAACAAAAAAAACCCACAAACAAAAATACAGGTACCTTCCCGGACTCCCTAAACCAAAACCAATGAAATTATCTACAAATATATACAAAGACCAACCAAACCAAAGGGACAAAGCAATAATCAAAGTCAATTGGAGGCAAAAAGTCAAACCAGAATACACAACCAAATATCAAAACGCCAAAATCACAACCTCTTTCATCTTTCCCGCGTCTCTCCGGGTTATACTGTACATGGTCGCGCTAGTCGATGACGTCACTCAGGGCGGAAGCGACCGTGTGGAAGGTCAGGTGATGCCGATGTCAGAAAACCTGGAGTGGAGTCTGGAGCGGCGCGCGACCAGGACATGATACACACACGCGCATTTATACAAAGCATAATATTTTCATTATTTTAGCATTTTTATTCATTTATTTTTTACTCAGTAGCGAATATGATTTAAAATGTAGCGAATTACAATACTTCAAACAAAACGTACTTAAGTAAAAGTAAAATTACAGATTTTTAAAACTACTTAAAAAAGTAGAAATACACAAAAAAGCTACTCAATTACAGTAACGCGAGTAAATGTAATTCGTTACTTTCCACTTCTGCTGAAGGAACACCTGCATAATAAAACTGTTGTCTTTCTTGTGCTTGAAAATCAAAGTGGTCACTTAAATATGGTGTTACGTCCCAGTCTAGGGTCATACAGCAAAAGAATGGTTCAGGGTTCTATTTTAAACTGTATGGAAATGGTGGTATATGGCAGAAAGAACTAGATCCAATCATTAACTGAAATAATGAGGTTTGTATATACAAAAAAAAACACACACACACACACACGCGCACACACACACAACAGGAGGAGGATCAGATTCAGGGTGGACCCAGGCCAAAATAATAAACAAAATGGTATTTATATTTAGTAGCTAGATTACCTGCAAAATACAGAAATAAATAAATAAAAAATACAGGTACCTTCCCGGACTCCCTAAACCAAAAGCAGTGAAATTATCTACAAATATATACAAAGACCAACCAAACCAAAGGGACAAAGCAATAATCAAAGTCAATTGGAGGCAAAAAGTCAAAACCAGAATACACAACCAAATATAAAAACGTCAAAATCACAATCTCTTTCCTCTTTCCCGCGTCTCTCTCCGGTTTATACATGGTCGCGCTAGTCGATGACGTCACTCAGGGCGGAAGCGACTGTGTGGAAGGTCAGGAAGATGCCGATGTCAGAAAACCTGGAGTGGAGTCTGGAGCGGCGCGCGACCAGGACATGATGCACACACGCGGCGCAACGGAGCATTTATACAAAGCATAATATTTTTATTATTTTATCATTTTCATTCATTTATTTTTTAGTCAGTAGCGAATATGATTGAAAATGTAGCGAATTACAATACTTCAAACAAAACGTACTTAAGTAAAAGTAAAATTACAGATTTTGAAAACTACTTTAAAAAGTAGAAATACACAAAAAAGCTACTCAATTACAGTAATGCGAGTAAATGTAATTCGTTACTTTCCACTTCTGCTCAATGCAATGGAGAGGCGGAGCGTGCGGTACAGACAGTCAAAAACCTCTTGAAGAAGGCAGCAGACCCATACTTGGCTCTACTCGCCTATAGAGCTACACCTCTTCAGAATGGTTACAGCTCCTCATGGGGTGACGTCTTCGCACTACAGTTCCGGTACTTCCATCTCGGCTGGATCCATCACTACCTGACCATGCAGTCTTATTCCGGAAGGAAAAGGAGAAGAGGATGTCAGATGCTACAAATTACAACAGGCGTCATCGCTTTTTGCCACTTAATGGTGTGTCACCAGGCGATCAGGTATGGGTGACCAACGAAAAGTCATCTGGGACTGCGCTTCAAAAATACTCTACACCAGGGTCTTACTCGGTGGATTTATCCCAAGGTGTGCTCAAATTCAAATTTTATTTGTCACATACACAGTCATACACAGTATAATATGCAGTGAAATGCTTACACGACCGCCAGTGACCTTAAAAAGAAAATAAAAGCTTGTACGTAAAATAAATATAAATAAAAGGAAATACTAAAGAAATAAATTTAACTAGTAAAATTAACTGTACAATAAGGGCATAATAAATTATTGCAAAATATAGAAATAAATGGGGGGGGGGGAGTGTGTATATATATGAGAGAGAGAGAGAGAGAGAGAGAATTTAAAGTGACCGTGGTTGGGAAAGTGAAAGTGACATATGCAATTGTCCAGATGTATAAATATTTAGTGCAAGTGTGTATGAATGCGTCCATGATTGTCCAGTCAGTGTTGTGAGCTTAAAAAGATATTAGTCCTGTGTTGTGGTGTGGTTGAGAGACCTTATCGCCTGCGGGAAGAAGCTCCTCCTCAGCCTCTCTGTGTTGGCCTTTAGGGAGCGGAATCGCTCCCCAGACCACAACAAAGAGAACAGTCCATTACTGGGGTGACTGAGGTCCTTCATGATCTTCCTGGCCTTAGTCCAGCACCGCTTGCTGTAGATGGAGTGCAGGTCAGGGAGCTCAGTGCGGATGATGCGCTCGGCTGATCGCACCACCCTCTGTAGAGCTCGTCTGTCCTGCATGGTGCTGTTCCCGAACCAGGTCGTGATGTTTCCCGTCAGGATGCTCTCTATGGTGCAGGAGTAGAAGTTCCTGAGCACCTTGGAGGGCAGTCTAAAGTCTCTCAAGCGTCTGAGGTGGTACAGACGCTGCCGGGCTTTTTTCACCACGGTGTTGATGTGACAGGACCATGACAGGTCCTGAGTAATGTGAACACCGAGGTATCTGAAGCTGTCCACTCTCTCCACTGGGCTCCTGTTGATGACGGGGGTCTGATAGTTCCTCTCCTGCTTTGTACTAAAGTCCACTATCAGCTCCCTTTTCTTACTGACGTTCAGGAGGAGATTGTTCCTCTGGCACCAGTTCTCCAGATTTCCAATCTCCTCTAGGTAGTCCGACTCATTGTTGATCAGTCCGACCACGACGGTGTCGTCAGCAAACTTGATGATGGAGGTGGAGTTGGTAGTGGCCACGCAGTCGTGGGTGTACAAAGAGTACAGCAGGGGGCTCAGAACACAACCCTGGGGGGCTCCAGTGCTGAGTGAGTGTAGCTGAGACATGTCCGCCCATCCTTACTGCCTGTGGTCTGTCAGTCAGAAAATTGGAGATCCACTGACATATACATGAGCTGAGTCCCAGGTGCTCCAGCTTGGTGGTGAGTGTGGGGGGAATTATGGTATTAAATGCAGAGCTGTAGTCGATGAAGAGCATTTTAACATAATTCCCTTTCCTAGTGTCCAGGTGAGTGAGTGATGTGTGGAGGAGATGAGAGATTGCATCGTCTGTGGAGCGGTTCTGACGGTATGTAGTGAAGAAATGAAGTCTCTGATAAGGCGTTCAAAGCACTTCATCACTACTGAGGTGAGGGCTACAGGGCGATAGTCATTGAGAGAAGCTCAGATGCAATCGTCAGCACCTAATACCTTTGCACACTTCACCACAGCAGGAAACATGAGAGCCAGCTCCTGAACAGGCTCCTATGCCATCTCCTATGGTACCAAGACTTCCCCTCTTAGAACTAGGTATGGCAGAGCAGTTGTCAAACCCAAAAGATACAACCTGTAGCTAAAAAAAAAAAGAGGAATGTGTTTTGTTTAAGGCAGGGGTGCCCAACCTTTTTTGAACAAAGATCTACTTTTTAATTTGGCAGTGTGCCGAGATCTACCAGTCCAAACAGAAAGCCAGTTGCTATTCATAGCATATTTACATATTTAATGTGCACAAAACAAACAAAGTAGCCCTAATCCATATATAATAAAACGTAGTCTAATTGTAGTGATAATCGAAAGTTATTAACCCTAACCCTAGCTGTTCTTTTGCACCCATGTCTCCAAAAACCATTCTAATGAAAACACACAGATGTGCCACATCCACAACATCAGTCGACTCATCAAATTGAAGAGAAAAACATTCACACTGTTCAATATCTTTCCTTAACTGCGCCTCGACATCCCTCACATTCCCTCACATCGCCGTGTAACAGGGCCACGGGGTAATTGCAGGTCCTTAACGGCAGCTATGATATCACTTTTATTCTTGAAGTCACCAAATAGTGTGTCTGCAGCTGCGACAAAAGCTTCTTTCACAACTTCGCCATCCTTGAAAGACTTCTTGTGTTTTGCAAGAACGTGACTGACACGATAAGATGCTAAACTTGCAGCCTTACCCTCGGTGTTTGGCCTGGTGAAAATGGACTGCTGTTCTGCGAACTGCCTCTTCAATTCCTGGACTTTTCAGCTGCGTAGAGCTGATTTAGCCGGGAAATCTGCATCGTAGCTTTTGTGCGCGGTTTTGAAATGGGGCTCCAAATTGCCCCCCCCCCCCTTTTTTTTTTTTTTTTGCTTCTGCCATAGTTGCGTTTTACTTTGCTGAAGTTTCAGGTCTCTTAACATCTCTACTTAAACTAGTCCCTACTAGTAACGGTGCCTATAGCTAAAACCCTGGCTAAATTCAGATTAGCGTACTAGCATACTACTCTCGCTATTTCTGCCATATATTTATATGAAATAGTATGAGTAGTATGTTAGTATGCGATTTCAAATTCAGCCACTAATTCCATCGGTTTTTCAGCGCAGAGCCGAACGTAATCAGTGATCTTGTAAGGGAAAATAAAGAACTGTTTTTTAAAATAAGTACAGTGTTTCTTTACTCAAAAAATACTATGTCTATAAAGGTTATTGTTTTATTTGAGGTTTGAGGCGCAGAAACGGTGAAGAGAAAGGACAAACCAGAAGGCAGTTTACTCTCGCGATCAACTGGAAAGCAGTCTGCGATCACCCGGTCGACCGCGATCGACTGGTTGGGCACCCCTGGCTTAAAGGAGACATACAGACTCAATTTTGCATAAGTTAATATGATTCTTTAGGGTCCTAATGAAAAGTTTGTAATATACTTTAATTAAAAATTCTCAATTGTTGTGTAAAAAAAACATTACTTTTACCTGGTAAAAAGTAGCTCTGTTCTCAGCAACCTGTTTCAGTACATGCTCCTTTAAATGTTAATGACCTCTACTGAACCCGCTCCCCGTTCTGTGGGGCGTGTCTTCACAATACAAGTGGGGTATAGCTTTGACAACATTCATTCATTCATTCATTCATTCATTTTCTATACCGCTTTATCCTTATATACAGGGTCGCGGGGGGCCTGGAGCCTATCCCAGGAGGCTTAGGGCACAACGCGGGGTACACCCTGGAAAGGGTGCCAATCCATCGCAGGGCACACACACATACACACACTCATTCACACACTATGTTCAATTTGGGAACGCCAATTAGCCTAACCTGCATATCTTTGGACTGTGGGAGGAAACCGGAGTACCCGGAGGAAACCCACCAAGCACGGGGAGAACATGCAAACTCCATGCACACAGAGACGGGAATCGAGCCTGGCCGGGGAATCGAACCCGGACCCTGGAGGTGCAAGTGCTAACCACTACACCACCGCGCCGCCGCTTTGACCACAGTTAAAAATATTTTAAAAAACAGTTAAAAATAATTTGACATGATGTTAGAATTATTTTATATATAAAGGAGTTATTTCTACTCTCTTGCTCTCTTCCTCATAGATCTGATATTAACGTGTTAAATCTTCCCTGCTGCTATCTTCCTGTCTCCTCTTGCATCTGTTCATTCACGCTCACCTTCCCATACTCTGTCTCTCTCTCTCCCTCTCTCTCTCCCCCTCTGTCTCCTTCCACCTATCTTCCTCTCCTTTGATTCAAATTCAAATTTTATTTGTCACATACACAGTCATACACAGTATGATATGCAGTGAAATGCTTATACGACAGCCAGTGACCTTAAAAAGAAAATAAAAGCTTATACGTAAGGAATAAATATCAATAAAAAGAAATACTAAAGAAAATAAATTTAACTAGTAAAATAGTTGTACAAATATACAATGTACAAATGAGTGCATAATAAAAATCTTACAAAATATAGGGGAAATATATTATTATTATTTTTTTTTATTATAAATATATATATATATATTTCCCCTATATTTTGTAATATTTTTATTACGCACTTTTATATATATATATATATATATATATATATATATATATATATATATATATATATATAGCTATATATGTATATAAAATTTTACATGTGAATCTGGTTGTAAAACTTTTTTGACTTCCCAAACCGGGAATCGAACTCGAGTTGCTACACTGAGAGCGCCGTATCCTAACCACTAGACCACGGAGGATTAATGGCTACTTCTTGGAAATGCCGGCTATTCAACCCGCGACCTTATACACGCGAAGCATTGTTTTTTCGGGATCTCACCAGGACATTTACAATGGTCAATTTGTAGTAACATATGTCTATAGCACAGGCGTTTAGTCAAACAAATCTATAAACCGATCTTTTGCTGTTAATAAACAGAGACCTTTCTGACAGACAACGTGTGTGTGTGTGTGTTTGACTGAGTCTCTCCTGGTGTCAGAAAAGCTTACCGAAGCATAGCGCACTCGCCTCGTTACTAAACGAACTTTAGACAAACTTTATAAATATGTAGTGCAAAAAAGCATGTACCTTGAGCAGGAATCGAACCCGGGTCTCCCACATGAAAGCGCCGAATCCTAACCACTAGACCACCGCACTACAGCAACAAACTGCACACCACACTCATGTAGGCGCCATTTTGCTCCAGTGTAGAAAAACAATGGCCGACGGCTCTTTTTTCACTCGGGGCGTGTCTTTGCTCAAACACCAGTGTCAATCAACTATAGTAGGAGTGACTTCACACCGACAGGCTTTTGAAAACGGCCTGATTTCAGAAGGGGCATCTTATATTATTAAATTAAAAGAAAATCGCTGGGTGGCTCTTTATCATTGTAGAGTGGTTGTGTACACACTCTCCTAACACACAATGTAGTCCAAACAGCTTGAAAAAGTCCATGTAGCACCGTAGGTCCCCTTTAAGATGAATAAAAAGTTATTGAGTTCCGGAGATCGCTCGTTCGAACCCCGGGTGATGCCGTTTTCCTCTCAGGGAGGGATGAGAGGTACTTGTGCTCCCACATTAATCACGACTCTACAGCCAATCAGGGGCGTCTGTGAGCTCGCGCACGCGGAAGGAGCGGCTAGCGCTTTCCTCCGAGTGTGTTACTCCGCCCCTAATGGTGCGTGAGCAAGCAGTTCGAAAAGATGTGGTCGGCTGACGTCACGTTCGACCCCTGTTCGGAGGAAACAGGGGATAGTCTTCGCCCTCCCGACTGAGTGATAGTGGTAGCCTTAATGTGGGAGCGCCCCCTAGTGACGGGGAGGAATTGGCTAAGACTAATATTGGGGAGGAAATAGGAACCTCCCCCCCCAAAAAAAAAGTTATTGTGAGTTACCAAGGAGTGTTAACCTTCTTTTATTGGTAAGAAGAGCATGACAGGCAGTGGATAGTAAATGCTATATGCATAATATACTTAATATTAGGGTCATTAATTGCTTTAAATAACTTAAAATGTGTGCAAATGGCTTACATAATTGGTTCCAAAGCTAAAAAAGGTATTTCTTAGGGGTCTGCAGGTGTTTTGAGGCCCTAAAGGAGCATTTGTGTTTTTTTCATTTACTTATAGTAGATGGCTAAAGGCTGATTACACTGATGATTAGTGTCATCATCAGTCTGTGTTTCCCATGAAACAGTGATGGGCTGTCTGTATCTTTCTATCAAACAGGTGGTTGATAATTTTCACTGTCACAACTGTTGACAGCATGTTCATGATAACATAATAAAATAAACAAATGAATATCATCATTATTATCAAACACTAATGACCATGCATAAAGACAACATAAGCTTTTGTAATGTCTTACAAAGAAGTAAACTTTTTTTTTTTGTTTATATTAAATAACATTATAGATGGCAGTGTCATAAACTAACCAAATACTGAACAAAATAGCTACCGTAAGCTAAAGCTATTCAAAACAGGGTGAAATACATTGAAACATTTACACCACCGCTGATACTAACAACCATCCATAATATACATAAGGCATTAGCTTAGCCACCATCTTCTTCTTCTTTGTCTTTCGGCTGTTCCCTTTCAGGGGTCGCCACAGCAAATCATCTGCCTCCATCTAACCCTATCCTCTGCATCCTCTTCTCTCATACAAACTAACTTCATGTCCTCTCTCACTGCATCCATAAATCTCCTCTTTGGTCTTCCTCTAGACCTCCTGTCTGGCAGTTCCAACATCAGCATCCTTCTGCCGATATATTCACCATCTCTCCTCTGAACATGTCCAAACCACCTCAATCTGGCCTCTCTGACTTTATCTCCAAAACATCTAACATGGGTTGTCCCTCTGATGAACTCATTCTTGATCCTATCCATCCTTGTCACTCCCAAAGAGAACCTCAACATCTTCAGCTCTGCTACCTCTAGCTCTGCCTCCTGTCTTTTCTTCAGTGCCACTGTCTCTAAGCCGTAGAGCATTGCTGGTCTCACCACTGTCCTGTACACCTTTCCATATTTGAGCTAAGCTACATAAGGCGCTTTGTTAGATTAACAGTGTTATATATATGCTACGCAAAATTATGTAAGTGACATTGGTTATGTAAGTGACAAGGTTGTTTATATGCTGGCCAAAGCTAGCAGAACATTCTGTACCCTTTATGTTAGATCAATTATGTACCTTCATTATGTTATGTTCCTTCAATTCAGCTGTATCTTAAAAGAAAATTTAAATTTTCATGCCATTAAGGGTACATTTCTTCAAGAAACATTATTTTCTACGTGTATGAATATGTATTTATGATTGTGATGCTGTTGCATTATTGCTGTTATTTTTCCACGACTTTTACTTACTTTGTTTAAGTATTGCAAAGCAGTTGTACTTGTGTCACTATCAGGATGCTGTGATTTTGCCTTAATGCAATCGTCTGCTGCAGTTGTTGCACCTGTTGTTGCACTGGCTTGATAACCTGATAACTGGCTTGCAGATGCACTGTGAACCCATTTTTCTTGTAGCCCTCCTGTGTGCCTGTGGATGTTTAAAAAAAATGCTATTACACATAGCACTAAATTACTTATTTTTTGGTAAAACATTATGAGTAAGAGAGGTTTAAAAAAAGGAGCAGCCTAAGGGCCCATAACCACCTTAATCCTCCACTGGTAGCACTGGGTTGTGACCTTCTGCCCAAAACGTGCAACAAAAAAAAACAAGATTCAGTTGAAGTGCGCAGATGAATTCACAGAGAGTGACCGGGACACCTCAGGTCAGGGGCACAGATGGTGGGATGGGGGGATGTTGGATGGGGGCCCATCAGTTCAAAAAGATTCCGACCCAACCCTCCAGCTAACCTCAGCATTTTTTTCCCACTACCACAATAACGGGAGAAACAGCTTGTACACCAACTTTTGTTTCGATTTTCTTTGCTACAATTTATTTAAAACACGTAAATCTGCCACTTTGGTTACCTCCGTGAATAACGCTACTGTTCTAGGGGTCCTAAAACATTCCTTGAACTGAGCCGTTCTATGTTGTGCCGGCCAAGCTGTGTACCCAAAAGACACCCGGATGGTCACATGATCAGGTAAGTTTAAATATCGATATCTGTAGTTCTGCGTTGTAAACGGCACTGTGACACCAACGGAGGAGAAAAACATTTTCACAAACCTAGCCATATAAGTAGACTTAAATTTTTCATATACTCAGTCTATGTTCAATCCTCGGTCACATTAATAGACAATTTATTGCTTTATTGTTTTATTGGGACGATAATCTCGAACAGCCTACTAAATATAGGTTACGTCTTGCTTTAAGTGATGAATGCAAAAGAATAACTGGACTTGTTGGACTGGAGGATAGTCAAGTGTTTTAGTCTAAATATTGTTGTGGCTAATAAATTTTTTACATTGTCCTGGCAACGACAATATTTTTTCATGCTATTCCCGATGACAGACAGGCCCAAGTCATGCTGAAAGAGTCATGTACTTTATATTATATATTTGTAAGGCAGTAGTATATAATATATATATATATATATATATATATATATATATATATATATATTGTAGGCAATAAACTAGGATACTTACTCTTGTTAACATATTAAACAATTTGAAATTCAACTTATTAAAACAATGTTGCTCTGATAAATTTTTGTTCAAGCCTAAATACATTGAATCTATTTTTATTTAATTCGTTTACAAAACAACTTCCTCGTGCTTTGCAACATCAGTAATAATAATAATAATAATAATAATAATAATAATAATAATAATTAGTGGTATTATTAATAATAGTAGTAATTAAAAGAAATAAGTAATAACTGAATTGCAATCGAAATTACATAAATACTTGTCAAGGTCTATGTTCAAGATTTTGAGGCACTACCGGTTTAGGACCGGTTTGGTACCATTTCTGTCTATCCAGTAGCTCGGATTTATCGTCAGGTATGTTTAGACCTATTGCTTCATGGAACTGGTCCAAGAAATGAGTAAAAGCGCATCAACATAAATTAATTCCTACAGTGATCCAGGCCTCACAAACTAACTGCCCATAAAAGTGTCACGTGGTGGTCATTAAAGTTGGTTTATGGTTTTGGGGAGTTGACAGTCTATAGTATTTAACAGCGCTGACGGGATTTCTTTTAAATCTCTTGTACAGAAGGGACCTTCAGTGCTGCCATCGCTTCTCTTTTCCAGAAAGTCATTATGAATTTTGAATATGCCGACTGGATTTGCTTGGCAGCCAATCGTGGTGAGTTTACATGTTATTGTTGTTGTTGTTTTAAATATATTTGTTTAAGAGGACTAGGGAATGAGATTTAGAGGAGTTCACGATCCATACGTTTTGCTAACTATTTCTGTTATCGTTTTTAAAGAGCATATCCTTTCAGTCTAAGCAAAGTCCTGTAGCTGATTTCGATTTGCCTTTAAACACTTGCTCATGGATCGTCTTTTCACAGCACTTTTCTTATGAATTTGATATATGTTTGGTATTCTTTTTTGAGCACAGAATTGAGCTAAAGGGCTGTATTGAAGACATTAGCAACATGATAAATACTGTGTTTACAAATACACCATGATGTGGTATATTTTCTTGTTCGTCTTGACATATTTCTAATTAAAATATCTGTATAATTGTATACACAGAGTTCAAAGTCAGAATTTTTAAGAGTTATCTTTGGAATACAGCATTCTTGAATTTTTCTTTGAGCTTTATGGGCAGCGAAATGTAATTGTGGTTATGAAGTTTGTTTTGGAAGAACGTTTTATTTAAACTTCAGGATTAAATAAAGGGTAGCGGATAAAAGTCAGCGGATAATTATCGTGTTCATCTTCGTCTTTCACAACATGGTTTCTGCAATGTTTTCTGTTTCTGCCTTCACGGATTTGTGCTGTACGAAATTAATATGAATAAAATGCCCTCTTGGTTCATTCACGCAGGTTACCTATTCCTGTTTGACTTCGCTATCCCATTTAGATGTAATTTTAAATTGATTAAAATATCATATTAATTAAAATATTCTGAGACAGAAATTCGTATTTGCAGCCCAGCAATTACGCTTTTCAATGGTTTTGTTTCCTCCTGAGTGTGCTTGTTAGTAAATATATCAAAGAGCTATTGTGCATCGTTGTACACGCCAGATTATTAAAACCAATTATATTTAGTAACCTATAATAGAATGAATGTAATTTGTCCTGTTTTATCTACTTTTTCAAGAAACGAGGCTTCATCTTTTTAGGGGGGGGAGGGGGAAGGGGGGGGGGTTACATACAAATGCGAGAACGAGTGAAAGACATTATGACACTGACCTAGACAGAGGAGAGATTGGAGGGGAAAATTGATTCTCACTTGTTCTTGGTTCATCACGAGGTCACCAGTGGCAGGAAGATAAATGTTCACAGGCTGTACCAACAGAGCTTTGGTCAAGTTCAGTGTCATTCTCATTCTGCGCCTCTGCGCTCAATAAGAAAGGAATTAATTAAAAAAAAACGTAGCTTGATATCACAGAATAACAAAGAAACCGACAAGCTAAAATCCAACATATCTTGGTTGCCAAAATGCACCAGAACAACGCAAAATTGTGTGAATGTCCAATAAGACAGAAAATAGAACTGGAAAAAAGAGATGCATGTGTCTGTACTGCGGGTGTCTGTGTGTGGAGGAGTCGGTGTGTGTGTGTGTGTGTGTGTGTGTTGGCAGATCGTCCGAAAATGTTAAAGGATGAAGTCTGTTGCATATACCTTTGGCCTAATTTGGTTTCAATATTTTGATGTGCTCTGTGATCCATTTTCCTTAGCACTTTGAGACAAAAGCCAAACATACAGTATGTTCTAGCTTTGTAGATGAGCTTCAAAAATCTTAAGCAAAATTATGAATTAATGAAATTCCCATTTTTTTACACATCACATTGTTTGTCACAAATTAATTGTCCTGTAGTGCAAGTGAACAAGGTAAAAAAATATGATATAGATAAAAAAAACAATTATTTGAAAATTTTTATTAAAGTTTCTTCAATGATGTTTTGCAATGTTGTTCAATGATTTAAAGTGGCATTTGTAATACAATACACAAACTTTTTGATTAAATTGTACAACTACTCCTCTATTGCCATCATTTTGTAATTAAACTAACAAAGTAGGAAATAACACACACACACACACACACACACACACACACACACACACACACCCTGTGTGTGTTTATCCATGGAAAGTTGACTGGAAGGGAAAAGTGTGTTAGGAAAAAGTGCACAAGCAACAAGGATGAGTGTGGCCTTAAGTAGATTGTCAAGCAAAGCTGTTCCAAGAACTTGGGAGAACTTTTTGAGAAGCGAAGTGAGGCTGGAGTCAGTGCATCAAGATCCCCAATCTATAATAAATGGTATACAACTGATGCATGCCTAGTATCAAGTCACCCCTGGAGCAGAGACAACATCAGAAACATCTTACCTAAGGAGAAAAAAAAACTGGACCGTGCCTTAGCAGTCCTCTTTTCAGAAGCAAATTATGAAGTTCATTTGAAAACCAGAGTCTGGAGGAAGACTGGAGAGGCACAGAGGCTGAGTTGTTTAAGTTGCTTGAAGCCCAGTGGAAAATTTCCACAGTGAAGATTTGGGGTGCATTGATGGTCCACTGAATTTTATCATGTCCAACACAGCCATTTAGATTTTGCTTCGATCTGCTGAAAATCACTATTTGTCTTAGATCCTGCTCACAGTGTAAAAATTACCTGGTAAAATTAACTGGTTTGCTTAGCAACATATTACTGTGCTAAATTGGCCAGCCAACTTACCTGACCTGAACCCCTTTAGGAATCTATGGGCTATGCCAAGATGGAAATAAAAATACTTAACCCAACAAAATAGCTGAGCCAAAGACTGTTACCAAAGCAACCACATTATCAATAACATCTCATGCCACATTGATGCAGTAGTTCATGGTAAAGGAAACCGACCAATAGCATGCCTATATGACTATAACTTTAAGAAGTTGGACATTTCTGTAGAGTAAATCCTTTTCTGTAGACATTGTAATTTTTGGAGAAACAGAATTTGGTATTTTAATTAGCTTTCTGCTGTAAACATTGAAAGAAAAGTCTTGAAATTTTTTAGCCTATGTGAAATAAGTATATAATATATGAGTTTCAGGTTTTTAATTAAATTATGAAAAATGACTATCAAGATGCACTGCATACAGGCACATTTACATAGCCTGTTCAAGGCAGGAACACTGCCTATGCAAAAAACACAGAGGATTAACCAGGGACAGTGTTGTTGTTGTGCATTTAATCTAATAGTGACAGAGAAGAGTGTCTTGCCCCTATCAAATGAGAGGAGATTCCTGAGACGTGTGAGGCATGCAACACATTATCAAGAAGCTTTAAAAGCAATAAACAGTCAGCTGCTAACCCATAGATTGAACATAGTCATTTGTAGTAGAGTTACACTCCAAATAAATTAATGTCAACAAATAGGAGACTGTGAGGTCTGGGAGCTCCTTTCGCTGAGCAATAGCATTTCAACACTCAGATCACAGACTCTAATTAATCTATAATCAACACTATGTATAGTTTTTCTTTTCTTCAGTGCAAATGGTACGCATTACATTAGACACAGACACTCTTGTGTTAAACGTCACACCTCTTATGAGTCTGGAATGATGACACATTCTTAAAAGCACACACTGAGCTGGCCTAACACTGGACTGATGGTTCCAGAGTAAACTACAAAGGGGAGCAATGGTGGCATGCTGGATTTTTTTCTTAGCAGCTTTAGCACAGACATTGTGTGAAAGTTCTTAGCGAAGATTTGAGTGAGTGAGTGAATAAATGAACAAGTGAATGGGTGAGTGATGCTTCTTTAACTCTTTTCAGATTTCACATTTTTGACTCCCTAAATGCTATCTTTCTGTCATTCACTTTTCTGTGTAAATGCTCTCTGTTTATTCACATTCAATATTTGAGATTCTACAATAGGTCAAGTGACATATAAAATAGCATAGGGTTGCCAGATTAAGCTGTATAATTTACCTAGATAAGGCTGAAATCCCTCCTCCCCAAATAGAGAGCACCTATGTGGCTGTGCAGTATCTAGGCTATTTAAAATAGATTCCAAATTCTGATAATAAATGCTTTTCCATTTACAGATACTTTTGCACCAGCAAACACACACACACACACACACACACACACACACACACACACACTTATCAATGTTACTCAGTGAAATGTCACCTGTCTCCTGAGCCTGGTAAAAATTACTTGGCAGTAATCACTAAACAGTGAGATGTTTTGTTAATTTTACATGTAATTTTTGCATGTAATTTATCTTATCTTGCAAAATGGCTGACAAAGTTGATGGCAGAATTACGTGTGGCATGTTGCATTTATTTCATCTCTTTTCCAGCCTTGTATGTAATGACAAAGTTTGTAACACTGGATATACAGTGGGATTTCTATTTTGATCAAGCACTATTCTTTAAGACCATTCAGATGAGCCATAACGTCATTGTAAAAGCCATTCTTTCATTACCAGACATTAATTCCATCCCAACATGATAACTAATGATGGAAAACTCCCCAATCTGACATCACCATTTACAGCATTAAAGCATAATTTTTGAGACTGTCTTGATTGGTAGGCCCACTGTACATTGCCAGTACAGTGGGCCTCGGTATGTCCTAATCATGTGCATGCCCATTTGTAACTCTTTCACACAGTTCATATTTAAATTGAAACCTTATTCTGATTTTCAGATTTTAATGGATATACTATGTACTAATCTCATAATTTTATTTGTATAGTGCTTTAAATAATTATCATTGTCGCAAAGCAGCTTTACACAATCAAAAGAAATTATGGATGTTTGTATGAAATGTGCCTATCACAGGAGGCTTAGGGCACAAGGCGGGGTTCACCAATCCATTGCAGGCCATACACACACTTACACACATACATACACACACTCACACTACAGGCAATTTGGAAACATCAATTAACCTAACCTACATGTCTTTGGAATGTGGGAGGTAACTGGAGTACCAGGAGGAAACCCACCAAGCACGGGGAGAACATGCAAACTCATGAGAAGGTTATTAGAAATTATAAATTATAAATAATAATAAAAAAATAACTCATGAGAAATTATTAGATAGTCCCTGATTTGCAGGCCAAGGGCGATGGTGGCAAGGGAAAAAACCTTGAGAGGAACCAGACTCAACAGGAAACCCATCCTCATGTGATAACGGATAGCAGGGCTTGATCTGCAGTGTGTTAGGAGGCTGGAAGTTCAGAATAACAGGAGATGTCTTTAAGTATGGAGTCCAGTTCATTATTGGAGGTTCAGGTAGACTGTCAGGAATAGCATGTGTAGCTCGACATGGGGGACCGGGAGAGGGAAAGTAAGAGAGAAGAGTAGAGAGCAGAATAGAAGGAGAGATAACAGTTAGGTATGGTTACTGTCACACAATGTAGAAGGTGAATGTATATTTAGTGCAGAGTGCAAGCAGGGACTCCTGCAGGACTAATTGGCATCATAACTAAAAGGGAGAGCCAGAAGGAAACACAGACATGAGGGGGAACCGGACTGTAAAGCAACACTTCATTGTCAACAAACCTGAGTGATCAATGACAGTGGGGGAAGACAGTATCTAAACATATCAGTTCACCATAATAATCTACATCCACGAGTCCTCCAGATCTGCTCATTTACCTAAGGCAAACATATTTACAAAAATATTGGCTAAATAAAGAGGTTTTTAGCCTAGACTTAAACACTGAGACTGTGTCTGAGTCCTGAACCTTGGGGCTTTGTAAGAAAAAGCTCCACCCCAGCTGTAGTTTTCATAATACGTGGTACTGACAAGCAGCCTGAATCTTTAGATCAAAGAAAGTGATGCTAATTAACTTAGCATCCAGTAGTGAATAAAGAAATCAGGTGCAGCAAATTGATTTGCCCTGGCAGGTCTCTAGAAATTGGAAGGTGACCAAATTGTGATATTTTTGGTTACCTTTTATTTAACATGCTTGCAGAACACAGTATACTGACAATGGATACTTCTCTTTGACTATTAACTTATATGGCAGCAGATTCCAGACTTATATATGCTAAATAATAATAATAATAATAATAATAATAATAATAATAATATGGTTGCATTTGTAAATGCATTTTGTATGTTTGAATAGAATACTATATTTTCTATTTAAAACAATTTCAATAAACAGCTATACATAAGGGATGACAATTCATTCTCATTTTCAATCCCTATGCTGTTTTGGAGTCTGAAAAACAGAAGTAATAGCAATCCTTACATTTGTAATAAATATTTTAATTTAATTGTTAGATATTGTCTCTCCTTATTAGCACCTGATAACACAACCAATGTCTTCAAAAAAGTTTAACAAAACAATTATACCTAACGATCTTCATATGACGATAGCCAAAGCATATATGAACAATGTAGCTTGGAGAAATTTTCATGTCCTCATATGAGAACATTCGGGTCTCAAGAGACCGAATTTTAAAATAAATAAGCTAATGTAAAATATAAGTTAACAAAAATGAAAGTGACCTAAGATCCTTACCTAGCACCGTGTTGGCTAGATTTTAAATATGGAGAAACACTAGTTCATTACACAAATGAACGCAGCAATTGAATTGTTCTTTGAAGTTGAAGTTCTTTGTGGAATAAAATTTTCTCCAACTGGGCCAACTGATCCTGAGCGGTGACCTTTTAGCTTCTCAGTATATTTAAAAATATCCTGTTTACTATATCTTAATCTGGATTTGTAAAGCACGTAAATATTCAAGTGTCCGACTATTAAGTTTGACAAAAGGAAATAGCGACAGAAAAAGAAATCGTTTATTATTATTTCTATGTTCGTGAAAGTAATGTATATGTTGCAATGTATATGTTGATGTATATATATGTCGCAAATTTGTCCTCACTGATTCTCTTTATCAGCAGCTGATAACTATAAACTTAATCGAGGTATTCAAACAGGATGATGTTTGGCAAAAATAATTATACCTCAAGGTCCTTATGAGATCGATTACACGACAATGTAGATGGAAGAAAATGCCACGTTATCATATGAGATCGTTTGTGTACGGCTAAAAGCAAATGTGCAAAGAATTAATTCCACTTCAAAATTTATTTTCCTCCTAGCTTCATTCTCGCTGTTTTTCTTTTCATTCTGCATTTTCAAAGGCTATTTACAATAGTGCTACTTTGTTTAATAGCTCTGCGATATTTTATGCTCTTGACTCTTGCCATTCTGTCAACTGGAGAAGTTATTTCATCGACGGGTTGAAAGCTAGGTCACTGTGTCTAACTAATATGAAAATGGCATTATTTCAGAGAGCACGCCATGTTTTTTAACAAAGACTGTCAGTGAGAAAGATTAATCAGACACGAAATGGAAACCGGGTCATTGAGAGGTCAGGCCAAACTTGGTTGTGATTAGCAACCCTTACCACTTCTGAGTGCTGTATACAGTGGGGGTCCGGTCATCTCCAACACTGAGATATCGCAAAAATCCATCGCACGTCGATTATTAAAACAACCTTTATGTGAGTATCAGTTTAGCACCATAAAAATCGTGGCAGAACGAGCATACCAGATGATAATCCCTCTGGTTAGAGAGAGAGTCTCTACGAACTTAATTTTGCGATTCTTTGAGATGGGAAATTCAGCCAAGGTCAGTTACCACCTCCTTAAATGGAAAATTGTGGCGAGGAAAGGTAGGCAATACTTCCATTTACTATATTGTATTGTGCCTCGAAGATAAATTGGATAAACTCGGGTCTTCACGGCTGCCTACCCCTTTTTCGCTCCAAGAAAAACAAAATCAGTACACAAGAAAAGACATAGAAGTGATATAATAAAGCGAGGTTTTCCTCACGACCTTTGTTTTCTTTAAACATGAATAACAGCATTAACAACAAAAACATATAAAAACAAACGAATAGAATCCTTTCAAACAAAGGTAACAAAAATATAATGAATAAAACCTTTTCTTTATTAGTATTATCCAACAGTCAACCAATAAACTGTTCTCCTTTAAAAAAAAAAAAAAAGAAAGAAAAGGTAGCGTTTATAATGAAAATTTGTTAGCAAAAGAGCAAAAGTAATCTTTATATTTTACATGTTATTAAGAAATATCGTTAGGAACTTTTTTTTATTTGGGCAATCTTTTCTTCCAACTAAAGGTAATTTTTAAAAACTGTGGTAGTATCAATACAATATTTCTATTTATTTAGGCTTTCTGTTGTTTGTTAGTGTTCGTAATATATTCTGATGAAATGTGCTGTATAGGTCCAGCACCTGAATCCAAATTATAACAATTCATACAAGTACATGTACCTATAATGTTGCACATTTTAAATCATACTTCCAGGAACTCTATTAATGCCAGGCCTTTCGGCTGTTTAATTTAATTTAGCCCTTCGATTGAACATTCACCATGTTATTGTGTGGTGCCTGGATGTAGCTATTTGATCAACATTTACATATAGGATAATTGTATTGGTTGTTCAATTGGAGTGAATCTTTTGTTACAGTGGGGAAAAAACCCTCAACATTGTTAGTTATTATATTCAACCTTAAAGTAAAAAAAAAACCGCTATATCATTTACAGCTCTCAATAACGCAGTTGTATGTAATTCAATAATTATATTGTTGTATATCAATAGTTTTGTATATACTGGTATGACCCAAATTTATTATCTCGTTAATGTAGCCAGAGGTTTGATAACCTCTACTGTAAACGACTGTTTGTCACCATATGCGGTATATTGTTACACAGTGTAATCTAGAAAATTAAATCCGTTTCAGGTTCTTCGTTTGTCAATATGGGGACCGTTAAACGTCATGTTGAGCAACTGTTTCCCGATCAAAAGGAATGTCACGTATAAACCTAAGAGCGCTTATATTCAACGTGCCTTTAAAAAATGTGAAGGACCCTAAACTGTAGGATGCTGTAAATTAAAAATTTTCACTGATGTTTCCTGATGCCCCAATCAGATTAGATATGACGATGTATGAAAAGGTGGATGATACTGTATACAAATATGTACAGATATTTGAGTGTTTTTTCTATAATTCATTGTATGAAAACGTGGACAGAAATCTCTTATTAATTTCTAAGAAAATATAAAATATCCTGTTTGTATAGAACCTCTTGTACAAGATATTTCAAACAATAGGTTGTCCTTTTCCGTATTCGTGTGCATATTTACTGTAACGAATAGTTAATCTTCTGTTTATTTGTACGTTTTTTAAAATTTCTTATTAATAAATATCGACGCGTGGTCAGTCCGTCAAATTGTCGTTTTACTCATTCATGGCCTGCTATTGGTGCTTGTTTACCCGGCACCCAAAGAAGATTTTGATTGGTCTTTTTTTCACGTGACTAGACAACTTCTACATTTGACAGAGGGACTAGGCGTTTTTTTGCGAGATCAAGAAAAGACAGTACGATAAAAATTTAATTGTTGCACTTCACAAATTAACGACCATGAGTTCATACTTAATCAATTCGAATTACATCGAGCCATCTTTCCCGCCCTGCGAAGAATACGAAGACAACGGTTATATCTCCGTCTCTTCTGACTACTACGAGCGACCCAAAGAATCAGGCTTCTCCCATCACGAAGGGACAACATACCCGCGGCCAAATTACCCAAACCCGAACTATGATTACGGTAATGTTTCAACCAATGACCTCGCCGATTTCAACGATCGGCTTCACATACAACCTCGGTCTGTTCCACAAGATCACGAGCCCCATCTGGGTATGGAAGACTGCACAACGACGACCAACAAGGATTGCAGCCTCGCCACTGAAGCTCACACTGACACGCAGAAAGGAAAAGAGCCGGTAGTGTACCCTTGGATGAAAAAAGTCCACGTCAATTCGAGTAAGTATATGTCAATAAAATACTGATGCATCAATTTGAAGGTGTTTGTCGGCTATAAATTAAATATACCGGCTAGGTAGCATGTTGACATTTATCTGATTGATTTGCTAGCTCAAGGGATTCAAGATTTAGGATTCAAAGGTGATTTAATGGCACAAGTCAGAAGAAGAAAATAACAGAAATAGATAATCGCTAATTAGGAGCTCTCGTAAATTTTATTACCCATATTGTTTCCACTCTACTCTTTGGCTCTATTTCATGTTGTTTCAAAGACGCCCCGTTGTTTATGCGTGGCTTTCTTTAATCATAACAAATCTGGGCAAATTGACTCCACCACATCGATGTTTTCGAAGCTGCAAAAATAATAAATAAAACCCTGAATCTAACCATGTAAAGCGCATCCATACTGTTTAAAATTTAGTGGCTGCCTGGTGTTCATGGTCAAGAATGTGTATAGATGATACATATTTATTTGTTTGTTTAGTGACCGCGAACTATGCTGGAGGAGTGCCTAAAAGGTCTCGCACCGCCTACACTCGCCAGCAGGCTCTTGAGCTTGAGAAGGAGTTTCACTTTAACCGGTACCTGACTCGCCGTCGGCGCGTGGAGATAGCGCATACAATGTGTCTATCAGAAAGACAGGTAAAAATCTGGTTCCAGAACCGCCGTATGAAATGGAAGAAAGACCACAAGCTCCCCAATACGAAGATCCGTTCTAGCAGCTCTTCTTCCACTCACCAAGTGAAAACGGACGCGGGCCAGCAGCAGCAGACATTAATTCCCACTCCGTGTTCATTAAGTCTATAATGAAGGAAGGACATTAGAACTGAGCGAGAAAATACAGAGCAGTATTCGGACTAACCTCACATTGTTACTTTCTATTTAATATTGAACATGGGGGTTATTGTACTTGCCTCTTCTATTTAAATTGACCCAGCTGTCACATATCTTTACTCGGACGGTTTGGAACTGAAGAATTCACCCCTCTTAACGGGTAGATAACTTTGCTTCTTTGTTTCTTTTCTGAAGAAAAAAAAAACGAAAGAGTTTAACGTGACATTCTTTTTTTTTGATATTAAACAATGTTCGCCATTATGAAAATGAAAAATGTTACCGGAGTTTTTATCTATCTTCATGGAGATAGGCTTGTACAACACTAATTACAACACAAATGTACAAATAGTATAATTCTAAAAATAATCCGTAAACGTAGTTCTTGTTAGTTCAATGTTTGTGTAGTTTGTTCAATGTCATTAAGCTGTGAATAATCGTGGTCTTTATTTTTTGTTAGTATTTGCACACCAATGCAATACTGTAGCATTTGATGCAACTGTATCATTGGAATTAATAAATAAGTTTGCTTTTAATGTTATTTGTATATGTAGATTAGACAGAGTCAGTAATCCAATGCTGCTAAAATAACAATGTTTTATATGAAATGATAAAACATTTATCGTAATGGTTACTCCAGAATGTTTTAAAATTCAGTTGATCAGAATGTCATATTTTCGAGTTCATTGTCTGTTACTAACATGCACTCCACTCCCATTTTGGGCAATGTTGGTTTATAGTCATAAATCACAGGCAAGGTATACTGACTTTTAACCTACCGTGATGTAGAATAAAACTCAATGTTACTGAAATTGTTTTAATAAAATGTAAATTCCAACCAAATTAATATTTAGTCCCTATTCTATTGTTTAAAAAATGCTGGCAATTTATAACGGTATAAATAACAGCCATGCGCCAATCTAAAACGATTACGCAAATTAGTAATACAATTGCTGCGGATCTTGTTTCTCCGAAAAAAACGTTTGCATGACTTTACACAGGCAACATTTAAATAGCTGGTCTTGGGTACGATTATAGAAAACATTGCTGACTTCATTAATTCAGTAAATATGTTACTGCAGTAATGTTTTTAATTATTTACAAAATACAGAAATCACCACACATGGTTTTCATTAACAATAGACAGTATCTGAGTAAGTTTTATATATGTAAAAAAGAATGCGTGGTCGGTTGATTGAAGATAAATTTAATGTAATATTTACATTAAAATATCAAGTATCTCTGCAAAACGGATTTCATCATTGTACTAAGTTTAGTCTAAACTATTTATAGTTGCTGTACTAGGTTGAATTATGTAGAGTGAGCGTGATCAATTCACGTATCGTTTTCGTAAACCAAATACACACTGAAATCTGGGAAGGATGTTGGCACTGACAAGAATTACACCTGGAATATTAAAGCAACACATCTGCGGTATAGGTAGAACAACCTAACGATGATGAGCGCAGACAGCGTTTCAGCACTTAAAAATAGACGTTATTAAATATTCTTGGATTTTCGAAAACGAAAAATTGATAATGTAACTTTGTCGGTCACCTGGTATCAATGTACACATTGATTTAAGTAAAAAGATAAGTTAAGTAGATGCTTTCAGGAAACACCTCGCAGAAGTAAGCTATATCGCATGTCATGTTTTTCTGACTTCTGTAGTGAAGTGGATTCCGAAACTTAATATATTGTTATAATATAAAAAATTATATTTTCCCCTACAGTAATTTTTATTAAATGTGATATAATCAAAACTTCACCCAATTCATTTAATGACGAATTTTGCATTGTAAATAAAAATATCGTGCATCGTCCATATGCACGTAAACAAGTAAATATTTAAAGCTGTGTGTGTGTTATTATTTTATGCGGAAGATGTTTGTCACTTGTTTGATGCCAAACAACCTTACGGTTTTCGTTGATTTACTATTATACTTAATTATTCTGATTTTGAAAATAACTCTCATGAGTGATATTCAAATGTTCAAATGTTTATTGTGACAACAGACCTCCATAGCAGCTTTTTTTGTAGCTAAAAATGACTCGGGCGGTACCTGCCAAATAGTTCTGAGTTCACGCAAAGGCCACAAAGTAGCTGTCCAATCATCGAAGTGTAACACTATGCATGACCCCTGACCTCTGACCTTGCTATCTCAAGTGAGCTTTCATGCAGTGTTTTTATTTATTTATTTATTGATGTTTGGGGCAGTACCAAACCCAGTCAATACAAAACAACAAAAAAAAAAAAAATCAACCAACCAAACAAAATTTAAAATAGCGCACTAAATAGATCAACTATTACAGAGACAGATTTTTCAAGTATTCAGCGATACAACAGTATTAATGAAAAGGGGGAACTTTTAAGTATTCGGTGTATCTGTGTATTCAGTATCTGAAACACAAATATTTAGCAACCTGAATACTAAAATTATCCAACCAGAAATTTCAATATCCATTTAGAAAAATGTTGTAAATTAAAATTTTGTCACCTACACAGTCATACACACTACGATATGAAGTGAAATGCTTGTACAACCTCTGATGACCTAAAATTAAGTTTATGTAATTAAGTTAGAGTTTTTAAATAATGAACATAAATTATGAAATAAGAATTTATATGAGCCAATTGGATACACACCTTTTTAAACTATACATTCACTGTTAGGTTGTTAACTTTTATATGACAGCACAAAGAGAGAGGAGGGCATGATGGAGACAGCAGAAAGAGCGCAAGAAAACCAAATAGCTATAATGCAAAGCATATTCTAATTTCAATTTTCTCAAAAACTATAGCCCAAAACTAATGTTACTTACTAGTAATATTGCTGTTAAATCAACAAACTATAAACATACACTAAAAGTAAAATAATATAAATAATATAGTACTATTAATAGCAAGATACTATACAGTGCCATATACCGGGCAGTGGTGGCTTAATGCATTAAGTTACTGGCCAAAGGGTCAACGGTTCAAGCCCGGTTGTGCCAGATTTCAGCTGTTTGGCCTGTTGAACACAGCCCTTAACCCTGTCTGCTCCAGGGGCACTGTATAATGGCTGTCTTTGGACTTTGACCATTTTGATGCGTCAAATAAAGGACCATGTTACATTCTGACTAGTAGTTGAATAATATAAAGATAAATGATTTCCCTGACTTGCCATCATGCCGTGATTGTGGGTGCCAGGTTGGCTGGTCTGAGTTTTTCAAAAACTGTTAGTTTCTAGAGTTCACAGTGAATGGTTGAAAACCAAAAATCATATATAAAGTCGAGAGTCTATATCACAACCTAGCTTAAATATGAATCTGATATAACCTTTTAAAGCAGAAAAAATTTGACCTGGTGGCCAAAATAGTAATCTAATCCTACACCCTAAAAAATGCTGGGTTAAAAACAACCCAGTCTGGGTTGTTTTTAACCCAGCTGCTGGGTAAATATAGGACTAACTAAATGCCCATTAAATTAATGGGTTAATTTAACCCAGCAAGATGGGTTATTTGTTTAACCCAGCAAGATGGGTTAAATATTCAATCCAAATGCTACGTCAGATTTAACTATAATGCTGGGTTAATTCTACAACATAAATTGGTCAAATGTTCTACCCATATGTTTGGGGTTTGTTAGTTCATTTTAACTGGAATGTTGGGTTAATTCTACCTCACAAATAGGTTATTATTATTTTCATGTTTTACAGTGAATCTGTAAAAAAAGAAAAAAAAACACCCATGTCTATTAAACAGTTAAATTACTTTGATATACTGGTGTATTACAAAAAACCATACATATATCCAATAAACAACATCCTATTAAATGTTCTTAATAGACAATAAATTTTGAATTTATTTTTCAAAAGCACAAGAACAGATAATCAACAGTGACATCATTACTATACTATTACTGACAAGGGCAGAATAGAGTAATTGCACAAATAGACTAAGGCAGCTTCTACAGAGCAGGATCTCTCTGTGACTTAAGATATCTTTTCTGCAGAACAAAACTATCCAGCCCTGGTCTCATTTTAACATACAAACACGGTCTATGACTTTTCAGGTAGGCCTCGCTATTTCATTACAACATTACTGAGAGCAGCGCTGGTCATTATCTCCCAACGTCAGGATGTAGGGTATACGGCCTTGACACTTCAGCCTGGAGGTATTCCACCATGAAAGAAACCTTAGAAAGAAAGAAATGAAAAAGTAAAAATTTTGTTGAATAGCAAAGACTAAACTGAATAAGAGTATTAATTTAGTGTGAAATAGGATTGATACAAAAAAAATTACAAAGCTGCCCATTAAGATAGGGTATAGGTAACCTAAAACAAAAACATGGAGACAGCTACTACCAAAAATAAAACAGCAAAATAAGCACGACTTTTAGGATACTGTACAGCTCTTTATGTCAGACTAGTTGATATTGTGGTCTGCATTGATTTTAAGCTAATTACCGAAAAATTGTCATAGCTGGTGTCATACTGGTACATTACAATCACCAAAATATTAATACTTCCATCTAGTAGTTATCTGTACCGCTATGGTACTTTTTCCTGTAGTTGGTGCGCTGACTGATAGTTAATTTAACTTTGGTTAAAGAGAGCTACCTGGTTAGCTTACATGCTATTACTGGTGATACATTTGCATACTTGCCAAAGGGGGAAAGGTGTAAAATATTGTTATAACTCGGGAGAAACGCAGGAGAAATTTGACCGCAGAGTAAATTACTAGCTAGTGAAAAACGGGAGGGTTAGCAGGTCTGTATATTTGTGAGAGGGTCAGTGTTTTGTAACACACCAGCATTTTATTGTCTCAAGCAGTGAGATTAATAAAGTTCTAAAGTGGTTGCTAATGCTAGCAAACTAACTGAATGCTAAACTGTTAACTGTATTGCTAGCATGACGGAGGCATTTATTCATCACTTCACCATCTTCGTAACCCTGCAAACATTCTACAGAGAAGCTAAAAAGCTCAGACATCTTAGCCGTTTCTTTCATACACAGGTGGGGTTTATGGCTAGCAGCTATTCTCAGCTAAATTATCATCCAGTACCTCAGACCAGCCGGAAAGTGTGTGTAACCTTAACACGGTAACAGTAATAAATGTTACATATAGTAATACTTTTTCAGTCATATGTGAATTAGGTGAGTGAACATGTGTATACAGACCTTGTATTTAACGCCATTTCCCCTTAAATGTCCGAGGAGGATGAACCGTCATCAGCGGTGTGGGAGCTCAAGAGACACGAAGCTGAGTGACAGCCACTGAATCCACCGGTGAACTTTGGGGGAGGGGCCAAGCAAACTTCAACCCAGCAGCTGGGTTACACAAAAACTACCCAACTCTCTGAAAATAACCCAGAAAAATGACCCAACAACGGCAACCCAGCGTTTGGGTAGAAAAAACAACCCAGCATTTTTTAGAGTGTATCATGGGCACAGACTCATACAAACTGGACAGGTGAAGAAGAAAAAAGACCAGGTGATCTTCAGGTGTACAGGTGTTCCTAATACAACACATCAATTGTATGACCCTCTGGGTGGGATTCATATTTCCCTTATAGGGCCAATATATTGGTACTGCAGCTATGGGTAAAAGAACACTACTGGGAAGATATACTACTCCAACCTTCTCCAAGCATGGCAGACATGAGAAGCAGAGTTCCCTCATATACCATGGAGAATGATCAGTGCACTGGGTCTGACAGTTGACATGTGTCAGCATGGACACTCTGAGCTGCTGCATCTACACTGCATATATCATATACAGCAAACAGAAATTATCTTTTTTTCCCTGAAATCTTCAGTGTTAACTTTTTTTTTTTTTTTTTTTTTAGCAATTTGCACTTCACGAGCCTTTCTGTGTGATTGAAATAGACAGCGTAGTTTTCACTCCCCATGTGCATCATTTAGCTTTGGGTTCCATATGTGGTTTACCGGGTGCCTTTCTTTGGAACAGTTTTGTGTTTTGTAGATGCTGTGACCAACTCGTCTAGCCATCACAGTTAGGATCTTGAGAAACTCACTCGAAATCTTGCCCCAACAATCATCTTGCTTGCAGCAAATATAGAGAACTAACTGTGTATTTGCTACCTAATATAGTCGACCTCATGATGGATCAAATTTATCAAGATAATTAATTTTATTCACTTTATCTGTCATGAGATTTAATGTGACGAGTGATTCTTAATTATAGGATCTATTTTTAAGTAAATAATTCTTTTTTTATTGTTGTACAAATCACGCTTACGATAATCTTTAAAATCAATATGAGGAATTATTGGCAAAACGTTGCTTAAATTCCACTACGATTTAAAAAATAATTATTCCATAAATAAAAATTGTCCTAGGGAAAGCCGTGAAGGTATGGAATGGGGGAGGCTGTATGTCCGATCATGTTGATTAATGATCTTCGAGTCTACTACATCCGCTACACTTTTCATGCGAGTTAAACAATGTATTGTCGCAAACAAGTGCCACATCAGATAGCCCGTGAGACATATGACCTCCCATGAGCCTCCACTCTTATCTTGATCGAACACACCCACAATACGAGTGATTATATTGTGCATTTTCAGATAATGTTTATTATACACTTATAGTATATACGCAGTGTAAGAATTATTTAATATATACAGGAGTTGTTTCTACTCTCTAGGTCTCTTCCTCATAGATCTGATGTTATCGTGTTAAATCTTCCCTGCTGCTATCTTCCTGTCTCTTCTTGCATCTGTTCTTAAAGGTGTGAACGCCCCCACGCTCACCTTCTCTCTCTCTCTCTCTCTCTCTCTCTCTCTCTCACTCTCTGTGTCTCCTTCCTCCTCTCCCCCTAACTCAACATCTTGTGATTCGTCTCTGGACGGGACGCACACCTGTCATCCTTTCCTTTGATTCTTCAGGATCTCACCAGGCATTTACAATGGTTCATGTTCTTTGTAGTAACATAAAAACCCGATCTCTTGCTGTTAATAAACAGAGACCTTTCTGACAGACAGCGTGTGTGTGTGTGTGTGTGTGTGTGTGTGTGTGTGTGCGCGCGTGTGTGTGACTGAGTCTCTCCTGGCGCCAGAAAAGCTTATACCGAAGCACAGCGGACAGACCAAGCGCTACTTCTACTGCAAAACTTTACACACAGTATATACACACAAAATTATGCGTTAACGTACTATGAGTATCATTTTTTTCAGCAGATTTCTTTGTTACATATGACTTCTTTTTGTTGTTTAGCAGGGAATGGGAGGAGAACCATTAAAATAAAGGTGAAAGCACTTAGCTCTCAATAAAGGAAAGAAACTCCATTGTTGAATGATTAGCATGTCATCCACAGCCAGGGATTTCCTTCTGAAGAAGAGCTCTGGCCCATTTCCTGAAAAACGTCATACCTATTCATCTAAAAACAACAGACACTTTAACTCGACACTTTAACACCGCCACCACCACAGACTGGTTATAAAGTCAAAGTTCATCTGAAACAAGATTAAATGACCTACGAAAATATGGGCGTTTCGAAATTACCGACACATCGGTCACTCCTTGTTACTTTCAATTTGATCTCCTCTACGATCCGACTGCGTGGCGAATTATCCTCACTGAATTTTCTGTATATTAATATAAAGGTTTTAACGTTGGGTCGTGAGTCACGTGATCAAAGAGCAAAATATGGATGTGAAATAATGGTAAGAGGCAAGGAGGTGGAGTAGGTGGTGTGCGATCAAGCTTTGGTGGAGTGCAAGCGTACTCCACCTTTAAAAAAGCTAAGTCATTAAGCAATTATTACTATAAGATATTTATTATTACTATAATATTGATTATATTACATTACTGGACGGGTGTTTTCCGGCAGAAAAAAGGATCGCTGCGCGAAAAGGATGGATTTTATTTTAAGGTATTTCCGTTGATTGTTCATTACTCTTATAAGTTATTACAGCTGTGGAAACTGTCAGAAAGCTCACATTGAATGAACGCTAACGTTTGGAATATTTAAGTAGCCAGGATTATACTGAAGTGTAAATGTTGTTATTCATTATAAAATACATAAAACTGCACCATACTGATTATATATGAACTTATGGCAATACATTTAGGTTGTATGTATGTCGAAAGAAGTGTGTGTGTGTGTGTGTGTGTGTGTGTGTGTGTGTGTGTGTTCGGGGTTTACATTCTAGTTCTATAAAATATTCTTGTTTGTAGGGGTTGTGTCCCAGAAGAACAAATCAAAAGACAATAAAACTCAAGGAGTATCAGAGGGTAATTTCATGTGGAAGTCCTTAAGGAAAACGAGATAGAAAGCGAGACGGACTAGCATCGAGGAACGCGCAGCTCGGCACTCGAACATTGATTTATGGCCCCGGGAGCTGCTGGTCGCGAGTTAATGACTATTCGATCCAAAAAAAAAAAGAGTGAAGGAAAAAAAGGGAAGATATTTAAACTATTGTTAAAATATTATTATTGTAACTAAATATTTATTTTTTTATTATTAGATCATTATAATATTATATAATATAATTATATATTATTGTTACCTTATGTTTTATTGTATTAAATTATTATTATTATTATTATTATTATTGTTGTTGTTAAAACCTTTTTAAATTATATATGTCAATGGTCACCATAGCTTATTGTGCCATGTGGTAGCGCGTAATGAAAAAAAAATCTATTTATTTTCTACAGAATTAAATGAAACTAACTTACTCGAGACTGTGTCCCTTGTAAATAGGGGTTAAGTGGAAATATATGTTTAAGAACTCACATTGTCGTTGTGCGCCGATCTTTCATTAAATAGTTAAATATTTTAAGTAGCTGACGTACACGTTTTACAAAACCTAACTGTGGTTTAGTGGTGCAATTTGTCATTTTAAAATGATATTCGACTAATCCCAAATTATTGTTTTTATTTGTTGCTTTTTTGGATTGATTGGATGTATTATAGCCAAAGAAATATGGCCCACTCTACTATTGTGTTAACAATTAGCCAGTCAAAATCCCCGAACAATCACTATAATAAAACAATGGAGTAAACGATTAACGAAATTTGTGTGCTGAAAGTGCTGACCCTATGAAATAAAATGCACACTCATGGATTTTTAGGATCCCACACATCATCCCACGATGTGCTTTGCTAGCATTTATCTTTATATGGTGTCCTTTTAAAAATGCTTCGTGAATAGCATTTTATTTATTTCGTGAATATGAGTGGGTGTTATTATATTTCTAGCCCGGAATGCAGTTAGTTTCTTACTCTAAAATTCTACTGTGTATTTTTTCATTTCTTAGGCTATATATTGTTTAAAAAAGTATAACAGTAACACGCTATGGAATTTTCGGTGTATTTTGTAGAATTATGGCTGCAACGCGAAAATAAACCTAAATAAAATGCTCGTTATAATTTAATATTCTTTACGTCTGTGGAAATATTATATGCTAATAATGGTTTTTAAAGCAGTTGTAGTACGCCTCTTTAAACCGCATATTAAAGTCTGGCCGTAGGTTTTGCTGAAATTTGCGATTGTCTTTATATTTATGTGCACGCGCATTGGTCTGTTTATATGTGCATACTTAAGCACTCACTTAAGCGCAGCCCATTTTGGCTTATGGTATGTGTAATCGCCAGAGCCACTGCGCATGGCGTTGTATCACTTTTGTACTGGTCTTCGTGAACCTATAAAAAAGAGAGGTTTTTTTTTTTGAGCACCCTCCAGGTCGAGTCACTCGGCGGTTTGTTTTAGCTTCAGCTCTCAGGGCTCGCTCCTGAAACTGCGCTTTCTGCTGTTTTCCGAGTGAACTTTTCCCCGGAGCCGCTGAATGAGAGCAGCTCGCGGCGTGCTGTGCGCTGATCGTCACAAGCGAAGGTAAGAAAGCAAAAAGCGGAGGCTATCGCGTGGATGTTTAATAGAGGACTTTGTGATTTATGACCAAGTGACTTAAATCTCGGTTCAGGGAGAGTTCACACTCACACACACACACACACACACAAGCCAGATCCCGCTAGTGTGTGGCTAGTGCTGCTTACATTTTCAGGCGAGAGAAACAAAGAAGAATCACTTTTTTAAATCATTTGGCTTACTTTAGACGGTTTTTATTGCCTTTCTTAATAATAATAATAATAATAATAATAATAATAATAAATAATACTTGTTTTGTTGCATTATACACACGCTATATTTTGCAACAAATATTAAATATCCTATGTGGAGATTTTTAAATACTTTATATATTCCCTCCAAATAATATATTAAACTGTTTCAGTTCATAGTGGTATGTTACATATTTGCACATAGGCCTAGTTTTTTCCCCTTTTTTTTTTGCTTTTCTGCTTTGCATGTCACATTGTCTTAAGGATATATTGTATCACGTTCTGATGATTTCTCTTACTGGCTTGGCTTTGAAGCACAAAGCTGCCTCATCTCTCTCTCTCTCTCTCTCTCTCTCTCTCTCTCTCTCTCTCACACACACACACTCACACACACACACACACTCGCTAACCTGGTAACCCTCATACATCACTGGCGGTGTATGCGGCGACAGCAGCCATTATTATTTGATACTGAGGAAAGGTTCATGGTGTGGTCGCAGCGACGCAGGGCCGCCCGGTTTTTCAGGTTTTCCAGAGGACCTCTATCCATCTTTTTTGGGCGATTGCGAATGGAGGGGAATGCGGTCGTTATGGTGTCATGGTAGCTGTGGCGAGCAATCAGTCTGAGAGTGAGAATTTTTTTTTCCGATTATCAAAGCCAAAACCATATGTAGACCACGGGATATTTATCGCAGGCTGCAAATTAACAAGCACAAAAAAGTATAGTAGCAATAGGTATTGTAAAATAAAGCATTTGGCCAATTTATGTACATCACCGAAGACTCTGTCCTCTTGGTGTAAATAGAACAAATCCGTTTGTTGATTTTTATTTATCGTCAGTATTTACTATTGTTACCCTTGGCCATAAGGTAAGTGGTAAGCACCCTTCTAGATCTTTCTTCGCTGTCAGCCAGGCTTTGCAAAGTAAGATAGATAGGGCCGATTTCACCCGCCTATCGTATCTCCCTCTACTTTAGGTGCACCCCAGGAGCCTATTGGAGAAGAGGTGTCACGTGATAACATCAAGCAAATGTTCTTCTACAACAGTGTCAGGACCCTGTCAGTTATTAAAATAAGCGTTGGGAAACAGAAAAATGCACAACGCAACCTACTGCGACGGTTTGCCTATTTACAGTAGCTGCTCCAGTCAGCGTGCAAATGGATTGGGTTACGATGACAATCAGCAGAACTGTTTTTCGGTCCTTCATTTGGAAAGTGACGACCAACGACCGGCCTGTTCATTGCAGTCCTTCAAAAGCTCAGCGACGCTTCACAAACTTGAAGCCTGCTCGCAGAACAAAGGAACACAACATACACTAGAAGACAACGATCGTCTGTCCCCTAATAACGTAGCCCACAATTCAGGCAGTGGGCAAAATGTAAACAATGCAGGCCACGGTTCCCCACCATCAGCCACCAGCAAGCAAATATTCCCTTGGATGAAAGAGTCACGTCAGAACATCAAGCAGCAAAAATCCAATAGGCGTATCACAAGTTCAGGTGATTATAGTCTGTGAATACGTATTCACATGCACCTGTAAATTTAAATGCCCCAAATATGTTTAGCAGAGACGAAAAATATACCACCAGGGTCAGAGTGTAGAGTCACATTGTTACATAGAACATTGGCAGGAATTTAGGCTAGCATGGTGTAGCTGCCTACCGTTTTTAACGCTGAACTAATGCCTGATTTTTCATACTCTTGAATTCTCCGTCAAATCAAACAAGAATGCTTGGCATTTTTATTTCAAACATTTTCCATCCACGTCCTTACCTCCATATAATTTTATGCAGTGCGTGTGCTGAATTAACACTTAATATACGGTATGTGCACTGTTTGTTATTAAAGAGAGACTGTCGTGTGTAGAAAAAATGTGCAGTATCCATCTCTTGTTATACTTTTGCAGATTCCGTCAGTTAATAACCCTATTTGTGCGTGATGCTGCTTTTGAACTGTTGTTACAGTCCAACCATTTTTATTTATACCATCCCGTTCTTACAACGCCTAAAACACTGTAGCATGAAGAGAAACATTTACCATCACTGCACACTCCCTTCGGATCACTGTTTTAATGTTAGGTGATTGCATATGCTTCGTGTTACTGACGCAAATAGCAAACGTATTCACTGGCTTTGTGCCTGAGCTTTGTGCTTTAAATGTCCGAAGATGTCAGCTTTCTTTAGTGCAACACTATCTGTAAAGTGTCACAATATTTGATTCATATTTGTCAATAGGCAACTGTTAATTACATCTACGTGGATGTCCCTACATTTAATATAATTTTGGAATCGTGTCATGTAGGGTAAATAAAATATTGGGGGAATCTTCTGGGTTCACAACAGCCTCAACTAAATTATATTCTATAGCATTCCTTTCTTGTTAGTTGTCAATTTAATTTCATGATTTGGTATTTCTAAATAATAATATTTTTTAATCCTAAATAAAAATTTGCCCTGAAATTGTGGTACAGTAACAACAGTAAACAATAGCTAGTGCTGGGAGCTGCAAACAATCCGTCTGTTATTTACATAAGTAAATTTAGTTCAGGGCACTATCGGTCATTTTGACTGAAATGTTTGATCATCAATTTGTTGGCAACAAATTATTTTATCTTATTACTAATAAATAATAAGCCCAAAATCAGAAAAAAAATTGTACACTGACAATAATCTAGATATATACTAGCTATACCCAAAACCTAGGTGAGTGTTTACATCAGCCAAGATAAAGGAAAAATATGATTAAGACGTCCAAAACAAATATCAAACTGTTTGTGAAAAATCTGATTAAAACATTATATAGAGTAGAGCTAACTCTAAAGAGCATCCCTTATAAAATAATAGTAAACATGTTTTTCATTATTACTAATGAATGATTCGTTCATGTTTTTGTAATAGACATTTGACGCACAATGATCAACCATAAAGCCAATGAATTAGTTTTTTTTAATTTTTTTTTTATAAAATGTATGGGCTTTCCCCTATAGGATGACCAGGCACACAGAATAGTGATGCCAAAAATGTTCATTGGCATAAATGAAGGGCTAAAGGCTTCTCACCATGTTATGATATTTGTGCTGGAAATGAGAAGGGATTGGGTTATAAATTGTTGGGATGTACGGTCCCCTTTAAAAGTATTGGAATGACAAGGCCTTTAAATTTGAATTGCAGTTTTCATAACCTGGCATTTATATGTAGACGCGTTTAACAGCTTGGACATAGCACCATTGTTCAGACTAATCAATTTTAGCATGAGCAAAAGTATAGAAACAGAACATTTAAATCATTTAAAAGTAAAATAAGTAATCCTTGTTTTGGGGTTTCCCATTTATTTTCCTCTTCAGTAAATAAAAAGGTACTCGTTTGGGTTAACCTCTGGTGATTGACATGAACAAAACCTTTTATTTGTTTTTCTCAAAAATGAAAAAAAAAAAAAGATAAAATCTTTTGCTGTGTTGGAAATGGGTTTTCAGGCATTGTTTTGCCGCATGATGACCCACAAGCTTGTATGTTTTGTACCATAATTTCTTTTTCCACATTTTGGCCTTTTCAACACTTTGGTAGGGGTTAATCTTGGGTCGAGAAGCCCCAGTGGGACTATCGCCACCTGTCTTGTAGAACCCCAGCCACAGGGGTGCACAAGACAGTGCACTCTTAGCATTGATCCCAAGCTTCGATAAAATGTGGGAGGCTGCATAAGTAAAGCTATCCAGTGAAAATCTGTACCAAATATTTATAATGGATGATCCCCTGTGGTGACCAAATGAGAGAAAGATCTAGCTTAGCCAGCATGCCTCATTTCTGCAATTTCATTCAAATTCCAATCTGGTTTTCATTTTTTATTTTTTTTACTGTGAGCAGTTGGCATCTTATGGTATGGACATCTTTGCTCTCATACTATTTTCTGGCTTCAAAATGCTCTCTGGGTGTCATGCTGATTTATAATTTTAACAACAAATGCAGTCCTCATAGCTAAAACCCAGGGTACCAACTAAGATTACATATAGCTATCATTTGTTGAAATAGTAATTTTAACAGTTATATAAGTTTTTTCAGTCACACAAAAACATGGGTGGGTTGAAACGAAAGGTTTCTTTTTCTAAGTTGGTTAAGATGTTTTGGTGTAAATATCAGGATTTGAACGCTGAAAAAAGAATCTATTGTCTCACATTCTGCTTTATCAGGCCAATCTAATCAAATATCTTTCATGTATAACAAAAACAAGTTTGGCCTTGGTGTTCTAGTATTTTCAGAGGTGAGGTAAACTTATTAGCAGCTAATGGCTTTAAAGTGATTAGGTACACACATAATGTCTTTATTCCACTAGGGGCACTTCATTGCATTTGTGGAAAGGCTCTATAAGTCAATGTAGGTTTATATATGTTTAGAGTTCATTTAATGAGAGCATTTGTACTAATATTACATAAGAATTGCTGACTGTACTGATTGGTCTTCTTTTGTGTTCAGACAGCTGTTCAGATGACAAAAGCCCAACCAACTCTTACACCTCTAAGCGTGCACGCACTGCTTACACCAGCGTACAGCTTGTCGAGCTTGAGAAAGAATTTCATTTTAATCGCTACCTTTGTCGCCCACGGCGGTTGGAGATGGCAAATCTGCTCAATTTGTCTGAGCGGCAAATAAAGATCTGGTTTCAGAACCGCAGAATGAAGTACAAGAAAGATCAGAAAGGACAGTCTTTGAGTAGTCCTGTTGTGCCAACTTCAGGATCTGTGGCCATGGGAGAGGACTCTGTAAGCTCATTAGATTTCATGGTAAACCGCATGAGGTGCAACACTTTGTCCCCAACAGTATATACCAATGCTCAGAGAAACCCCTACAGCCTGTCTGGATCATATGCACAAGTCTTTACCAGAACGTTTAACAACGGCTCATCTTCTCAAAAGACATACCTGGGGACCAGTTCAGCCATGACTGAGTCTGACATGCATAATTTCCAAGGTAACACTCAATTCTGTGTGCAAACACAGGGCAGTAGTGTGCATGTAGATGCTAATGGAACCTATGCAGATAGCATTAGCAGCAGTGGGAGTTCAATTTATGACCTGCCACAACTCCCTCAAGCTGTTCATGGCAATAGAGACTATAACAGAGCCATCATCATAGGGAACAGCCATCATGATGGAACACTTGAACCGTCTCAGTGCGCATACTCAGACTTTACACCACACTTCTCTCAGGGAAGAATTTACGAAGCACCTAAGCTGACACATCTATAACATTATTATGTCTCTTTCCATTATTTATTCACTTGCAACTGCTGCTGAATTAACACCACTGAGGTTACATCCTTTTTTAGTTTTAATGATTTTTGTGAGTCAGGAGGAAGTTGCCTTTTCTTGTTTTAAAATCGTTTTTTTTTATAGTGCTATATTTTTTACATCCTTGAATATGATTTTTTACACACTTCTGCATATGAACTCATGGTTAAACAGGGTATAGTCATTTTGTTTATATTCCAAATGTGAAGTACTGTTCTGATACTACCCATCAGATAACACAATCAATGGTTTTGTCTTGATTTTTTAAATTTGCATTTTGTTGTACTTGAAGAGATATAACCTACAACTAAGGTTTTTTTTTTTAACTTGCTTACTTCCAAAAATCTATTCATAATCTATTGTCACTATGTAAGGAAGCTAACTGTTTCAAAGCAGTTAACATATCTAACACCTTGCCAGATGTAGGCTATTTAAGTTTTTAAACTTGATGCCAGAAATATCTAAAAGGATAAAAAAACACAATCATGGGCAAGATAGAAGGCTTGGGGGAATTGATCATTTTTCCAGCCAAAGTTATTCACTTTTAAGCAGTTTGTAAAGAAGATTATGTAAGAACAACAGCAGATGTTGATTAAATAGGACTTCTTTTTTTTATTTTTGAAAATGTCTTTGTTGGGAAAAGTTTGATTTTGGAACTCAGAAAGGCATTGTTTTGGTCAGTTAAAACATCTAATAATAATTTTTAACTCAGTGTTAAATTAAATTTTTAACTTTGAGTACTGTATTTATTTTATGACTGGCCTGCAATATTTGTAAATGAGATATGAAGCTTAAACTGGTAGTAACAGTGAAACCTCAAATTTATGTTCTTAGCATTTACAAATGGAATCTGATGTTATCTTTGTCTGCTGTAGCTTCAAGGTTTGACGGTTTCTGAGATGCTTTATCGTTTACCATGGTTGTATGGAGTTGTTAAGCGAGTTACAATAGATATCTTGTCAGTGTGAAACCAGTCTGGCACTGAAACTCACTCTTTTCAACAAATGTTTTTTGTTTTGTTTTGGTGAATCGCTGCTCATTGAATACTTTTATGCACTTGTACTTATCTTTGTAAACTCTACAGACTGCTCTGCATGGAAATTCCAGGGAACATTGTTGCTCCATCCTGCGCATTTTTTTTTTTTGCAAGTGCTCACAAGTATAGAAACAGAAACAACAACTAATGATTGCTTGAATCAATTAAACTATTGGGTGCACTGTTTAGAGGAAGCCTATGAGATTGCTCTGGTGCTGTACATAAATGAATGCTTTTTGTTTCCTTTTACTTTGCACATCTTTAGTAACAACAATAATAGTTTATCAGTTGCATATTTTTTATCTGTCCATAGAAGCAGGACAATTCAGACCAACATCTTTCATCAACTGTGAAAACATATATATTTTTATTCATGTTCATATTCATATTTCAAGACCAACAACATTCATAAAAAATTTTCAGAAAAAAAACTGAAATATTACTTGCAAAAGCTAGGGCAATAGTTTGCATGAATATCTTACCTAAGTTCATTGAACATAATGATATTATTATTATTATTATTATTATTATTATTATTATTATTGTTGTTGTTCACTCAAAACAAACATAAAATATTTATCCAAGAGTTGCTATAACTAGATTAGAACTTGATGCATTTATTTGCTTTCAAATATCTTACTTTTTGCATTTACTTACCACCCTAATTCTGAATCATCACACTCAGATAAAAGGTTTTAACTCACCAATTAGACATTAAGGTTATTTATAATATCAATAAGGTTTTTCTTTTTAATTAAACAATTGAACAGAGATATAGAAACTCAATTTTACACAAACAAAAAGAAATCCTGGGAAGAATATCCATATTGAAATACCACTGTCATATCAAGTTAATATGCTAGTTTTAGCCAGTTACCTATTTACCTATACCTATACCTATTACCTAGCAGTCATTTAAACAAACAAACAAAAAAACATTTGTTGTGTTTAAAGACTAAGAAAATAATTAAAGACTATTTTGATGGTAATAAGAACTAATCAGTAATTAAAAATAAACATCCGCTTACTTCAAAAGCAAATGAATATTTTCAAAAGCAAATGAGTATTTTTAAATGGAGTACATTTATAATGGTACAATAGATTATTTTACAAAGTCATTTTTATTTCTTACAATTTAAATTATTGGTGTATCAGACATTAAATATTTATCTAAATACTTCTTCCAAATCACAGGATTGACCAAACAATCGTAAATGATGGTGCCTGTGTTGAGGATTGCTTTACTGGCCAAGTTAGTCCTCTGCTGTTCTTCTGAAGTCTAGAAAACTGTGAAAACTCAACTGATTGTTGAGTTTAACATTTAAAACTATTGGGTAATCTCCAGACCTACAGTAAACTGTTGGACAACAGTGGCAGCAGCAGTCAAGAAACCATCTTTTGCTCATGAGCTTCAGGAAACAATCCAGCAGGCATAGATTGAGTGAGGGACACCAGAGAACTGCAGATGCTTTTTTGGTTATATGCCCAGCCAAATCCAACAGGTTTTGAAAAATAAAGGATTTCACATTAATACTGAGTGTTGTAAAGCAATTTTACTGCATAAATGAACAAATTATACTTGTTCTGTTGGCTTTCATTAAAACATTGAATTTCACTTTTGAACCTTTCCTGTTGTCATTAAAATCAGTTACATTACAAACTTGCACATGTCACAGAGTAATTTTCAGTAATCGCTTGCATCTTGTTATTTGTTGACGACCTCGTTCTCCCAGCAGACTCATCCATTACACTCTGACAGAATTCCAGGTCCCTATATTTGCGTGTGAGTGGAGAAAAGATAGAAGTTCTTCTAACGTTTAGAGAGAGAGAGAGAGAGAGAGAGAGAGAGAGAGAGAGAGAGAGAGAGAGATTACAGTTTCAACATGTTACAACGTATTACAGTGTTACAATATACATACATACATACATACATACATAGGACAACAGAACGGTTTTTAAATTTATATTTTAAATACAAGTAGACTGTTACCATATTTTAGGTTGGGTTTCTTTGTGCTTAACATTATTTTGCTTACTTTTTATGCAATTTCCACTGATCATTTTCTTGTGTACTAAAGAGCAGCTTGAAACCCTGATACCGTAAAACGTACTTTATATAAGAAAGATTTGATTACTTTTTTAAGCGCAATAACTGAGTTGATGGATCTTGAATAAGGTTCATGAAAGCAAGAGATCCACAATCACTAGTCTCCTACAACTAACCCTCGCAATTTAAGACTCACTAGTCTCTTAATGTAATTGCTATTCGCCAAATAATTCTTCAAAATGTTTAAAACAAAGAATTATGTAAAGAAATTGCATTAATAAGAAAATCCAGATTGTACCTAACATTAACTCGAATAAATCAGTTGAATTTGGCTACTCACCCCTTACTGCACTTGTACTACATATCATTTAATCCAAAAGAGATTGTGAGTGTGAAACAAAATAAAACGCTAGAGAACATCTGTAGTGGCTTCCTGGTCTGTTTCTGGTTGTATTGGATCTTGCGCAGAGTTAAAGAGATGAAATATGTTGTGGGGGAGCGATGTTGTCAGACCTTTTGGTGAGTAAGATTGATCACACGCAGGTTTCCATGCCTCTTTGTTTAGTGTATAAGCACTAAAACTGCAAGCGGTCAGGCACGGCCTTTCAATTCACGTTTTAAATATGCCACACACGCAGGATGTTTAAAAGTGGTCCTTACTGTGTAATTCCTATGCAATATTGCACTTTGTTATTGAATCATATAACGCTACTTACTGTATAATTCTGTAGATACAATACATCCTTAATACTGATTTTTTCAAAGTTCACATAACGTTGTTTGTGTTATCTATAGTAAAAGAACAAATTAAGTGGACCACAAAAAAAGACACACTCACATTTTTGTTAAAATTACGTTGCGCCTGTATGTAGTAATTAAGTGCAGTTAGATATAAAATATATGGATAGATATTAGTTTTAATTTGCCTTTTAATGCAAGCTGTCATTATTGAAGGTGATTTTGCCCGCTGTTCACAGGCAATACGATGGTAAATGGTATATAAAGGAATGTAGTTACATTTTATGTTATAAGGCACAATCGTTTTACTATTGTCGCTATTAATGATGTTCTTTTAGCTATACCATTGTAACGGAAATAATGCATCGTTGTGTTCGACAAGCTACACTGCCTCGCTTAACTGCAAAACACAACATCGCTCAAATTGCTGAAGATGTTATGGCGGTGTAAAGCATCCTCCAGCCAGAGAATCCCACCGTACGACGGCATGAAAAGAAGACATACATTACGAGTTTGATCGTAAAACAAGTTGCATCAAGAGTCAGTCTTTGCTATAAGCGTGTCTGACGTTTTTTCTTCATCATTTAAGGGCTTTACGCGTTCACAAGCGCTTATCCCGACTTTCTTCGTGCACATATTTCCTAGCTCGAGCGCGGGGACCAGCAGCGTCATGGCCGCCGGAACAGCCAGAAATGCAAGAAAAAGGCCTTCAAGAACTAACGGCTAACGTACACACAGCGAACACGAATGACGGTTCCCGACAATGCGGCGAGCCCATGTGACGGTTTCCGACAATAGACAGTCTAAGACTTGTGAATTTATGCGACAATTCCCGTAAATTCGAAACGACTGAAAACCATTCAAGCCAGTTAAAAATAATTTAGTATCTTATTATTATTATTATTATTATTATTATTTAACAATGATTGCTTTACGCTTATTGTGTGTATCCTGGACGCATTTTAATATTTAATTATGAAAAATGGCGAACTGTTCTGTCTTGGGTTGCTCATGCATTCAGTGATCAATACTTCCTACGCTTTGTAGGCAATATGGGCTGCAATGTTACATATTATAATAACTTAATTAGCACTTAATCTCTTATGTTCCTAATCTTGTTTCAGCGAAATTTTACCAACTGCACCGCATCGACCTGTGTGTCCATGGTCTAGTGTATAATTAAGCTTCGTATGTATATTAAAAATAATGTAATCTATGAGATAAACACCTCCTGTCTATCTATGCTTGCGATGGATTTAAATATGCTACGGTGGACACACTGCCTGTGATCGAGGCTCTCCCAGTGGTACTGACCTTTCTCAATGCCACGTTGATTTGTGGTTTCAGAACCGTCTTACGGAGCCGAAACGGCAGCCTCGTACAATCTAAGGAAGCCAAGAAAACCGGTGAAAGATAGTTCCGTCTATCAATCCAAACTTAAATAGGTCTATCCTACAATGAGTGTGATACTCTCAATTCACATTACGCCATCATAAACTTCCCCGTTGGCTCGCAACAACTGTCAGAACTGTGCTGTTACCTCTAGGACAAGAATCTTAGTAGCATCCCCAAAGCCAAATATTCAGTTGTCCACTGTCGGTGGATTGGCTTTTGCGAGACTTAACATTTTAACGGATTCGTCCTTGCTTTTAAAAACCCGCTTTGGTGCTGTCAGGCTCTCAGCAGCAGGAGCACCTATCCAGTGATAACGTCGAAGTCTTATTATTTTTATTTATTTATTTTCACATATGTTTTAGATGCATACGTCGGCAGCGTTTCACATAAAGCACATGAACAAAAATTTTGTCGAGTTTTGCAAAACTTAAAAATTCATATTATCACATAAGTCCCATGATAGGTTAACATTAAATTATTATAGATATCTTGATTAACTTGTGTTCACTAATATCTCAAATTAATATATTTTTCTATCCCAGGACCAAATAAAATAGTTTGGTGTCTTTCTTTTTCATATGGACTTTAAATACAATAAACTTGTCATTTCAAACACGTGTCATATTTTCATGCTGTCAGTAAGTATGTGTGGTTATTTAAAAAACAATTAACAAAAGCGGTTTAAACATTTTACAATAAAATTCAACCAAATGACAACTTCTCTTAAAATGTAAACATTTACTTAGGCACAAACATTGAAAACACGTATATACTGCAGTCTACGGAAAGCAAATGAGTGAGAATCTTCAAACTTTAAATGAAAGGTCACGTGCACTTGTGTTTTTGGTCACAAACTGTATCAGACAGAAGACAGAATTTATAGTGTAAACAAAATGTAGGAATCATACAAAAAATAACAAAAATAACTAACATTTCATCTAACGTTTAAAATGCATCATGGATGCTTCTTTCTAGAGTCTTTGTTTGAGGCCCTACATGGGGGAAATGCCTGAGATGCTTCATTTCCTGACAAGCTCATAAATCAAACTCTTTCACGCAGCCTGACAGGACGAGACAATAGCAGGGACCACTGAACTAATAAAAGCCGGCCCGCATCCGCATTTTTATCTCTCTTTTTAATCTAGAGCACAAAGTACAGTGTGCCATAATCATATAGACTACGTATGGAAAATGATGTATTATTATTATTATTATTATTGTTGTTGTTGTTGTTGTTGTTGTTGTTGTTGTTGTTGTTGTTGTTGTTCTTCTTCTTCTTCTTCTTCTTCTTCTTCTAATTTCAAGTCAGGAGTGCCCAGGCTTATTTCATCAAGCATTATTAAATCACTGATATCCTTCTATTTGTACATTTTACATGAGATTAAGTCAGAATTATGTTACGTGCATTTTTGTGTTAATAAGTTAGAATTATGTTACGTGCATTTTTTAAAATATTATAATATACTTTTGTTTGAATTATAATTATTTGTTTGTTCTGAGGTATATTTTCTGAGTTGCTTTTATACTGATCATATAATTAAAATGATTATAATAAATGTGTATTGTAATTATTATTGAATTTGTTCAGCTGGAGAAAAAAGGCGTTTATAACATTTACAGCCACACGGGGCAGCAGTGGTTCAAACAGTTAAGGCTCCGGGTTACTGATGGGTTTCATGCCTCAGTACCGACAAGCTGCCACTTGTGGCCTTGCACAAGGTTCTTAACCCTGTTTGCTATAGGTCCGTTTTATCATGGCCCGGACTCCAGCATAATACTGAAAATAATTTATCTGTTCTGTAAGGTGACTTTAATTGAATATTATTGTATGTTGCGTTTCGGGTGCTTTGTAAGTGGTAATTTGTAATGACGTTCTTTCAATTTTGGAGACGAGAAGTTGAGGCTCCGAGATGAAGTAGTTCCAACTGATAAGTTCCCTAACCAGTAAAATAAAAGAACACAAAATTCCTCCACAACTTTTTAATGCAATTGGGGGTGGTCCTATTAACTATTACTTTCTTTCCTGTTCACAGAGTAATGTCAACATGGCTCTTACACTGTGAACAGTGTAAAATCCCTCTTCTTTATATCGCTGATTTAGCGTAATACATTTCAATATGAAAAGATTAATTGGTTAAATACCAATTAACAACAAAACGTAAGTAACATTCCACAAAATATTTTTGTAAAACACAATGAAAAAGTAAATAAACATTGACATAACTAACTGCAGTTTTCCACACGCGGTTAAAACGCATAAAAATGTACAAATCTGGCCATAAATAAAAAAAAATGTGTCTGGGACCTAGCCTATTTGTACCTTTAACTTAACGTTTTGTAGTTAGAACTTATCTAAATAGTATTTGCTTGTTTGTTTGTTTACATTTTATGCTCTTCGGCAATCTGTTGGCTCTATGCTTTTCGATCTTTGTTATTTCACAAAGTAAGACCAACAACAACATTGTTTTTCTTTGCAAGAATTTTTTTATACTCATGGCATAATTTGGTAATAAAATTTTCTCTTCAACTAATAAAGCGTCTCTCTCGCTTTCCTCCAAGTAGTTTTGAATACAATTGTATTAAGATTCAGTGCACCCGGTCAAAAGGCTTTGGAATTTTTTATTTTATTTTACTTTTTACTCCAATGTATCACATCAATAATCAATAGCCTAGTGAAATGTAACATTACTAGTAGTTTGTCGTTTTCCTGCTTTAGCAATTTTACTGTGATCACAAAATATTTCAAAGGTTTGTTCCGAGAGGATGCTCTCTCTCTCTCTCTCTCTTTCTCTCTCTCTCTCTCTCTGGACAAAAATGGCGACTTAATAACCGTCGGACACAATACAATGAACTGCACTCAGAAGAATTTCTTCTAATCAGTAATTCAGTTAGACTATCCGATAATTGAAAACGATGCAGTTAATTATTTGCATGTCGTCTTACCTGACATTGGCATAGTTCACTATAGTTCCAATATATATGGGCACCGGTCCTGGCTTCCACTTATCCGCGCAGTACATGATCTCTACCTTCTACCACAATTGTTTCTTCAGTCAGTGAGTAGGAGCCAGTGGGAGTGCTTACGTCATTATGATCGACTTAAGGTCGGAATTAGCAAAGCTGTAGCCTTTAACGACTACCTGTCAGCGCGACGCGCGTGGGGCTCAACACCCGGCAAAGGCAACTGGCTGACCCGGTTCACGTGACTGTCACTGCTCATTCATATCACTTGTGCGCCGCCTCCCGCGTAACTCCGCTGATTGAAGCCGGCGGAAGGCTGGCGGGTGGACCGTGGTTGTGGCTATATACAGTTTGAGCGTGACAGTAGGAGAGACGCTGCAATGCCAGAATGAATACATTCTTAGACTACTCAGTGATGAGCGGTGGCGACGGGAGTGGCGGGGGTTCGTGTTCTGTCAGTGCATTCCATGCAGATCACGGAACATTCCAGTCGTGTTCCGTCACGGTAAATAACTGCAACGGGAGCGAGCGGTTCTTGACCAGCAGCGCGTCACCGGACTCTGTTTCAAATCATTCACATAAAGCCGGTACACTGTCAATCGCCTATGGTGGCCATCCAACTTACGGGGCTCAAACTTTTTGTACCAGTTATAATCACTACACCGTCAACCAGGATTCTGACTCCACTGCAGGTTTAAGTCAGTGCGGTCCGCTAGTTTACTCTGGAAATACTGTCGAGTCCCATCATCGTCATCATCATTTTCGACACGGTTACTCAGGCAGTAGCGTTCGCTTACCTGGGCAACTCCAGTTTGCAGCTGCTGCGTATGGTCACGGTCAGGATCAGGCTAATTTGACGTTGTTGGCAAGTTGTTCAAACCCTCTCTCTTCTCTGCACGCGTCACATTACAACCCGTGCTGTTCATCTCTATCTGATGGTGTGTCAACGACGCAGACGTTTGACTGGATGAAAGTTAAGCGGAATCCACCAAAAACAGGTGACTGGATGGAATCTTATAGCAAACTTACTAGCTTGACATTCACGTAAAGCTAAGAGTATTTATAGTGAACCAAAACTAACAATATTTAGGCCTGTTATTAATACTACCAGTGCTGAAGATGCCTGAATTGCTGTCTTTTATTCGTCTTTTTTTCTCAGGGAAAGTAGGAGAGTATGGCTATGTCGGCCAGCCCAACACTGTTCGAACCAATTTTACCACCAAACAGCTGACAGAGCTCGAGAAGGAGTTTCACTTCAACAAGTATTTGACGCGCGCAAGGCGTGTAGAGATAGCTGCTGCTCTCCAGCTGAATGAGACTCAAGTGAAGATTTGGTTTCAGAATCGTCGCATGAAACAGAAGAAGCGCGAAAAAGAGGGTCTGCTGCCCAAAACTGAGCTGGCACCAGGGGACGGCCCTGAGAAGGCAGAAGTTTCATCTGAGCTTTCTTTCTCTGCACCGTCAACGCCATCTCCCGGCTCATCTGCAACTGATCCTTACTCCTCGGCCTAATGGCCTGTTGCCGTTTATGTTAAGTGGATAAGCATTTCAGCACCACAGATCCACAACTGTGGTGGACGAATGGAACTAGGACTGCCCACCAGGCACTTTGTCTCAAAAAATAATGCACTATTTGCGGGACTTAACGGTGTGTTATGCTCTATTGTAAGATAGTAGGCAATCAAGGTAAAGATAATTAAGAATCTAGTGCATTTTGGGACACAATAACTTGCCGCGTTAATTCAAATATATTAGCTGGGAATAGGTTACAGCACGCATACCTCGTGTAGTCTAGAAAACAATGAACTATATAAACGTGTATTTAAGCTAAAGATAGAAAGACGGTGGTGCTGGCGGAGAGCCTTGTTTGGCTGAAAAGAAGCCTGCATTATACTACCTCGTCACATTAGCTCACTCTGTTTACTCGGCTGTTTACGCTGTCATGATTTTGCTGGTTAGTAAAAACGATGCATGACACTCATGTACAGGAACACGGAAAAGTGTTTTTCACTGGGGTGTTGTTATTTTAAGCACCATAGAGGTGATGTGGGTTATGACGTCATATGCAGTTAAATAATCGAATCAAAATGTGTTGATTCGTGCACAACTCTGACAATGGTTTGAGCCGTAACATAAATTATATATTAACAATAATGTGAGCGTTGTAATGCGTTATCGTTCACGTAACTACTCATTTTTATAATTTTTCCTAATTGTGAGCGAATTAAAACGTGCTCTTTAACAAAGAAATGTGTATAATTTTTTATATGGTGATGTTGTCTGTCAGGAGTCATTTTTTCTTTTGTAAGAGTCTCAGTTTGTTTTTCACTCTGTGTGTCCAGTATCTAATTTTTCTTTCTCTTGAAATTAATGAAACACAAACATCTTCTCGATGTAATGAGAAGTCGGAAAGCGCAAACTCCTGTTTCTCCGTCAAATTTATTAATACATTTAAAACGGAAATTTTTGCTAATACCTATTGTATAAACAAATACTATCTGAAGTACAAACTAAGACTAAAATGCTAAAAATACTCAACACATCGATTGTATTATTATTATTATTATTATTATTATTATTATTATTTATTTATTTATTTATTTTAATTATGAGTTGAGGTAATCGCCTTCTGAAAACCCCCATCAGCCCTGTTTCCCGTGTCCTTTTGTAGCCTAGTCCAGCTGAGTTTTATCAGTAAAGGATAATGACTTTACGTCATATATAAGAACTGTAATTATATTCTGTCATGAATAAACAAAATAAACTTATTTTATTTTATTGTATTATGACGTCTTTGTGCCATTCTTATTATCAGTCTGTCTGAACGGCGTCATTAAACGGGATGTACTCACATTAAGCAATATTTAAGTGCATTAGCGAATCCCACATTGTAATATAGTTCCCTTATTCCCACCATCATATTTTCCTAAAGGAATCTGGCAATAGTCTACACTTTTATGGCACCTTTAATGTTTTTTAATGCATCGATAATTTGTCAATATACTGTCATCACCAGAATGAATGTGCTCCCCAGTCCTTTTTAAATTCCCAGTGGAAGAATAATGGCATTCTGTGACTTCTTAATTCAGGAGAGAGAGAGAGAGAGAGAGAGAGAGAGAGAAGACGAAATGAGAAAAGTCTCATAGATTAACGCTTAAGTCATAAGAATAAAACATTTATAAAAGCCTTTAAAATTTAGGAGCGCCCAATGACCCAAATACCTCTACATTGCCATGCCAACAAAAGTAATCTCGCATTCAAATTGTATTTAAAAATGATATTTTTCTTACTATTATCCTTTGATATATCTTCTGATCTAACTATTGTGCTGTAAATATTTAATAATATTGGACATACACTACCGTTTAAAAGTTTGGGGTCACTTGCAAATGTCTTTGTTTTTGTTTAGTGATTTATTTTCTACATTCTACAACAATACTGGGGATTTCAAAACTATAAAATAACACATATGGAATTAGGTAATTATGTAACAACAAGAAAAACAACAGTTAGTTGTTGACACAGAGGTCGGCCTTTCTGTAATAGTTCTTGCACGAACAGTATTTTCAAGTGCATTTGCAAATATGCACCATAATGAAACTGTCTCTCATGAAGGCCATCAGGAGGGCGAGACCAAAACCTACCTCTGCTGCAGACGAGAAGTTCATTTAGAGTTATCAGCCTGAAAAATGACCAATTAACAGCACCTCAGATTAGAGGCGTTATGAAGTCTTTACAGGGCAGAAGTAGCAGAAACATCTCAATATCAACTGTTCAAAGGAGATTCATGCAGTTTTTTGGACGCCTTCAGCAAAACTTTACAATGTAGTAAGAAATAAAAATCAGGAATGATCATGGAGTTAGAAAGTGACCCGAAACATTTGAACGGTAATATACTTTATTTCCACACATACACCGAAAGATTTGTCAGCATGATGCAACTCTCCCGTTCCACTACATCCCAAAGGTGGTCTATTGGATTGAGATCTGGTGACTGTGGGGGCCATGTGAACAGAACCTCATCACACCAGGTGACGCTTTTCTGATCTTCTGTTGTCCAATTTTGGTGAGCCCATGTGAACTATAGCCTCAGTTTTCTGTTCTTAGCAGACAGGAGTGGTGCTCGGTGTGGCACATCTGCTTCAAGGTTTGATGTGTTGTGCATTCAAAGATGCCTTACAGCATACTTCGTTTGTAATTAAATGTAATTTGAGTTTCTGTTGCCTTTCTCCTTGGACTTCTGGCATCAACAAGGCATTTTCACCCAGAGAACTGCCCTCACTGCAAATTTTCTCTTTTTCAAACCACTCTCTGCAAATACTAGAGATGGTAGCATGCAAAAATCCCAGTAGGTCAGTTTGGAAAAACTCATATCCAGTTGAACAAGTATGCATAATGAAGTGCATAATTACTTCTTCTTGTCTTCTTTGTCTTTTGGCTGTTCCCTTAAGGGGTCGCCACAGCGAATTATCTGCCTCCAACTAACCCTATCCTCTTCTCTCACATCAACTAACTTCATGTCCTCTCTCATTACATCCACTGAGCCATAACTACTGCACCGTAAAAAAAAAAAAATATATATATATTTTAAAAAGGCCCCTTAATGTAAAGGTTAGTAACAATTTGAACAATCTTGTTCAACTTTTTGTTTTTTTAAAGTTTACTAAATATTTAGAGAAATTTGCAGTCCAAACTAAATATTTCACATGAATTAACAGAATTTTGAACTTGTATCAAGTTCAAAATCTTAAGTTGACTCAACTTGTAATTCAAATATTTAAGTCAGCTCAAGTAATATTAATTATATTTTTCTAGGGTTGACTTACCCCAACTTTTCTTCTACTCAAAAAGGTACGTTGTCTACCATTGTAGCCCACTGATGTAGTTGGTTCAAGTGTTTTTCTATACAAACAAATTGGCCTAACAACACCTCAACAATTAAAATGAACCAAAATTACATAAAAACTTTATTCTTCCAAAACTAGTCAAAGTTAAAACAGTGATCTGCATAAATCAGGTCAATACAGGTTCTATTTTGCTTAAAGTAAAATTAGTAAAATACATGGAGAGCACCAGAGGCTTATCAGTCTCTTACTGATTGTTTTATATTGCAATATCATAATCAAAAACTAGCAAAGGTGAACAGTCTTTTCCCAGTGTGTCAGACACAAAACAGTAATTTATGGCAACAAGGGTTTGTTTCACAGCATGTGAATATGAGGGCAGCATGCCTCTCCAAGTCCAATAAAAATAGTTTGGATGGCTTCATGTGTGTCCATCCAGTCCTTTTAGAACTTAGTGCAGAGCACAGATCTGACCAAACATCACTCCTAAAGCTGCTGCATAGTTACCCAGCCCCTCAAGGACTACATTCCCTCCAACACCACAGCACAACTTCAACAGCTTGTTTAGGCTCCTCCTGTAGCTCCAAAAGGTCAGCTGTCACCCCTCATATAAAATCACATGATTGCATCTCAGGGAAGGTAATTTGCTGGCTCAAATTTTTATTTTTTTTGTATATTCAATTCAGTCTGTGTCTTTAAAGTTTTCAAGAAAACAATGTTACTTGTTGTCTCAACAAATACCCCTGTAAGAAGTTGGACCAACAATACAATATTAATGAATTCCACATTTATCTATTTGATAAGTAACTATTTATTTAAAAAAAATTGGTAAGTCCATATTTGTAATACAAATTTATTGAAACAATTTGTACATGTACTTTATTAAATAGGAAAATAAAAGCAAATCTTTACATTTCAACTTAGGCAACAATGGTTTCCTTAAATGGTCAGAGTTTTCTGAAGAACATTGTTTGGGATATTGGTGAGAACCTCCTCAATCTCTGCCTTCATGTTCGCCAGTGTGTTCTCCAGCATTTTCCAGAAAGTTGACTGAGACAATTCGGACCTCCAAGAAAGTCCTCCAAGAAAGGCCTTCAAGAAGTCCAGATCTCACTCCATGTGATTTTTTTCCTGTGTGCAAAAAAGCCACAAGATGGGTCTCTCTCTCTCTCTCTCTCTCTCTCTCTCTCTCTCTCTCTCTCTCTCCATGATTAAAGATTCAAAGGTGCTTTATTGGCATGACAAATATTTACATTAGTATTGCCAAAGATTAGAAATAAGTCACGAGAAAATAACAGGAGTGGATAGTAAAAAACAACAACAACAACAACAACAAAAACCAGAATAATGTAGAAAGAGTAATAATAAACAAATGTATATAAAATTTAAGAGTACAGGCATTTAGTCTCTCACAAAGGCAGATTTGTGCAGTACTGTAAGTAAAACAGCAGTTAGATTTTACTGAGCATGCTGGAGAATATGAGTTCGTCTGGTAACTTTGTCTCACTTGCTCTTTTCTGTTTTCATGCAAAACCCAAGAGCCTACATTAAGTTCTAATATTTTATAGGACCGCCTTTTGCTTTGATTATGGTTGTGGTATCATTTTGATAACTTTTTCTCCAAGATCTTGTCTTGATGAAATCAGAGTTGGGCCGCTGCATAAAGCTTTCTCCAGCATATCCCAGAGATTCTCAATAGGGTTAAAGTCTGGACTCTTTGGTGGTCAAAGCATGTTTCATGGTTTCTAAAAATACAATATTAATTAATTCAACACAACTCAAGCCCCACAGATTCTGCAATCATCATACTGGAATATGGTCGCACCATCAGAGAAGAAAAATCCATTGATGGAAAAACATGCTCATTTAATACATCCAGGTCATCAGCTGACCAAATATTTGGGCTCATAACATTGTTGAGCCTAGACCTGACCAACAAAAGCAAACCCAAATCATAAAACTGCCACCACAGGCTTGTATATTATGTACTAGACATGATGGTTGCATCACTTCATCTGCCTCTCTTCTTATGCATGGCACCGCAGCATTTCTCTATCATCAACCGAAAGTAAGCATGAGACAGAGCAAGCCAAATGGTACATAGACAATAACAAATAAATGGAAGTCTGCATGTTTGCATAATGAAAGGTATTTTGAAGCTGAAGCTCAGGACACATTAATTCTGTGTTCAGTAAGTTCAATGAACAGTTTTCCATCACATCTTCAGGATACTAAAGAGCTTCAGACCTGCGGTGCCAAAGTAGGAAACCTTTGGCAGAGCAAATGTTGGGTATCGCAAAAGCAAAAATGGATAGCACAATCATTATCAAGAGTGAAGTATCAAGGTTTAATAGCATATGCTTAGACAAAGCAAGCAGGATATATATTGTCTCTCCAGACATGAGAAGGATGCAGATGAGATTCCTGATGTCAAATCTAACACTATGCAGAGAGCCTTCATCTACAAGTGTGTTGTCACAAATGTTATCTTCTAATGATTAATTAAACAGAGGTACATCGAGTATATCTAAAGCCTACATAATTATTACATATTATGTGATCTTGATAATGTGTCAGGGCTTGTAGCTTCAATTTAATGAACTCTTTTTAAATATATATTTTCTCTCTCTAGGTGAATACAGTTCAGATAATTCCAACTCTCCACCATCTCCCGCAAGTTCAAGTGAAATCACAAACCCTCATAGACCCTCTCCAGTGGACAACAACTGGCACTTCTATTTTGTGATACCCTGGAGTAAAATGCCAACAGAAATGAGCAGAAAGCTAAAAAACATGGAGCAACCACAGGACGTGAAAGAAATGAACTTATTCGGCTGATGGTAGCTGAGACCCTGAGCATCTGGAAGAAACATCTTAGTGAAATTGCCAGGAAGATTGTTTCGACATATCCTCAGTCATTCTGAGATGTCATTGAAGATCAAGTTGTAGTGGTTATGATTCCCTCACCAAGCAGCTGCAGAGTAGAGTTGACAACATGAGAAGGGGGAAAAACTCTCTTTTCCTGAAAAGACAGACATCCAGAACAAGTGAGGGAGAAGACCCACCTTCCAAGATGATAAGAGTGGATACTTATGGCTGTATAAACTGGCAACCAAAGCGCTTGCCACTTTGGACAGTACATTTCTGAGTCACAGAAGAGACTCAGAAATGTACACAAGAGGAATTAAAAAACATGCACAAAAACAAAAGCAAGAACACTAAAAGTATTGAAAAAAAAATGGTGGCAACTTTCCACACTCAGAGAAGCAACATCATAAGTGGAATGGAGACCCCTGTTCTGGTGAACGAGTGGCCATATCTGTTCGAGATGTGTGGGATAAAGGTTCACCTCAAAGAGTTAACGGGTACGGATGTTGACAGAGACAGAAGTAAATGTAAATGAGTAATTTCATATCTCATCTTCCATGAGAAGAAGAGCAAAATTGAGGACATCTTATCTGCTAAAGCAAAGGATCTAGATGCTGATCTTCCTGGATGTGTGTTGCTACTTCTGAAATACTTCCTGTTCCTGTTGGTTGATGAAACAATGATGGTTGATGACACACCTTGCATTGTTGTCTGTTGTGTGATTTTTATTTTCTCTCATTTAATCAAAATGCATTTTAATTTATATCAAGTATATTACTTCTGGGAACTTGCTTATACATAAAACTAAAGGGTTAATGACTTTTTAAAAATGTTATTAGACCCTGATGGCAGTACTAGTAATTTAGTTTCACTCTACATTTTTGAAAAGTTAATTTAGAGGGTAGTCAAGCAATAAGAAACAATTGCCATGTAATCACAATTATGTAATTCCAAACATGTATGACTTTCGCCAGTTTTACAGGACAAACTTGTTTAACGATGACTGATTTTTATGTTAATACTGAATGGTAACCAATAAGTTGATGCTTTATCATCAGTGTAACCCATGTTATTCATTAATTCAAGGTTTCTGAAAAAAATTGGGCACTTTATATTACAAGTAGATTGTTTCTTAATAGGTATAGTATCAAATCACAACTTATTAGTGTCCATACATACCACATTAAAGTGTCACAAAAGTTTTTAAATCTCAGCACAGATCTTTTATTGTATATATAAGTTTATTAAATATAACAACTTAATAGTAATTGTATTGCTTCCACACAAGTCTAATACTGTAATTGCCACAATGTTAGTGTTCTTTTAACTTAATTGTTTTTTCTTATTTTGTCTTATGTGTACTGTAGGGAGTTCTCCTCTGACAGCCGGGATGTGGGATAATGGTTCGATTTATCATCGCTTTATGATTGCTGTGGACCAGATCATTGTGAAAGATGATATCATAAATTAAAAAAACAAGTGCCCCTTATGTTTGTGATGTATCACTGGCTCTTTACTGGAACTTGGTGCAACTCTGGAGCCCCTGCTGCCAGAAAATTACCATTCTTTTTCTTTACGGTGTTGTTTACTACTTTCTTATCCAGAGCGACTTACATTTTTATCTCAGTATACATCTGAGCAGTTGAGGGTTAAGGGACTTGCTCAAGGGCCCAACAGTGGCAACTTGGTGGTTTTGGGGTTTGAACCTGGGATCTTCCGAACTGTAGTCCAATGCCTTAACCAGTGAGCTACACCTGGCCCTATAGATATTATGACCTGATACACACTTGCGGCTGTTTTAACTGCAGTGTGAGGTATGAATAAGTAATCTCAGCTCACAACATGACAACAGTACGACTTTAATAAATGTAAAGAATTACTAATAGCTTTAGAATTTGCATTTGTAAAATGTCTGCAGGTGGTTGTTCAAACTCACTGTTTACTGCACTGTGTTTTCCACTGTTTTTCTTAAAGAATTTTTGGAATAAACACAAACCGATGATATAGAACACTTCTACGCTTCATTGTTTCTTCTGACCTCCTTCAGTGTTGAAAACTTTCGATTACATTAAGTACAAGTTACCTGTATTAAAATAAAAACCTACACATCACCAAACCCATCAGATAGAAGTAAAAGGTAAATATGTCTTAACAACCCAACTATCATTTAGATGGTGATTTTTTTAATTTATTTTGCAAATAATCTTGTCAATCTATGGCAGAGCAAACAATCTGTGACTCTGAAAATAAATAATTATAATAACTAAAATAACAAATCAAATTAAAGTTACACTTTCTGCTGTTTAGCATTGTGTAGCATGCATCATTTAAATAGATAACTATAAACATTTCTGAAGATAATTTTTATATAATGGTACAACTGCCATGTGTTGTTAGTTAACTTGTCATAAAACAGGATGGAATCGTCTACAACTAGACTTTCTTCTTACTTATGCACATATCTGATCTAAAAATATCCCCACTGACATCAGAGTTAAGAGTGTTTGTTGGACTGCAAAGGCCATTGATGTTTGTAACACTTGTCCTTACTGAGTAGGTCAGGTTACTGGTCAGGTTTTACCCCTGTGTATGATTTGCCACAAGCCTCTGATTTACAGAAACTGAATGCCGTTAGGAGGAAACTTGCACATGAATGGTGTGTGCAATATTTACTTTATTGGTCATTATTCCAAATTAGTTTATCTAAACCAGTGTTTTTCAACCTTTTTTGAGGTAAATTTTTAATTGAAAAAAATCACAAGGCACACCAACAATCGAAAATGTAAAAAAAAAAATTAAACTCTGTAGCCTATCTACAGCCATTCTTATCGAAGTGTCTTGAACAGGAATCAAATAAACACACGGTGGCCGTAAGAACGGTTCATTATGATTTTTTGGCGCTGTGCGTACGTTTTCATATATCCGCGCGAAAAATTAAACATGTTTCATTTTTTGACGGTCCTCGCGGGAGTTTGCGGACCTGTAGAATTTTGCGGAACGTCAGCGGGCAAACGCGGCAGCTGCAATGGCATATTATTCGCAGACTTGTTAGTTTTAAAAAAATGTTTTAGAACAATTAGGTGAAATTGAATAATTTCCCACGGCACACCTGACGACCTCTCACAGCACACTAGTGTATCGCTGCACAGTGGTTGAAAAACACTGATCTAAACTAAGAATTCAGATTCCTGTCTGAGGCGCTCCAAGTTATGCTGGTGTGTCCTCTTTATAATGTTTAGACTGACTGGGGTTCACCTATGGCAAATTCAATTGAATGGATATGATTGAAATTTCATGCCACACTAAAATCCAAGCCTTCTAAAAGACTCACTGTAGACTTCCATGGTCAAACTTGTGTAAAAAGCTATCTAAAAAGGTAAAAAAAAAAATTCTTAAGCTTTGAAGAAACACAGTAGGATTTATCCCAGAATAGAAGAAAAGGCTCAAATCCAGTTGTGGATAGTATACCCAAAAACATGAAGCAATACTTCTACAAAGAACTGTGCAAAATGTGTCTGAACATATTCAAATGAGATAGATCTCTTTGTGTTTTAAATAATATGTGTCTTAGCAAGGATAGATGTCAAACTTCACTTTATTTAAGGAAATTATATTAATCAAATTTAACTCTTGTGGTCAGCCTACTGTATCTAATACTCTGAAAAAAATATGTATAATTAACACAGTTGAGATTTCTGTGAAAAGCACATTGACTGTAAATGACAGAACACAGATGCCTTTGTTTGAATTTAGTGGCATAAAAATCGAACAAGACACATTATGTACTTGCCGGTTGATAACTCAGCATCAGCAGCACAAGAGAGTTTCGAGAATTTTCAAATTACACCTCTTGATTTGAACATAAAGTATGACTATAACAGTGGTAAATTCTGACCTATAAGCTGTATACAAACTATAACACAGATGGTTTGGGAACTATTTTACATTTATTAAAATTACCTCATAAATGTGACTTCGACCCTATTGATCCTAAAATTATAATGGCCTGACTGAATAAAATTGTAATAATATAACAGAGAACTAGACAGAACTTGTGGCGAAATCTGGTTCAGTGGATTATTAAATAAATTAGTTACTTTTTTGTTTCAATTAAAACTCAATCTTCTTTGTCTTACATACAACCGTACAGAGTACAACATACAGATGTCCACACTTGATTATATATCTACTTTGTCGTAATTCAATTCAATTCAATTCAATTTTATTTATATAGCGCTTTTAACAATGGTCATTGTCTCAAAGCAGCTTCACAAAAATGAAAGAAATTTAACAACAACAACAACAACAACAAAAAATAATAATAAAAAAAAAATAAAAATAAAAATAAATAATAATAATAAAAAAAGTAGATTCAAAATATACACTAAAGCCTAAGATAAAAATTTCATGACATTTTCTAACAGTTTAAAAAGTATAAAAATATATTACAATCCATACAGAAAGAACAAGAATGTGGCAGTATCAGTGTGATAGACACAACTAAAAAGGAGCAGCTGATATATAAAACAAAAAACAAAAATCCAGAAAAAGCACATGATACAAATGTTATGAATTAAGTTGCATTTCAATGAGAGAAATAAGTATTTGATCCCCTACCAACCAACAATAATTCTGCCTCTCACAATTTTAGACCTGCACAAGGCTGGAATGGGCTACAAGACCATCAGCTAGAAGCTTGGTGAGAAGGAGACAACTGCTGGAGCGATTATTTACAAATGGAAGAAATACAAAGTAACCATTAATTGACCTATATGCAAGATTTCACCTCAAGAAGTAAGAATAATCATGAGAAAAATTAGGGACCAGCCCAGGACTACACGGGAGGAGCTTGTGAATGATCTCAAGGCAGTTAGGAGCACAGTCACCAAACAAACCATTGGTAACACAATATGCCTGCATGAATTGAAATCCTTCAGCACAGCAAGAAGACACATGTACAGACCCATCTGAGGTTCGCCAATGAACAGAGAAAGATTGGGATAAACTGGTGTGGTCAGATGAGACCAAAATTTAGGTTTTTGTCATCAACTCGACTTGCTGTTTTCGGAGGAAGAAAAATGCTGACTATGACACTAAGAACACCACAGTCCCTACAGTCAAGCACGGAGGTGGAAACATTATGCTTTGGGGCTGTTTTTCTGCTAAAGGTACAGATTGACTTTGCTGCACTGAGGGGCCAATGGATGAGGCCATGTGTTGTAAACTTTTGGATGAGAACCTCCTGAAGACGGGTTGTGGATGGATCTTCCAGCATGAAAATGACCCCAAACATACTGCCAAGGCAACTAAGGAGTGGCTCAAGAATAAGCACGTTAAGGTCATGGAGTGGTCTAGCCAGTCTTCAGACCTTAATCCAATAGAAAATTCACGGAGAGAGCTGTAACTTCGAGTTGCCAAACAACAGGCAAGAAACCTTAAACGTTTAGAGAAAATCTGTAAAGAATAGTGGATCAAAATGCACCCCAAGATGTGTGCAAATCTGGTAAACAACTGTCTTCCCACTGTGCTGTCCAGCAAGGGTTTCTCTACCAAGTACTAAGTCATGTTTTGCTTGGGGATCAAATACTTATTTCCCTCATTGAAATGCAACTTAATTAAAAAAATTTGTATCATGTGCTTTTTCTGGATTTTTGGTTGATATTCTGTCTCAATCCTTTACCATAAACCTAAGATCAAAATTATAGACTCTTCATTTCTTTGTAAGTGGGCAAACTTAGAAAATCTGTAGGGGATCAAATACTTATTTCCCCCACTGTATGTATATATATATATATATATATATATATATATATATATATATATATATATATATATGATTAATATTGCAAGATCATTTTTATATCCTTGTACATGTACATGTACATGTACATGTCTTTACGGACATTTTCAACATCTCTCTGAATCAGGCTGTTATCCCCACATGCTTTAAAACCACCACCATAATCCCAGTACCTAAGAAAACATCTCCCTCCTGTTTCAATGACTTCCGCCCAGTTGCACTTACTCCCATCATTATGAAGTGCTTTGAACGGCTAGTCATGCAGCAGATCAAGACTGCCCTCCCCCCCTCCCTGGACCCCTTCCAGTTTGCTTATCGGTCCAATCGCTCAACCGATGATGCCATTGCTACGGCCTTCCACTCAGCGCTCACCCACTTGGAAAACAAAGACTCCTATGTTAGAATGCTGTTCATCGACTTCAGCTCAGCGTTCAACACAATCATCCCACAACAGCTCACTCATAAACTGATTCAGCTGGAGATCAGCACCCCTCTGTGCAACTGGCTGCTGGACTTCCTGACTGGCAGACCTCAGGCAGTGCGGGTCGCCAATAACACTTCCAGCACCATCATGCTGAACACTGGGGCTCCCCAAGGATGTGTGCTGAGCCCCCTCCTCTTCACGCTGTTGACCCACGACTGCATACCATCACATAACTCCAACCTCTTCATCAAGTTTGCGGACGACACGACTGTGGTGGGTCTCATTAGCAACAATGATGAGACTAACTACAGGAGTGAGGTGAGCTGCCTGGCCAGGTGGTGCACAGACAACAATCTCTCCCTGAACGTGGAAAAGACAAAGGAGATTGTCGTTGATTACAGGAGAACTTACACCCAACACTGTCCATCAATGGTGCGATCGTGGAGAGGGTAAGGAGCACCAAGTTTCTGGGTGTGCACATGACGGAAGATCTCTCTTGGTCCATCAACACTGCAGCACTAGCCAAGAAAGCTCAACAGCGTCTCTACTTTCTCCGTAAGCTGAGAAGAACCGGAGCCCCGACACCCATCATGCGCACCTTCTACAGAGGCACCATTGAGAGCATCCTGACCAGCTGCATCACTGTGTGGTTCGGCGCCTGCAATGCGTCCTGCCAGAAAACTCTCCAGCGCATAGTGAGAGCAGCTGAGAAGATCGTTGGTGTCTCTCTCCCCCCCCCCCCTGGACATTTACAACACCCGCCTCACACGAAAAGCTATCAACATTGCCCGTGACTCTACCCACCCGACTCAGAGCTTCTTTAGTCTGCTACCATCAGGGAGGAGACTAAGGAGTCTCCAAGCCAGGACAAGCAGACTGAAGAACAGCTTCATCCATCAGGTGATCAGGAAGCTCAACTCTCTTCCAGCTCTGCCTCCCCTGTGCTCTTCGGCCTCTCCAACCGTTATACTTTGACTCCTTCATTTCTCACACACACACACACACACACACACACACACACACACACACACACACACACACACACACACACACACACACACACACACGCTCTCAGACACACAACACTCACAAAAACTCACACATACACTCACTCACACATACACTTGCCCCTGTCACTTTGTGCTCCAGGCACCATTGGTACTTTCACTACCTCAAACCGAAAAAGAAAAAAAAAAACATTCCTTGTTCACACTGGATTTATTCCCCATTTTTGTTTACTGATTCATATAGCTCATTATATTGTCACTTGTCACTTTTTATCAACTAAAATAAGCACACTTGCAATATTCCAATTGCACTGTACCGTTTCTCTCCATATCTGCCTTCTGTGTTGTTAACTGTCCCTTTTTGCAGGACAGTAACTAAATTACCTCACCTCTGTTGTCTTCCTAAGTTTGTGTTATTTAAGTTTTTTTTTTTTTTATTTTATTTTTAAACCTCTTCAGTGTTATTTGTAACTAGGGTGAGAGAAACGTAATTTCAATTCTCTATATGTATGCACTGTACATGTAGCAGAATTGACAATAAAGTTGACTTTGACTTGACTTTGACATTAGGTACTTGTATATTAGGTTCTTTACTCCTTGGGAGTGACAAGGATGGATGGTATCAAGAATGAGTCCATTAAAGGGGCAACTCATGTTAGATGTTTTGGAGATTACGTCACAGTTTGAATATATCGGTAGAAGGATGCTGAGGTTGGAACTGCCACACAGGAGGTCTAGAGGAAGACCAAAGACCAGATTCATGAAAAGGGAACAGCCGAAAGACAAAGAAGAAGATGGTAAATGGTATAGATAATGGATGGATCTTCAGTACAGGATGTAATCAGAGTGTGGAAAAGCGTAGCAGTGCTGTTAGGTGTAATGTTATGGATAACAAAGTATGCAGACTGAGCAACATTTGAGAGAGCATTATGCTGAAGGCAGCTTCTCTAATTTGTCATAAAACCTCAAGTCAGCTACATACACCAGCCTCGGTTAACTGGTAGAGAAGGAGGCGTCGCAGTTATTTACAATGATAATCTGTCTATCATACAAAAACACGAACACAACTTTAATTCATTTGAAATTCTTTACAGTAACATAAGTGTATTTAAGTATATTAAGTCAGCTCAGTCGATTCCACTAATTATAATTTACAGATCTCCAGGGCCCTATTCTGAATTTCTTAGTGAATTTGCAGATTTCATCTAAGACCTGGTCGTTTCTGTAGCCAAAGTGTTAATTGCTGGATATTTTAACATTCATTTTGAGAATCCAGAAGACCCTCTGAGAACAGCATTTATGTCCATACTGGACTCCGTAGGCGTAAATCAGTGTGTAGTAGGACCCACTCATAAAGCAGGTCACACTTTAGACTTAATAATATTTTTCGGATTAAGTATAAGAAATGTATTCACAATTCCACTGTCTGAAATTATCTCAGATCACTATCTTGTCTCCATTCAAGTGTGTCACAGTGATAATGTACGCAAAGTGTCGCGCTACCATATTAAATGTACATTCCATCAACTACCACACAGAGTTTTATCAGTAATCTCCCAGAGTTACCAACTTCGATTACAGTAGGTCACCGTCTGACCCCACAGAACTCGATCAGGCGACTGAATATTTAGAGTCGATATTTCGTTGTACCTTAGAAAATGTAGCTCCAGCTAAAAGAAAAATTATTAGAGATAAGAAACTCGCTCCCTGGTATAACGATCACACGTGCACTTTAAAACAGACCGCTCGGAAATTAGAGCGTAAATGGCGTCAAACTAAATTGGTAGCATTTCAAATAGCATGGAAAGAGAGCATCCTGAACTATAGGAAAGCTCTTAGTGTAGCTAGATCAACGTATCTCTCCACACTTATGGAAGAAAATAAAAACTGGCCAAGATGGCGCCGGTGAGGTCGGCTGCCGTCACGACTGCTCCGACCACCTTTTCTTTGTTTTTGTTCTTTAAGTTAGTTTTCAGTGTTTTAAAATCGGCAAAATCACCACCATTGAGTACATTAGGTATGATAGAGACACTCTTGTTTCTATTGGTATACCATGTACTCACAATTCGACGTTTTTAACTCCGGATCTGAGCTGGCCGAGTGAGATCCTGAGGAAGAACAATGGATGCGATGCGAGGCGACGGACCCGAGGGAAACGAGCTGGCGTGAGGAACCGGCTGAGAGCCCGTGCACACCGCACACCTCTGCCTAGCATCCTGGTCGCCAACGTCCAGTCACTGGAGAACAAACTCGATGACCTCAGGGCCAGGATAAAGTTCCAGAGAGACATTCGGGACTGCAATCTCCTCTGCTTCACCGAGACATGGCTGAACCCAGCGGTGCCAGACCACGCCATACAACCAGCCGAGTTCTTCTCGGTTCACCGCATGGACAGGACGTGGGACTCGGGGAAGTCAAGGGGAGGCGGCATGTGCTTAATGGTGAACAACAGCTGGTGCAACAGCGCGAGCGTTGTTCCTCTTACACGCTCCTGCACACCAAACCTGGAACTACTGTCCATCATGTGTCGTCCTTTTTATCTTCCACGGGAGTTCACATCGGTCATAATCAGTGCCGTTTACATCCCACCACAAGCGGACACTGACACTGCCTTATGCGAGCTGCATGAGCACCAGACACAGCACCGGGATGCTGCGCTCATTGTGGCGGGGGACATTAATAGTGCCAACCTCGAACGCGCAGCGCCGAACTTTTATCAGCATATCACCTGCCTCACCAGAGGTGAAAGGACACTGGACCATTGTTATACTACGGTCAAAGACGGTTACAAAGCACAATCTCGTCCAGCGTTTGGTAAATCCGACCACGCCGCCATCTTCCTCATGCCAAAATATAAACAAAGGCTGAAACAGGAAGTTCCGGTTCAGAGGGAGGTCGCGCGCTGGACGGACCAATCGGTGGCCGCGTTACAGGACGCACTCGATGACGCAGACTGGGACATGTTCAGAAACAGCTCCGATGATGACGTCAGCGTGTTTACGGAAGCGGTTGTGGGATTTATTGAGAAGCTGGTAGACGATATGGTGGAGAAAAAGACTATCAGAACGTTTCCCAACCAGAAGCCGTGGGTGGATAAAACCATCCGCGATGCTCTGAGATCTCGCACCGCTGCCTACAACACGGGACTTGCGTCGGGGGACATGGAACCATACAAGCCTGCGTCATACAACGTCCGGAAGGCGGTGAAAGAGGCGAAGCAGCGCTACGGGAGAAAACTAGAGTCACAGCTTCAACAGAGTGACTCTAGGAGCCTGTGGCAGGGATTAAGGACAATTACGGATTATAAAGCACCAACATCCGGTATGATGAACGCGGACGCGACTCTGGCAGACGAGCTCAACACATTCTACGCTCGCGTCGAGGCTGCAGCTAAAGACGCTATCAATGCTAATGCTAACGGCGCTAATGCTAACGGCGCTAATGCTAGCGGCGCTAACGGCTGCTGCAGACAGCAAGACACTGCCAGCACCGGGAACGCGCTCATCATCTCCGAGCACGATGTGAGGAGAGCCTTCAAGAGAGTGAACACCAGGAAAGCAGCAGGACCAGACGGCATCTCAGGCCGTATCCTCAGAGTGTCACGCTCTCAGTGCCTTCGCGCTGATCAGGGACCTTTTGATATTTCCTTTCCCACGCTGTCAGACCCTCATCACGTGGTCATGCTTTCCCATGCTGTCATCGCTCCTCCCGGACCGCCCCGCCGGCACACCGGTTTCTCATCTGGCGCTGATTTCACCCAGCTTATAAGGAAGCGCAGCGCGCTGCCTCGCGCTGGATTATTGTGTGTTTTTTGGCCATAGTTTTCTCGCGTTTCTGTTCATGACTTTTCACGTTGCCGATCTCGCTTGTCTCTCGTTTTTCCCCTCGCCTCCCGATTTGGATTATTGCCACGCTTGGATTTAACGGCTTTGAACTTTCGCTTTCGTTTCTCGACCACGGCTGAGCTTCACGTTTTTGCTCGACGCCCTCACTGACTGATCACACGGCTTTGATCTCTTGCTCTCCCCTCCTCGACCACGGCTCAGCTTCACGTTTTGGCTTGACGCCCTCGCCGACTGATCACACGGCTTTGATCTCTCGCTCTCTACCTGCAACTGGTTCCACTTTCACAGTCCACGTTCTGCATCCTCACGACAGAATAATCCAGCCAGCACTATGGACCCAGCAGGGTTAGACGGAATGAGACGGGCACTGGAGACCCAAAGTGTGCTCCTCGGAAAGAACCAGGAGGAATTCATCGCCACGAGACAAACTCTAGCTGACGTCATCGCCCAAGTACAACTTCTCCAGGTACCTACAGCTCAGACCTCACACTCCGGAACACCACGAGAGCCACGCCTACCAGCCCCTCCCACCTATGGGGGAGAACCAGGAACTTGCAGGTCCTTCCTCTAACAATGCTCACTGATTTTTGAGCTACAAACCTCCTCCTTCTCATCAGAACGTTCCCGGGTGGCCTACATCATCACACTACTAACCGATAGAGCCAGGGAGTGGAGTACAGCCCTCTGGGAGGCTCGCGACCCATGCTGCGAGAACTTCGACAACTTCTCCAAGGAGATGAGGAGGGTCTTTGATCGCTAATTCGCCGGCAGGGAGGCTGGAACAAGGTTATTAAGACTTCGTCAGGGATCCCGCTCTGCTTACGACTATGCCATCGAGTTCCGCACCCTAGCCGCTTCTAGTGGATGGAATGACAGAGCCCTAGCGGATGTTTTTCTGGAAGGGCTATCAGAAGCTCTTAAGGATGAGCTCATCTCCCGTGAAACCCCCACGGACCTCCACGAACTCATGGATCTCGCCGGGCGGGTCGACTAACATCTCCAGTTAAGACGGCACCCCAGAATAGGGCACGCGCCTCCTGCCCTGCAGCAAACCGATCAAGAGGAGCCCATGCAGCTAGGCAGGACCCGCATCTCTGACGAGGAGAGACGCCGACGCCGCCTACAAGGGGCTTGTTTTTACTGTGGAGCTTCAGGACACAGGCTTAAAGACTGCTCATTAAAAGGGAGGCCCTCCCTAGTCAGACTGGGAACACTAGAGGGCTCCCCTCCTGATAGATTTCCACAATCACGTCCCCTACTTCCCGTAAACCTAATCATCGGTGGTCAGGCTCACCCAATTCAGGCACTAATTGACTCTGGCTCCAATCGAAATTTGATCAGCGCGACTACGGTGAGAGCATTAAAGATCCCTGGCATACCACTAGACACTCCGCTCACCGTTCAGGCCTTGGATGGGAGCCGGCTTCCACCCATCATACTTAGAACCCCACCGTTAACCTTAAGAACGTCAGGGAACCACTCTGAGGAGATCTCCTTCTTCATTATGGAGAGATCACACGCCGCCTTGGTCCTCGGACTTCCCTGGCTAGCCCTCCATGGACCCCAGATCGACTGGAACAAGCAAGTCATCACGGGTTGGAGCCCCTCATGCTCCACGACATGCCTGCACTCAGCACTCCCTCCAGCTCCTATCCTGGTCACGCCCCATGAAACCCCGGACATCTCCAGCGTACCCACCGAATACCATGATCTCGGGCAGGTCTTCAATAAGACCCGAGCCATGTCATTTCCGCCGCATCGACCATACGACCCCATTGATCTTCTCCCGGGCACCTCTCCTCCGAAAGGCAGACTTTACTCTCTGGCACACCAAGAAAGAGAGGCCATGAATAAGTATATCGCAGATTCCCTCGCCGCCGGAATTATTCGTCCATCCTCCTCGCCCGCTGGGGCAGGATTTTTCTTCGTCAAGAAAAAAGGCAAGTCCCTTCGTCCATGCATTGATTACAGAGGGCTTCAAATTCAAATTTTATTAGTCACATACACAATCATACACAGTATAATATGCAGTGAAATGTTTTTATACGACCGCCAGTGACCTTAAAAAAAAGAAAAATAAGAAAATAAAATCTTGTACGTAAAATAAATAATCAATAAAAAGGAAATACTAAAGAAATAATTTTAACTAGTAAAATTTGTAAATTTAACTGTGCATAAGGGCATAAAATATTGCAAAAATATAGAAATATGGTATTAAAGTGTCAGTGGTTGTGCAAATATGAATGAAAGGTGACATGTGCAATTGTCCAGATGTATGAGTATTTAGTGCAAGTGTGTATGAATGTGTCCATGATTGTCCAGTCAGTGTTGTGAGCTTAAAAGATGTTATTATTATTATTATTATTAGATGTTATTAGGCTTAACGAGATAACCGTCAGGAACCGCTACCCGTTACCTCTCATGGCCACCGCCTTTGAACTTCTCCAAGGGGCGGACATTTTCACCAAGCTCGACCTACGAAACGCTTATCACCTCGTCCGCATCCGGGAGGGCGACGAGTGGAAAACTGCCTTCAACACACCCACTGGGCATTACGAGTATCTGGTGGTTCCGTTCGGACTGACCAACGCCCCTGCCGTATTCCAGGCCCTCATTAATGACGTTCTCCGTGACTTCTTGAATTCTTTCGTGTTCGTGTACTTGGACGACATTTTGATTTTTTCTCGAGGCCTGGAGGAGCACCGGCACCACGTTCGCCAAGTTCTGCAGAGGCTCCTAGAGAACAATCTCTTTGTTAAAGCCGAGAAATGTGAGTTCCATACAACTTCCACAACGTTCCTAGGGTTTGTCATCTCTCCCTCCAGACTGGAGATGGAGCCCGCCAAGGTCCAGGCCGTCTCCAACTGGCCCACGCCAGCCTCTCGACGTGACCTCCAACGATTCCTGGGGTTCGCGAACTTCTATCGCCGTTTCATCCGGGGTTACAGTTCTGTCGCCGCCCCCCTCACCTCCCTGACTTCCTCCAAGACACAGTTCTACTGGAACAACGAGGCAGACAAGGCCTTCGCGGACCTCAAGAAGCGGTTCACCTCAGCCCCCATACTCACCATACCCGATCCATCTTGCCAGTTTGTGGTAGAAGTGGACGCCTCCAACACTGGCGTTGGGGGAATTCTCTCCCAAAGATCCCCGCGAGACAACAAGCTGCACCCCTGCTCATTCTACTCCCGCCGTCTATCTCCAGCTGAGAGAAATTATGATGTAGGTGACCGAGAGCTCCTGGCCATCAAGTTAGCACTAGAGGAGTGGAGACATTGGCTGGAGGGGACCGAGCTTCCCTTCATAGTGTGGACCGATCACAGGAACTTAGAGTACCTGCGCACCGCCAAAAGACTCAATGCCCGCCAAGCTCGGTGGTCGCTGTTCTTCTCAAGATTCAATTTCACCCAGTCCTACCGCCCAGGTTCTAAGAACACTAAGCCTGATGCCCTCTCACGTCAGTTCTCCCTCCCACAAGATCCCACACCATGCCAACCCATTCTACCATCTCGTTGCCGCCTTAGAGCTAGACATCGAGACCAAAGTCAAGCAGGCATTGAGTCAGGAGCCCGGCCCAAGCAATGTCCCCCCAGATCGCCTCTTTGTTCCCCCCGGTCTGCGCCCGCAGGTCCTGGAGTGGATCCAAGCTGTCCTGTCACCCAGGCTCTGCCCGAACGCTCTTTATCATACAACAGCGTTTCTGGTGGTCCACGATGGGGAAGGATGTCTCCAGCTTTGTGGCAGCCTGCGACATCTGCACCCGCTGCAAACCCAACAACCGTCCTCCGGCTGGCCTCCTCAGACCCTTACCCATACCTCACCGTCCCTGGTCGCATATTTCGCTGGACTTTGTAACAGGGCTACCCTCATCTGACGGAAACACTTGCATCCTGACCATTGTTGACCGCTTCTCCAAGTCCGTCCACCTAGTCCCGCTCCCCAAGCTCCCGTCCGCCAAAGAGACCGCAGAGCAATTGATACTTCATGTTTTTCGTCTTCACGGCCTCCCCACCGACATAGTTTCAGACCGTGGCCCTCAATTCACCTCACGCTTCTGGGGGGCCTTTTGTAAACTCATCGGAGCCTCTCCTAGCCTATCTTCTGGTTTTCATCCCCAATCCAACGGCCAAACAGAACGAAAGAACCAAGCAATGGAAGTCTCCCTCCGGTGTATGACTACTCGTGATGCCACCACCTGGAGTAAGTTTCTCCCGTGGGTCGAGTACGCTCACAACTCCCTGCCATGTGCCTCAACGGGTCTCTCTCCGTTCCAGTGCTGCCTGGGCTACCAACCACCACTGTTCCCCACTCAAGAGGAGGAGGGAGAGGTCCCCTCGGCACAACACTTTGTCCGCCGCTGCAGACGTACATGGTTACGAGCCAGACGATCCCTGCTGCAAGCATCCCGCTTATACAAGAGACAGGCGGACCGTCATCGCTCCAAGACTCCCAGGTATCACATAGGAGACAGAGTCATGCTCGCCACCAGAGACATTCCCCTAAAGACACTTTCACGCAAGCTCTCTCCCCGTTTCATCGGACCCTTCACAATAACCAGGATAATCAACCCGTGCGCTGTCCGTCTCCTACTCCCATCGTCTATGCGACGCATCCACCCCACCTTCCATGTGTCCCAGCTACGACGCATTGTAAACTGTACTCTAAGTACAGTTGATCTCTTGCTCTCCCCTCCTCGACCAGGCTCAGCTTCACGTTTTGGCTCGACGCCCTCGCCGACTGATCACACGGCTTTGATCTCTCACTCTCTACCTGCAACTGGGCCCACTTTCACAGTCCACGTTCTGCACCCTCACAACACAGAGCCTGCGCAGACCAGCTAGCACCTGTGTTCACTGAGATATTCAACATCTCCTTATCTCAGTTGGTGATCCCCACGTGCTTCAAAGAGTCCATCATTGTTCCTGTCCCGAAGAAACCACATCCTGCTTCTCTCAATGACTATCGCCCTGTAGCCCTCACCTCAGGAGTGATGAAGTGCTTTGAACGCCTTATCAGAGACGTCATCATTTCTTCACTACCCGACACACTGGTCCCACTACAGTTTGCATACCGTCAGAACCGCTCCACAGACGATGCAATCTCTCATCTCCTCCACACATCACTCACTCACCTGGACACTAGGAAAGGGAATTATGTTAAAATGCTCTTCATCGACTACAGCTCTGCTTTTAATACCATAATTCCCTCCACACTCACCACCAAGCTGGAGCACCTGGGACTCAGCTCATCTATATGTCAGTGGATCTCCAATTTTCTGACTGGCAGACCACAGGCAGTAAGGATGGGCAGACATGTCTCAGCTACACTCACTCTCAGCATTGGAGCCCCCCAGGGTTGTGTTCTGAGCCCCCTGCTGTACTCTTTGTACACCCACGACTGCGTGGCCACTACCAACTCCACCTCCATCATCAAGTTTGCTGACGACACCGTCGTGGTCAGACTGATCACCAACAATGATGAGTCGGACTACCTAGAGGAGATTGGAAATCTGGAGAACTGGTGCCAGAGGAACAATCTCCTCCTGAACGTCAGTAAGACAAAGGAGTTGATAGTGGACTTTAGTACAAAGCAGGAGAGGAACTACCAGACCCCCGTCATCAACAGGAGCCCAGTGGAGAGAGTGGACAGCTTCAGATACCTCGGTGTTCACATCACGCAGGACCTGTCATGGTCCTGTCACATCAACACCGTGGTGAAAAAAGACCGGCAGCATCTGTACCACCTCAGACGCTTGAGAGACTTTAGACTGCCCTCCAAGGTGCTCAGGAACTTCTACTCCTGCACCATAGAGAGCATCCTGATGGGAAACATCACGACCTGGTTCGGGAACAGCACCATGCAGGACAGACGAGCTCTACAGAGGGTGGTGCGATCAGCCGAGCACATCATCCGCACCGAGCTCCCTGACCTGCACTCGATCTACAGCAAGCGGTGCTGGACTAAGGCCAGGAAGATCATGAAGGACCTCAGTCACCCCAGTAATGGACTGTTCTCTTTGTTGCGGTCTGGGAAGCGATTCCGCTCCCTAAAGGCCAACACAGAGAGGCTGAGGAGGAGCTTCTTCCCGCAGGCGATAAGGTCTCTCAATCACACCTCCACACAGGACTAATAACATCTTTTTAAGCTCACAACACTGACTGGACAATCATGGATACATTCATACACACTTGTACTAAATATTTATACATCTGGACAATTGCACATGTCACTTTCATTAGTCACCTTTCATGCATATTTGCACAACCACTGACACTTTAAATTCTATATATACTCCCCCCCCTATATTTCTATATTTTGCAATATTTTATTATGCCCTTACTGTACAGTTAATTTTACTAGTTAAATTTATTTCTTTAGTATTTCCTTTTTATTGATTATTTATTTTACACACAATAATTAATTCCTCACTCAGCATTGGTTATGTTCCAGAATCTTTTAACTTAGCAGTTATCAAACCAATAATTAAGAAACCTGACCTCGACCCCTGTCAGCTGTCCAATTACAGGCCAATATCAAACCTTTATCTCTAAGATTCTGGAAAAGATAGTAGCAAAGCAGCTATGCTCATATCTACATAGAAATGGCATACATGAACTGTATCAGTCAGGATTTAGGCCTCATCACAGCATAGAAACAGCACTCGATAAAGTAGTAAATGACCTCCTATTGGCCTCTGATCAGGGTTGTGTAACTATGCTTGTATTACTCGACCTCAGTGCAGCTTTTGACACCATTGATCATGCTATTCTTCTTCACAGATTAGAAAATGTAGTAGGAATTAAGGGTACAGCCCTCTCCTGGCTCAGATCCTATTTGACCGATCGTTATCAGTATGTAGACTTAAATGGTAATTATTCTGCATGTTCTCTAGTGGAGTTTTGCATTCCGCAGGGTTCACTTTTAGGCCCACTGCTTTTTTCCCTTTACATGCTTCCTCTGGGCAACATAATCCGTAAATATACATTCACATTATACATTATGTAACTGTGACCATACCTAACTGCCATCTCTCCTCTTCTTCTCTTTCTCCCCCTCTTTCTCGTTCCTCTCTCCTCCTGTCTCCCCCTTTCACTCTTTCTCTCTCTCTCTCTGTTGAGCTACACATGTCATTCCTGAGCTGCCAGTGATCCAGACTCCCTCTGCCCTCCGGACCTGTCTGATCCATCCTGGTGCCCCATTTCTGTTTGGAGGTCTCGTCGCATGGATGCTCCGTGTGTCTCTTTGGGAAGCGTCTGGTGTCTGGGGATGATTCTCTCTACTTAGAAGACGGTTCTGGCCTCGACTGGTGTTACCAGCTGTTTCTCTGAGGACTTGACAATTCGATAGTTCAGGACTGGATCTTTCTACAAGTCTATCTGAGTCTCCAATAACTACCTGGACTCCATTTTAACATCAATTAACATCAACTATTATAGCTGAACTGCCTGCCACCTAACACACTGTATAAATGCAGATCATTTCCTGCTATCTGTTTCACCCAGATGAGGATGGGTTCCCTGTTGAGTCTGGTTCCTCTCAAGGTTTCTTCCTATTACCATCTCAGGGAGTTTTTCCTTGCCACTGTCGCCCGCGGCTTGCTCACCAGGGACTATCTGACCATTTTGATTCATACACATTCACATTCCATAAAAACTTAAATAATTCTTTTGATTGTGTAAAGCTGGTTTGAGGCAATGTCAATTGTTAAAAGTGCTATACAAATAGAAATAATAAAAAAAGTCCCTGTTTAATATCTAAAGATTAAAAAAAGAAACGCCAGATGAGCTTTCTACACTTGTTTTGAGCCAACAGCACTAGCCATGGTAACAGTGCTCACATTTTTATTATCTCAGAGCAGGAAGTAAAGAATGCCTTTAGCAAAGAAAACACCAGGCAGGACCAAGTGAGCATCTTGGGAGGTGGAGGAGAGGAACTTCTAGATCCACAGAGCCCAGAGCCATCCAAACAATTAACCTTTCTCTCTAGTGTAGTCAGGGAAGCTGAGGGCCAACACGGAGTGAATGAGGAGCAGCTACTTCCTGCAGAATATTTTGGTTCTCAAACAGGTACAACACTTCCCATTACATACATACTTACCTGCAAATATTATTGACTGTATGTTGGACATTCCTTGCTTGCACACTTTCTATGATTCATGTACAAGAATAAAAAAAAAATCCAAATTTTTCTTTTGGCTTTTCCCTTTGAGGGGCACCACAGTGAATCATCTGCCTCCATCTAACCCTATCCTCTGCATCCTCTTATCTCACACCAACTAACTTCATGTCCTCTCTCACTGCATCCATAAATCTCCTCTTTGGTCTTCCTCTAGACCTCCTGCCTGGCAGTTCCAACCTCAGCATCCTTCTACCGATATATTCACACTCTCTCCTCTGAACATGTCCAAACCACCTCAATCTGGCCTCTCTGCCTTTATCTCCAAAACATCTCACATGGGTTGTCCCTCTGATGAGCTCATTCTTGATCCTATCCATCCTTGTCACTCCCAAGGAGAACCTCAACATCTTCAGCTCTGCTACCTCCAACTCTGCCTCCTGTCTTTTCTTCAGTGCTGCTGTCTCTAAGCCGTAGAGCATCGCTGGTCTCACCGCTGTCCTGTACACCTTTCCTTTCATTCTCGCTGATACTCTTTTATCGCACAACACACCTGACACTTTTCTCCACCCATTCCAACCTGCCTGTACCCGCCTCTTCACCTCCTTTCCACACTCTCCGTTCCTCTGGACAGTTGACCCTAAGTACTTAAAATTCTGCACCTTCTTTACCTCTGCTCCCTGTAGCCTCACAGTTCCTCTTGGGTTCCTCTCATTCACACACATGTATTCCGTCTTGCTGCGGCTAACCTTCATTCCTCTGCTTTTTCAGAGCATACCTCCACCTCTCCAAATTTTCTTCCACCTGTTCCCTGCTCTCGCTACAAAGCACAATGTCATCTGCAAACATCATAGTCCATGGAGACTCCTGTCTAACCTCATCTGTCATCCTGTCCATCACCAAAGCAAACAAAAGGGGCCGATCATTAATGCAGACCCACCTCCACTTTGAACTCTTCTACACACCTACAGCACATCTCACCACTGTCTTACAGCTCTCATACATGTCCTGCACCACTCTAACATACTTCTCTGCCACTCCAGACTTCCTCATACAACACCACAGCTCCTCTCTCGGCACACTGTCGTACGCTTTCTCTAAATCTACAAAGACACAATGCAACTCTTTATTACCTTCTCTGTACTTCTCCACCAGCATCCTCAAAGCAAATACTGCATCTGATGTACTCTTTCTAGGCATGAAACCATATTGCTGCTCACAAATGCTCACCTCTGCCCTTAACCTAGCTTCCACTACTCTTTCCCACAGCTTCATTGTATGGCTCATTAACTTTATACCTCTGTAATTGCCACAGCTCTGCACATCTCCCTTGTTCTTAAAAATCAGCACCAATACACTTCTCCATTCCTCTGGAATCCTCTCACTCTCCAAGATCTTGTTAAACAAACTAGTCAGAAACTCTACTGCCACCTCTCCTAAGCACTTCCATACCTCCACAGGTATGTCATCAGGACCAACAGCCTTTCCACTCTTCATCCTCTTCAACGCCCTTCTCACCTCACTTTTTTCTAATATTTGCTACTTCCTGCTCCACAACAGTCACCTCTTCTACTCATTGTTCTATTTCATTTTCCTCATTCATCAACTCCTCAAGTACTCCTTCCATCTTCCCATCACCCTCCTGGCATCTGTCAGTACATTTCCATCTCTATCTTTAATCACTCTAACCTGCTGCACATCCTTCCCATCTCTATCTCTTTGCCTCGGCAACCTGTACAGATCCACCTCTCCCTCCTTACTGTCCAGCCTAGCATACAAGTCCTGATATGCTCTTTGTTTGGCCTTTGCCACCTCTACCTTCACCTTATGCTGCATCTCCCTGTACTCCTGTCTACTCTCTTCAGTCCCACTTCTTCTTAGCTAGCCTCTTTCCCTGTATACACTTCTGGACTTCCTCGTTCCACCACCACGTCTCCTTGTCCACTTTTCCCTTACCTGATGATACACCAAGTACCTTCCTACCTGTCTCCCTGATCACATTGGCTGTAGTTGTCCAGTCAACTGGCAGCACCTCCTGGCCACACAGAGCCTGTCTCAACTCCTCCCTAAAGACTACACAACATTCTTCCTTTCTCAGCTTCCACCACTTTGTCCTCTGCTATGCCTTTGTCCTCTTCACCTTCCTCACCACCAGGGTTATTTTACACACCACCATTCTGTGTTGTCTGGCTACACTCTCCCCTACCAACACCTTGCAGTCACTGATCTCTTTCAGATTACAACGTCGACACAAGATGTAGTCCACCTGAGTGCTTCTGCCTCCACTCTTATATGTCACCCTATGTTCCTGCCTCTTCTGGAAGAAAGTATTTACTACTGCTATTTCCATCCTCTTTGCAAAGTCCACCACCATCTGTCCTTCAACATTCCTGTCCTGAAGACCAAACCTGCCCATCACATTTTCATCACCTCTGTTCCCTTCCCCAACATGTCCATTGAAGTCTGCACCAATCACCGCTCTCTCACCTCTGGGGATGCTCTGCATCACTTCATCTAACTCATTCCAGAATGTCTCCTTCTCTTCTAACTCACATCCTACCTGTGTGGCATAGCCACTAACAACATTGAACATCACCCCTTCAATATCCAGCTTTAGACTCATCAACCTGTCTGATAACTCCATTTAACTCCATGTCAGAATAACTCCTACTCCATTTCTTTTCCTATCCACACCATGGTAAAACAATTTGAACCCTGATCCTAAGCTTCTAGCCTTGCTACCTTTCCACCTGGTCTCTTGGACACACAGGATATCCACCTTCCTTCTCTGCATCATATCAACCAACTCTTTTGCCTTCCCGGTCATGGTCCCAACATTCAAAGCCCCTATTTTCACTCCTAATCTCTAGCCTTTCCTTTTCTCTCTCTGATTTCGAACACGCCTTCCTCCTCTCCTTTTTCGACCAACAGTAGCCCAATTTCCACCGGCACCCTGTAGGTCAACAGCACCAGTGGCGGTCGTTGTTAACCCGAAATTATATTTCTGATTTGCATAATTGATTTGGCAAATGTTTTTACGTCGGATGCCCTTCCTGACACAACCCTCTGCATTTATCCAGACTTGGGACTGGCAAAAGAAGACACTGGATTGCGCCCCCCCATGGTTGCATTATCTATACCATTTACCATATAGAGGTCAAAAGGAGGGATACAGCCTAATCCAGGGATCGTAGCAGGAAACAAGCACACACACATGTATCCAGTCACACAATATGGGCAATTTCCAAATGCCAGTCACCCACCCAACCCTGAAGGTGCAAGGTGACAGCACTAGTTACTAAGCTACTCCCATGCCACTCCCATATACTGTATATCCCTCTATATTTGTCTTTAGATAAACCTCATTTGTTTCAGAAGCCATCTTCACAGATCTCTACCCATAGAACACGTCATTCCTGTTCTGCTACTAGGTCTCTGTTAAATATTTTGCAGATTTTCAGAAACTACTTTTCCTATTTAAGACTGTTCATAACCTAGTGCTGTCGGATTTTTCACAACTCATTTATATCTACACACTCTCTCATACTTTTCAGTACTCTTTTGCTATATTGATCCTCACCTAGTCCTGTCTCAAACACTCTAACAAACCACATGAAACCACATGTAACTCGTAAGTAAGTAAAACTAGAAAGTTTTCTTGTTACATATTGTTGTTATTGCTGTGTTTTGTTACATAATTGTATCTCTTTTTACTTATTATATGATAATACATTATTATAATAATATTATTATTATTATTATTATTATATGTTCCAGCAACACAACTGTAAGGGTGGGGTCTGCAGAGTCTCAGGAGTATTAAGACTCACTTTGAAACAAGCCTTGTAGAGCTTTTCTTATTTTCATTTCTTCTTGATGAGTCCTGACCAACATAGGGCTTCTTGAGCTCTTGCTAATCATTTTGTATTTCCCGATGGCCCTGATATACAGTGTTGTGAAAAACTATTTGCCCCCCTCCTGATTTCTTATTCTTTTGTCACACAAAATGTTTCTGATCATCAAACACATTTAACTATTAGTCAAAGATAACACAAGTAAACACAAAATGCAGTTTTTAAATGAGGGGTTTTATTATTTAGGGAGAAAAAAAATCCAAACCTACATTGCCCTGTGTGAAAAAGTAATTGCCCTTTAATTAAAGTAAAAAGTAATTGAACCTAATAACTGGTTGGGCCACCCTTAGCAGTAATAACTGCAATCAAGCGTTTGCAATAACTTGCAACAAGTCTTTTACAGCGCTCTGGAGGAATTTTGGCCCACTCAACTTTGCAGAATTGTTGTAATTCAGCTTTATTTGAGGGTTTTCTAGCATGAACCGCCTTTTTAAGGTCATGCCACAACATCTCAATAGGATTCAGGTCAAGACTTTGACTAGGCCACTCCAAACTCTTCATTTTGTTTTTCTTCAGCCATTCAGAGGTGGATTTGCTGGTGTGTTTTGGTCCTGCTGCAGCACCCAAGATCACTTCAGCTTGAGTTGACGAACAGATGGCCGGACATTCTCCTTCAGGATTTTTTGGTAGACAGTAGAATTCATGGTTCCATCTATCACAGCAAGCCTTCCAGGTCCTGAAGCAGCAAAACAACCCCAGACCATCACACTACCACCACCATATTTTACTGTTGGTATAATGTTCTTTTTCTGAAATGCTGTGTTACTTTTAACGCCAGATGTAAGGGGACACGCACCTTCCAAAAAGTTCAACTTTTGTCTCGTCGGTCCACAAGGTATTTTCCCAAAAGTGTGACTAACATGCAAAAGAATAAGAAATCAGGAAGGGGGCAAATAGTTTTTCACACCACTGTATATTCCCTGGGGTTTTATCTGGCAGCCTTACTGAAATCAAAACTCTCTCTCTCTCTCTCTCTCTCTCTCTGTCGCCCTACATTAAAACCATTAAAACCATTATCATTTCAAGTATATGTTGCTATTAGTATTTAACCTGGGAGGAAAGTTGGTATAAGAGAAGACAACAGTCTACAGATCTAATGCTCTTCATTAATTGAGCTATCGTTTCATGCAGGGCTCGGAGTTGAATACACTCATTTGAAGTGTAAGTTCCTTCTCTGTTTTTCTTTTTAATTTTCACCGGGGACATGCTTCCAACTTCCATAATATCAACTGTGTGAAGCTGCTTTGCGACAATGACAACTGTTAAATTAGTCACTAGCTGATCCAGCTCTGCTTTGTATGCTGTCTCGATTTCGTTGCTGAAGAATCAAACTACTGTAGCATCATCTGTAATGTTAATAATGCAGTTTAAGCTGCGCCTTGCTATATCCTGTCTTTAAACAGCAAAGGTCTAAGCACACAGCCCTGGGATGTGCTGGTGGTCAGTGTGATGGTGCTGAAGATGCCGCAACAGGCTTGGTTTTGTGAAAGTAGCCTTATGCCATTTGGTACATTCTTGTCAGGGTGTAGGACTCAGCATATAGAGCTGTCAGACTGGTTTGAGCAATCAGCAAACTGGTGTGTGTCAAGTGAGGTTGAAGATGGCATTTGATGCTGAAGATGCTGAAGAGAACATCAGTGTAGTTGTGCCATTCTATTAATTATTTACATTAATAGTCAGATCAGTGGATGTACATGACATGGTTAATCGAGCATGTTTGGTGTATAACAGGAGTACACACAGAAAAGACCAGAGAGCAAGAAATGAGCTGTCATGATCTATTCACTGTAGGTAAAACCATCACACAGCTGACAAATCTGCACAATACCAGAATGAAAAAATAAAGTATATTATTAGTATTAAGGGATAGTCCTGATGCACAAGTAGATAGTGAATTGCACTTACCAGCAACATGTAACCCGCATAAAAATATGCTAAATATCATGCCTACAGTATATTATCGAAATGGTGCTATAATTATTTAGCAATTCTGTTTTGCTCATGCATTATTTGTTATTGTTTCTATTTTTTTGTTCTTCCTCGATACAGTAAAAAAGTATTTTGTCTGCCACCAACTGTGCAAGTTCTCCCACTTAAAAAGATGAGAGAGGCCTGTAATTTTCATCATAGGTATATGTCAACTATGAGAGACAAAATAATTTTAAAAAATCCAGAAAATCACATTAAAGGATTTTTAATGAATTAATTGGTAAATTCCTCGGTAACATATGTATTTGGTCACCTACAAGCAAGCAAGATTTCTGGGGGCTGACTAAATACTTTTTTGCCCCACTGTATTTCTTTCCTGTATTCTATACACACACACACACACACACACACAGACACCCACCCACACACACACACACACACACATATTAGATTTTGTGCAGCAGAGAGGTTTAGTAGCACCCAAAGGGAGTATGTGCTTAATGACAAAGCTGTCGTTACCAAAGCTGTCACTGCTGTATGCTGTCAGAATTTATCCCACCGCAGCACGTGACATGTCACCTGAGTGTCCTGAGGATGGTGACATGATCTTTAGTCCCCTTCAAATCTATAGACTGGCATTTTGGCCACTCAGGCACTGGAGCCTTGTGTACATGCTAAACGCCTGGCCACCGATATCCTGACAGAAGCTTAACACGGCCATGCCAATATTCTGATAGCACCCAGTTAGTACGCATACAGTCAGACTTTATGTAGGGCATCATTTTAAACAAACTAAGATCAACAATAACAAATATAATAATAATAATTATAATAATAATAATAATAGTTAGCACTGTCGCCTTGCACCTCCAGGGTCTGGGTTCGATTCCCCGGCCAGGCTCGATTCCCATCTCTGTGTGCATGGAGTTTGCATGTTCTCCCCGTGCTTGGTGGGTTTCCTCCGGGTACTCCGGTTTCCTCCCACAGTCCAAAGATATGCAGGTTAGGCTAATTGGCGTTCCTAAATTGCCCGTAGTGTGTGATTGGGTGTGTGAGTGTGTGTATGTGTGTGCCCTGCGATGGATTGGCACCCTGTCCAGGGTGTACCCCGCCTAGTGCCCGAAGTCTCCTGGGATAGGCTCCAGGTCCCCCGCGACCCTGAACACAGGATTAAGCGGTATAGAAAATGAATGAATAATAATAATAATAATAATAATAATAATAATAATAATAATAATAATAATAATAATAAAATCATTCACATAAGCTGTTGCTGTTGCATTAATCTTCAACATATGAGAAGATGACTGATTTACTGTCTGATACTAACAATAAATACATATATAACATATATTTGTGTGTGTGTGTGTGTGTGTGTGTGTGTGTGTGTGTGTGTGTGTGTGTGTGTGTGTCACCATCCATTGCTTAGTCTAAATGCAAATAAATGTGGGTGCAAATGTGCAAATTATGACCTGTACTAAAGGTTGTGAAAGACTCGAATGTCCTCTGCTTGATAACTACTTGTGCTTAAGCTATAGATATAGAGGTGCAGTTTATGTTTTCGTTTAGTGTGTACCTTTCCTTGTCCTTACACTCTCTATTTGCCTGTGCTTTGCTTCTCTTCCTCTATATGCAAGTCCACAGATAGCATGCATATGCGTATGTGTGTGTGCTCTTGCTGCTCCCTCAGGGACCATCTGTCCATCCCTCCATTGACACAGTAATGGGTCTGTGAGGTGATCTGGATGCATAGTGGCGTCCGTGTTTGTGTGTCTGAGCCGTTGGTCAATAGAGCCCTCATCAGGAATTCCACACTCAAGCTTTTACATAAACAACCGCTTAGTGGGATTAGTGGAATGCTAGCTTGTTAGCTGGGTGAGGCAAACACCTATTAAATCCATGAGCAATCTCTCAAGGAGTTAAAAAATAACCTTTATACAATAAGCTTTATACAAACATTCCTGTATTTAACCCTAAGCAGGAATTAATTGTTATAGTTTCTACCAAAGCCAAAATTAATAAATATTCTACATTTTTAGATTTGATGATACTTTTTTTTAAATTATTGCAACAAAACTTTTTTTTTTGGCTCCTCTGGTTTATGCATCATCACAATTAACAGCCATGCGTAATGTGCATCATTATTATGCAGGGGTGAATCATTGATCGGCAATCATTTAATATTAATTAGTGAATTTAAGTCAAAACATTTATTTAAAATCAAATGAAGCCTCAAATAAATTTGCAATAACCTTCCTTAATACTCTACCTAATACTCTAATGAGGTGTTTCCTTCAATTCAATTCAATTCAATTTTATTTCTACAGGGCTTTTAATAATGGTCATTGTTGTGAAGCAGTTTTTTTTCAGAAAGGTTATTGTGGGTGAGGTTAAGGAGGTTTTTTTTTCTCTTTTGGAAGTGTGTTTAATGCTTTGGCTGGTAAAGGAGTGGATAGTTTGATGTACTGGTTGATGTGCTACTTCTGTTTGGAACTATTAATGTGGTAGTAACTATTAAATAATCACTGCAGAGATTTTATAGCTATAAGATTAAGTTAATTATATTTCTATATTTATAGAATGTTTTCCAGTGTATGGTTGTGTGTCGTCTGGATTCTCTCACAGGAAGTTCAGGGTCAGGGACATGCTGGGATAAGTGCATTAGTGTAGCAGCGGATTTTAGAGAGAAATAAAGAGGAGTTTTTACTCTCAGGTCTGTGTTCTTAAACTGTTGATCTTAGTTTAATTTTTAGATCACAAAAACAAATGTGAAGCAGAGAGTCCAATCATGGCTCCGGAGTACTGAGAAAACTTTCTACCTTGATGGTATTCAAACACTAGTGAAACACTGGGATAATACAGGAGGCATTCAAGTCAAAAATGGGACTTTTAATTGTACAGAATAACAAAACAGTTCTGAGAGTAAAAACTCCCTTTATGTCTCTATATAATCTCCTACTACAGTAATGCACAGTGTTTCACTACTGCTTGGACACCATTAAAGTACAAAGTTTTCTCACTACACCAGAGCCATGATTGAACTGTCTGCTTCACATTTGATTTTGTATACTAATACTCTTTAATTTATTTTTTGTCTATACTTTAATTTATTTTTGTTGCCATGTCACATAAAAATATCTTAAAGACTGACCTTGGGTTCATTTTTTACATGACAGAAACCTGCAGTTTAAACAGGGGTGTGTAGATTTGATGTCTTGCACCTATCACTGTTTAGTAGATCATTATTTCCCCCAAACAGCTTGATTTCAGTCATATAACTATAGTTTTTCAAATTTAAAATCTGATCATCTTCTTCAGCACACTCAAACCTTTAATCACAATTCTGATCAACACATAATACAGACACGATAAATCTCTCCGTGTATTATCAATGAAGAATAACGCAAAATGTGTTTTTATTATTTTGTGGACTTTTTAAAGTGTTAATATTTGATTCTTAATACTTAATAACAAAGTTGGGGGAAAAAAAGTCTGCTGTAAAAGGCTTTCACAGTGCACTTGCAGAAAAAAAAAAAAAAAGCTTCGGTCTGGGGTATTGAGAGTGCAGGGGCCACACACACAATGAATTAAAAGTCTGTTTGAATTTTAAGTATGCTACATTTTGTGCCAATTCTATGTGGAGAAGCATAGATAAGAATTAAAGAAAAGCACTGGTCGCTGAAGTTTTCATGATGAAAAGTGTTAATTAAATTAGTAGTAATGTTTAGTTAAGAAATGGTTTAGCTATGTGACCGAGGAGACAGACAATTATCTGATTGATTAAAATAAAAAGAGATTTTCTAAACTGATTTCTGATTACAGTCTGGCCTTTAAAAGGTGCCTGAATGAGGCTTATTTATTTCATTTTTCATAGGGTTCTAGACAAAACCTGTGATAATGGTTGTGGAAAAATCCCCCCTTACTAAACTCATAGCCAATAATAATATGCCATAAAATCATCAGCTACTTCCCCAAAAGCACCGAGAACTCTAATACAGGAATTTCTAGATGGCTGACTGTAAAGTACTTTTACTGTAGGAGTAGTAAACCGTAACGTAGCTCTGGATTTAGAAAATAAAATGTCTTTTGCAAGTTGGATAGGTTTTGTTGGCAGTAAAATCTTGCCTTAATTTATTTTTTTTGACATTACTGCTCCTACTAAATGTAGTACAGTTGAATTACTTGAGTAAATTTCATGAGTTGGCTATAAAATGTCACTTTTGGCAAGAATTTAAATATCTTAATTATCTCCATATTTGGTCCAGGGTGTACCCTGCCTCGTGCCCAGAGTCTCCTGGGATAGGCTCCAGGTCCCCACGACCCTAAATACAGGATAAAGTGGTATATAGAAGATGAATGAATGAATGAAAGAATCTCCATATTTGTGCAGTACAAGAGAATATACAACTCTGGCCAATATTTAGATTTTTGGTGTAATAGGCTCTCTCCAAAATTGTCCTCCCATTGTTCCATTCTCTTAACAGGTCATAAACTAACCTAATGGGAAATGATTGATATTAGAGGAAAAAGAAATAATCAAAAGGAAAGGACCTTGTCACATGTGCTGTCTTTCAAAAATAAAAATGATACATATGAAATCACATGGGAAGGATAATAGTGAACTTGATAAAAGGAGAAGGTGTTTGTCCTTACATACTGTACACAATGACGGGTAGGTCCACAGTGTGAGTGTGTGTATTGCAGCCAGTATATCACTCCAGGTTCATACTGAGGTCATACATTGTGGAAGACAATAACCACGCACTGTGTGTATATGTGTGTGTGTGTGTGTAGGTGTGTGTGTGTGGGTGTGTGTGTGTTTATGTGTGTGTGTGTGCGCGTGCGTATGTGTGTGTGTTAAGTTTAGATATTTTCTACTTTCAGACCCAGCAAACCCAACCTGTCCATCTGAATGCTGCTGAATGACCTACCATGTACCTTAAAATTGCTAACAATGCCATTTTACATAACACCAGATTTTGTAATGTTTCCAGATTATTCCTACACTGTATGTACATGTATATTATATACTATCCTGAGTTGGGTGCCTAGACTTTTGCACAGCGATGTACTATACATCCTATTTATAATACCTGCCTAGGTAATACCTATAATACCTCAAACCCCCATACACATCACTTCCATATGCTTGTAATCTACATTTGTTATTTATTTTAAATGTACAAGTAATCTATTCTATTCTATTCTATTCTATTCTATTCTATTCTATTCTAGTCTAATCTAATCTAATCTAATCTAATCTATATAAATAAAAAAGGGTTTTGTCTGTACAGTAGACTGAACTCGCTCTTTCATTAGCATCTTTACGTTGCATAAATTGGAGGTCTCCAAAAAACTTCTGTCTGTCTATTCAGGTCGATTTTGTCGCAGTATCACACAAAACTGTCTGGACAGAATTTACTGAAACTTTTGCCTGAATCTCTGCCTGAAGTTTAACCTGCACTATACTGTAAGTGAAATTAAAGTATTAAGTAAAAGTAATGTTATGAACAGTTATGTGGCAGATTTAATATTGAAAAAGAAAGTACAACTTAGTGTAAACAAGGCTTGTAAACTCAACCTTACAGACAGAGAGTTCTGCTGTACAGAAAGACACACAGACATGGACGTGGGCTTCAACCTGAAATATTAATAATAATAATAATAATAATAATAATAATAATAATAATAATAATAATAATACACTGATTACATTAAAAATCAGCAGATTATTTTTAGCTTTAACCATTTAACTGTTTTTTACAAACTCTTTTCCTGTCAATGACGCGTACTAACATTAGTCTAATCTAATCTCCACTGCAAGATGTTGCTACAAAATGCAGCAAACTCACCAACATATGTTACAAAATGAATGCAAATTAGTTTGGTAAAGTTACATTTCCATGGCTACTTAGTTTAGTAGAATAATGCATCAAATGCCAGAGACAGAGCAGTCCAGCTTAAATCAATTGGCGTTTAATGATTTGATTGTTTAAAATCCTGCAGCACTGAGCAGTCACATCAGTTATGTTATGCATTCCAAAGAGTGCTTAAAACAAAGAAGTATGATTTTTTTTTTTCCATTAGATCCCTAATGAGAAAGACAAAGGTAAAAGTGGCAGAGGAAAAAAAATAAATATATTTTTTTATTTCCATAGTGTTTTACTTGATTAACCTCTGTCTTGATTAACTAATGTCGTCTGCAAGGTTAATTATAGTCACTGTATTTAATGATTTAATGTTCTAGTGCTTTATATATATATATGCTAACCATTTCACATACATATGCTAACCATATATATATATATATATATATATATATATATATATATATATATATATATATATATATATATATATATATATATATATATACAGTATATGCAAACCATAGGTTGTGTGAAATTCATAGGTTTAGGTTTAATAGTCAGTAACTGAAATATGGAATATGGTATTCATAAACGAGCCCGTGTGGAGGAATAGCATCAATACAGTAGGTTTTATTATCTATACAATATATAAATCATATGGTAAAAATTAATGCATTAACTTTGGCACTGCAAAAGGGGTTAATAGTCTCAAAATGTGTAGTGTGTATATATGTATGTATGTATGTATGTACAGTATGTATGTATGTATGTATGTAGATTGTTACAGTGTATAAAACATATGCACAAACATTCTGTATCGGTGAGAAAATATACTTTGTATAAATAAGTAGAGAAAATTACTGTACAATGCAAAATGAGTAAATGTTTTGATAAGAGGATATGTGAGAGCAAAATACGTGCATTTCATATGAAAACATTATAAACTGAGCAAAACACTACATTTTATTTAGGTAATCATCCACTGTTGCACAGCACTGAACGGAATATTTTACAGCAGGAACTAAAGGATGTGGCCTAGTTTATAGGCATTTTACTATCTGTCCCATGAACCCATGTCCAATTTGCAAGTTAAATTAAAGACGTTGTCCTAGACCAACTAGTGTCTCAACTAATCAATCTATTAATCAGTCCACACTCTACCACCTGAATAGGACATTATCCCAGAAACCAGACTCAGGCACAATGGAACAAAGGATCAGGCCAAAGAAGTACTATTTCTCTAGACAATAATTACCTTTTTAATTACCATTTCACGATGGCCTTGCACCTTCACGTTTCAGGTTAGATTCCCGCCTCAGTGTCTGTGAGTGTGGAGTTTGGATGTTCTCCTCGTGCTTGGTGGGTTTCCTCCTGGTACTACGGTTTCCTCCAACACATACAAATTAGACTAAATGCCATTTCCAATTTGCCCATAGTGTGAGAATTAGTGTGTTAATAGTCTAGTGTGTGTGTGTGTGTGTGTGTGTGTGTGCTGTTTTATCGGTCTTTGTACTTAATCATAGCAATTAAAAATCTGTTAACTGAGAAATGTATCATACTAGTATCTATTGAGCCACTGCAGGGTTAGATATTGTACATACAAAGTAATGCAATAATGTTAGTACCATCAACTGAATGTTGTTTTTCAGCTAGTTATGAATACTATATTAATTAAGATGGCTCATGCACGGTACTGTACTCTACTTGTGACAAATGAAAGCTAGTTTTAAACCAATTAACTATTCATCTTAATAATTAACCCCAATCAATAATTAACCCCAGCCACTGGATACAGTGCCGGTCCCAAGCCCGGATAAAATGGGAGGGTTGCGTCAGGAAGGGCATCCGGCGTAAAACCTGTGCCAAGTTGTAGTGCGGACTGGATATTCCGCTGTGGCGACCCCTTGCCGGGAGCAGCCGAAAGACCAACAACAACAACAACTATTCTAATCTAAAACTAATCTAAATTTAAATTATTCATTCATTCATTCATTTTCTATACCGCTTAATCCTGTGTTCAGGGTCACGGGGGACCTGGAGCCTATCCCAGGAGACTTCGGGCACTAGGCGGGGTAAACCCTGGACAGGGTGCCAATCCATCGCAGGGCACACACACATACACACACCCAATCACACACTACGGGCAATTTTAGGAACGCCAATTAGCCTAACCTGCATATCTTTGGACGGTGGGAGGAAACCGGAGAACCCGGAGGAAACCCACCAAGCACGGGGAGAACATGCAAACTCCATGCACACAGAGACGGGAATCGAGCCTGGCCGGGGAATCGAACCCGGACCCTGGAGGTGCAAAGCGACAGTGCTAACCACTACACCACCGCGCCGCCAAATTTAAATTATATAGTTCTTTTAACAATGGACATTGTCACAAATTTACCAACATTTGGTTATGGTTTTAGAATGAGAAAGCCAAAAGCAAAAGTGTCAGGGAAAAAACCTTGAGAGAAAACAAACTCTGAACAGTATCCAAAATTGCCCATTTACCTAACACTCTATTCCCATAAACCTTCCAGATTGACGATGCTTTCAATTTGCGTACCCAGGCACAGATCCAAGTACACATGGACTCTAAAGCCTGGTATGTTTTAGTCAAGTGAAAATTCCATAGTGTGCCTTGGTGCATGGTTTAATGTGCCGCACTCATCTTTTCACTTGAAAAGGTCTCAAGTCTTATTTATTTATATAGCCCTTTATGCTACAACGTAGACCAAAGGACCAAGAAATTATAAAATAGAATACAATAAATAAAATACATAAAATACATAACATGCAATGGCAAAGTCAAGAATTAAAAGCGACAGAGTACAAATACGTTTTAACACGAGATTTAAAAACCTCAACTGAGGATGCAGATCTAACATCAGCGGGGAGCGCATTCCACAATCTAGGACCAACAACTGAAAAGGCTCGATACCCTTTTGTTTTAAGGCGAGTTCTCGGTAACAACAACTGAAAACAAAAGAAAATGGTTAAAAGTTCAAATACAAAAGCCAACTATATCTATTTTACTTCTCTTTGTTTTCATTAATGGCTCACAAACCAACTAGATGTGGACTGCCACCAGCTGATCAGAGAGTGTACATGTGAAAGCCAGCTAGTTGGGGAGAGTGGAGAAGGAGGACTTTTACCAGGGCATAACACAAAGCAAGTGTGTCCAGTGTGAAAACAGTCTGAGACTGTTTCTGAATTCTGAATACAAATTGGATAGCTGTTTTATAACTAAGTAGTGGGTTCAAGGATTGAAGCAAATGGGTCTTCTACAGCAATATTCATAATTTTAGGTACAGTACTAACAAAAGGGCCTGCAGGATCTTAGCAGCATCTGAAAAAAAGCTTTGTAGTAATATTATCTAGAAGAGTATCAGATGCATGACTGGAATATATACTCACACCAATGCCATTTACTGCTGCACATGAAGAAACAGAAAGGCCACCCAGAGACATTATCCAGAGGCCATCCAGAGTTATTGTGTGTTCCGACTATCAACCATGGGCATTGGTAGACCCTTTTACTGAGCTATGTGCCTCAGTATGTGTTTGCTTTGCCACTGAAAAATCTTAAATTTGAGTTTTAACAAGCTTGCATTTGGCTCAAGGCCATAAACTGCTGATCTCCTGGGGTTTTCACTCCCAGCAGTCTCCAATAATAATAATAATAAATTATTATTGCGGAATACAGAAAAAAGCCATGATACAGATTATTATACAGCAATTATACAGTAAATTTTAGCAACATCAGTAATAATAGTTCAAAGAATTGAAGTTTGAGTGTGGTTTGTAGAATTTAATGTTTAACAACGTCCATGGTACCAGTACTCCTGTCTTGTCAGAATTAAGCAGATGACCATTAATAAGCATCCAGTACCTAATGTCCTTCCAGTCATCACCTTTATTAAGCTGGTGACTATGGCTTTGTCGAGCTGTGTGTGATCAGAATTATAATGGAAACTAATATGATGTTCATGAATTATGTCACCCAGAGGAAGCATGTAGAGAGAAAATGTCAGTAGGCCCTAAAACAGAACCATGTGGGACACCAAACTTCATTTAAATACACGTGAAATTGTCATGATTTGCATCTACAAACTGATAACAATCAATCAAATAGGATCTATGTAAGTCAGGAGAGGGCTGTTCCTTCAACTACTACAACACTGTCTAATCCTATCTTCTTAATTTTTCTTTTATTTATGTGCATGTTTCCATGATGGTCTTATTCGTTAATTTTTTGCTGGTATTAAATAAGAATTTAGTATTATTTTTATTTCCTTAAAGACTGGCTGCATTTTTCCAGCAGCAGTAAGAGCTTCATTATGGCCTTCAGTAGACTCTTCTAACATGTTTGAAATACTACCAGTTTAGTTTGATGCCATTTAAGTTGAGTAGGTGGTCTCTTGTGCTTGTATGTTCATTGCACTGGTATTTTAAGGTTAAGTGGACTGTCTTATCTAGAGGTCAGAAAAATATTGACTGTAAATACACTATGCAATAAATACAATAAATACAAGCCACCAGGTGTTTTTGCACATACGTTTGAGCCCAACTGTAAGTTCTTACTGCTCTCTCTCTTTTGTTCATGCTGGGATGCCTTCTGCTGCTAGTCTTAGACAACAGCTAGTTCCACTCTGCACTCTGAACCATTATGTGACATTATGCTTCTTTCTCTCTCCCTCTCTTTGTCTCACTCTCTCTCATGTGAACCACATATTCACTTCTGAGATACCAGTGATTCTGACCCTGTAGCTCTCTGACTTAATGCAACTATTTTGCATGACTGTGATATAGTATAGCATTGCACTAATCCACGTAATTTTATTTTTAGGTTTGTACCAATAGATCTAGATTGGCAATTAGATATGGCTTTTTTCCTGCCGTGACAATTAGTTTACAAATATACTGTATGCAGCTTAATAAATGAGGCAAATTGTGTTTTAGATGCCATGAGTTCTCAAGTTTAAATTAGCAAAACAATTAATGACTAAATACAAACTTAATTATGCATACTTATAGCTCTAAATTTTAAAGGATTAGAGAGTGTGTATGCATGAATATGGCACTACAAAGCAGGCATAATCCAATAAATATAAACTACCATGGCCTGAATTAGTGGGTAATGACTCAATTAACTTTTGTTTTTGCACAGAGGAGATTTGGCCGCATAAATTAGCAGCTGCTCATTGGCGAAGTGTCATGGCCTAAGGACAGCTTACAAATACTGTGTCCAGTCTCTGTCAGTAGGTGACAGTGCAATATAGACGTCCAGCCAGACTTTGTGTTTGTGCAGAACAGACCGGTGTCGCTCACGCAGTGACAGTGGGAAGGCTGAGAGCCCCTGGGACAGCAGGCTGACGATGCCCTGAAAAGGTCAACTTGACACGGGCAAGCATCCCATCGACCTAGCCTCCGTCGGGCCATCGAAAAATCAGATAAAACTTAAGGCCACTCATCGATCCGCAGATATGCTCAAAGAGAGAGAGAGAGAGAGAGAGAGAGAGAGAGAGGGAGGTAGAGAGAGAGAGAGAGAGAGGTAGAGAGAGAGGTGAGTCAAGATGAAATGGAAAACTTTGCAAAATAGTATTAATATGATACTTAATATACTTAACATTAAGATGATAATATGAAAAATTTAGCTATGAACAAAATGTTGTTGGGGAACAACTTCAACTTCCAATGTATATTATATAGCACAAAAACAACAGCTGTCAGGTTTCACAATGTAAAACAAAACATAAATACAAGCATTAAAAAGAAATCTTTATAATTATTAATCATTATTATTGTCTGATGTTTTTATGCATAAGACAAAACTATGTACATATTTAGATACATGTGCAATATTTAAAGGTTAAAACCCCTCTGACCCCCACCCCCCTTAATATTCTACTAAACGTTTTTACTAAAAGTTGCACAAACTAATAAATACTTAATATAAAGTTCACCAGAACGTCTGTATGAATGGCTATATCTATTGAAGAGTGATATCTTTCATGCTGCTGCTGTCCATTTCCTTAATCTAAATCTCCTTCTTAGTAAGAGAACCATTTGTTCTTTTTAATTTTGCATCATTTGGGAAACACAATTAAACGTTTCTGTTTCCTTCGGTTATATCTTGAAACTGCTTGATGTATGCTATGCTGTACTGGCTGTGAATGTGTTGTTACAAAAAAGTTACAGATCTCTCTCTCTTCCATGGGTCTGAGTATATCACTCTCAGAGGTGTCAAGTAACGAAGTACAAATACTTCATTACCTTACTTACATTTTTGTGAAGCTGCTTTGAGACAATGACCATTGTTAAAAGCGCTATATAAATAAAATTGAATTACTTAAGTAAAAATTTTGGGTATCTATACTTTACTGGAGTAATTATTTTTCAGCCGACTTTTTACTTCTACTCCTTACATTTTCACGCAATTATCTGTACTTTCTACTCCTTACATTTAAAAAATAGCCTGGTTACTCATATTTTATTTCAGCTTGTCATTCAAAAAACAAACAAACAAAAAAAAGAAATCTGGCTAAATCACGCCATCCAGTTGGATGAGAAGTATAAATATACCATTCCGACACCCTATTGGTTGGTACGCAATCCATCGCACCTGCACATGACGTCATGTCACACACTCCAGCAAGGGTGTTTGAATAAATTAGCATTTTCGATTGATAGCGTTGTGATAAGTAGATGAAGATGTCCGTGATAGAGACTCAAGATTCGAGCGAAATGTCACAACCAAGCACCATCGAGGAGGTTGGTAGTAGGGCTGGGCGGTATACTTTTTCATACCGAATACCGGTGTTTTTTTTTTTTTTTTTTTAATTATATAAATTTTTCATATACCCCAATACCGGTGAGGGTGTGCATGTCATGCACACTCAATCTGCGCCCGGCACTAGGACCCGGAAGTAAGGCGGGCGCCAAACCAGGAAGTATAAAAGAGGTAAACAAACGATGGCTTACCGCTCAGTCATTGAGTTCGCCCGATGCCATTTCGGAATCGTTCGCCAAACCGTGAGTACTCACTTTCTTGGTCTTGCTTCCTGTTTGAGTGTGTGTTTATAGGACGCGGGTTTGATTTGTGTCTTTCCCTTGCTCTTTCTATCGTGAGAGTCCTTAGACTAAATAGCGTGATTATCCTGCCTATTCGTGCACTTCCGCGTTTGGGTTTACCATTCACGCAACAAAGGGCTAACCGGTAAGCTACATCTTCTGCTCATCTCCGGTTAGTTCGTGACAGAATGACTGAGCCTGCAGTTAACCCAGCGGATTACGCTCACCTCTGCGACGTGGTAGATGGACACGTTCGGTTGATTGATCAGCTGAACGCCGAGATCGCGACTCTCCGCAGTAGCGTCCGCGGATCTTCGGCGAGAGGCTGTCAGTCCTCCGGCTGGTCTATCTCCCGTCGCGGTTGCTGCCGTGCCGCCATCTTCACCTTCACCTGATGTATTTTTATCACTACCGGACAAATGGGATGGCACAGATGGGAGATGTAGCGTTTTTCTAACCGCACTGGATCTTGTGTTTGAGTTTAATTCCACCAGATACTCCACAGACCGACTGCGCATCGCTCTCCTCGTCTCATTGCTATCCGGGCAGGCAGCTGAGTGGGCCACGGCGGTTCTTCACTCCGATTCAGACACGGCACATTCTTATAATGAATTCACCAAACAACTGAGACTCACCTTTGAACATCCAGCCGGTGAGGTGGAGACCGACACCAGATTATACCATCTGCGGCAGGCAGGTTCGTCCGTGAGCCGTTACACGGCGGAGTTCCGTACTCTCGCCGTCCAAACCACCTGGGGTGACACCGCTCTCCGGACAACCTACTATGAGTGACTGGCATCTTATATCAAAGACGAGCTCGTGGGACGAGAGCTACCTGCGACGCTGGAGGGTCTCGTTCAGCTAGCTCTCCGGATCGACCAACACCGACTCTCTCGTCCTAAACCAGCCCCACGAAACCTGACACCTGCAGTTTCATCTCCATATACCACATCACGACCATCCACCACCCCCTCTCACGTTCCCACACCTGAAGCACGACCCACATTCAACTCCACCGTCTCTGGTGCTGTCGGATCTCCACCACCCGCCGTGGTTAACACGGGAGCCGGGGAACCCATGCAATTAGGGCGCGCCTCCTTGACCGCTGCAGAACGGGAGCGACGATTTAAGGAGGGGCTCTGCGCGTACTGTGGGTCCAGCGCACATCACCGAGCCATCTGCCCCCGTCGTCCGGAAAACGCTCAGACCCGGTGAGGAACGAGGGCAACTCACCGGGTCATCTCCAATTCTCCTCAGTCACCACCCAGACCTCCCGTCTCGCGGTCCAAGTAAGTCTCCAGTTTGGCCACAAACGAGTCAGAAGTACTGCATTTATCGATTCCGGTGCCGCAGGGAACTTCATTGACTCCACCTATGCCAATAAATTGGGGATAAAACTCGAGGCGTTATCCCAGCCGGTTCGGATCACATCCGTGGACGGTCGGTCCTTAGCCTCCAGCCCCATCACCACTCAGACCCAGCCCATCACCCTAATCATCAACAACCATCAGGAACGGATCCAGCTTCATCTCACCTCCATCACATCACCACCCATCATTCTCGGGTACCCATGGTTGCTTCAGCATGACCCCCTCATCTCCTGGGCCCAGAACCGGATCCTTCAGTGGGGGCCGACCTGCTCCGAGCTCTGCCTACAAGCACCGGCTGGGACGTGCTCTAGGGAGTCCGAGGCCCCCGACGTCGACACCAACGCCATTCCTGCCATGTACCGGGACCTGGCTGAAGTGTTTTGCAGAAAACGAGCCACGCACCTTCCACCCCATCGCCCCTATGATCTGGCGATTGACCTCCATCCGGGCTCGGTGCCCCCCCGCGGCCATCTCTACTCCCTCTCCAACACCGAGACGCAGGCGATGGAGGAGTATGTATCAAACGCTCTCCGCCAAGGCACCATCAGGCACTCCTCATCGCCCGCCGCCGCGGGGTTCTTCTTTGTGAAGAAGAAAGGAGATGAACTTCGTCCATGTGTCGACTATCGGGGGCTGAATAACATCACCATCAAAAACCGACACCCGCTGCCTCTTACCAACTCTGCCCTGGACGCCCTCTCCGGTGCCACCATTTTCACAAAGTTGGACCTTCGGAGCGCCTACAACTTGGTGCGCATCAGAGAGGGCGATGAGTGGAAGACGGCCTTCATTACACCCACAGGACACTATGAAAGTCTGGTAATACCGTTTGGACTTTGCAATGCACCCGCCGCCTTCCTGCACCTCATCAATGACATTCTCAGGGACATGCTAGGGCGGTGGGTCTTTGCATATTTGGATGACATACTAATTTACTCACGAACTGTTGATGAACACATCCAGCATGTCAGAGCAGTTCTAAAGAGACTACACGCCCATCAATTGTACTGTAAGTTGGAAAAGTGCGCTTTTCACGAGCGCTCCACCACGTTCCTGGGTTTTGTCATCTCGCCCCAGGGTGTGGCCATGGACCCGCAGAAACTCGAAGTTGTGCGTCATTGGCCCCTACCCAAGACCCTCAAGCAACTTCAACGGTTTCTCGGGTTTGCGAACTTCTATCGTCACTTTATCCGGGACTACAGTACAGTTGCCGCCCCCCTAACTGCTCTGACCCGACCCTCATCATCCCCTTTCACTCTCAACTCCGTCGCCATCTCAGCTTTCCAGAGACTCTGTCAACGCTTCACCACCGCTCCAATTCTTCTCCATCCAGACGCAAGCAAACCATTCGTTGTGGAGGTGGATGCCTCAGATGTGGGCGCTGGGGCTGTTCTCTCCCAGCGAGGTCCAGATCAGAAACTACACCCCTGTAGTTTCTTCTCCAAAAAATTTGACGCCACTCAGCAGCGATACGGTGTAGGGGACCGCGAGCTGCTGGCCATAAAGTGGGCTTTGGAGGAATGGCGTCACTGGTTCCAGGGCGCCAGGGAGCCATTCATTATCTGGACTGACCATCAAAACCTCATCACCATCCGTAGTCTAAAACAGCTCAACCCGAGGCAGGCGCGATGGGCATTATTCTTTGAACAGTACAACTTCCATCTGTCCTACCGCCCGGGGTCTAAGAACACCAAGGCCGACGCCCTCTCCCGACAGTATGAAGAAGACGTCACCCGGGCGGAACCCGCGCCCATCCTCCCACCATCCAAAATCATTGCACCTATCCACTGGGATTTGGAGACCAGGGTCCGCCAGGCACAGGCCACGGAGAACGAACCGGCAGGTGCGCCGCCTGGACGCCTCTACGTGCCCCTAACAATGAGAACGGAAGTGATGCAATGGGGCCACACCTCACCCATCTCCGGACACCCAGGCACCCGACGCTCTCTACAGTTTATCCAGCGAGCCTTCTGGTGGCCCTCCATGGCCCGGGACATCGGTGAGTTCGTCCAGGCGTGCCCAGTGTGCGCCAGGGCAAAAGACACCAATCAGCCGACCCCGGGGGGAACTCCAACCACTCCCTATTCCCCGTCGGCCCTGGTCGCACATTGCCATCGATTTCATCACGGGCCTGCCGGATTCAGAAGGAAAGACTACCATATTGACCATCATCGACCGTTTCTCCAAAGCCGTGCACCTGGTGGCCCTATCCGGACTCCCGTCGGCCAAGGACACCGCGGAGCTGATATTAGAGCACGTAGTCCGCCTGCATGGGTTCCCCAAAGACATCGTCTCGGACAGAGGGCCCCAGTTCACTGCCCGGTTCTGGAAGGCCTTCTGCCGTCTGATCAATTCCACCTGTACCATCCCCAGACCAATGGTCAGACGGAGCGGGCCAACCAACAACTGGAGCGCTATTTGAGATGCTTCGTTGCCGATCGCCAGCGCTCCTGGGCTCGCTACCTCCTATGGGCTGAGTTGTCTCACAACCTTCACGTCTCCTCTGCCACCAATCTCAGTCCGTTCGAGGTATGCCACGGTTTCCAACCTCCGATGTTCGAACACCAAGAACCGGAGGTTGACGTACCCTCAGCCCAACAGTTGGTCCGCAGGTGTCGGCGGCTCTGGACCCAAGCCAACCAAGCCATCCAACAAGCCAACACCCGCTATGCTGCTCAACATCGCCGCCGACACCCCCCGGGACGTTTGTATAACGTAGGTGACAAGGTCTGGCTATCTACGAGAAATCTTCATTTACACACTGAGTCAAAGAAGCTATCACCCAGGTTCATCGGACCATATCGCATCCACCTCAGAATCAACCCTGTCACCTACCGGCTCCAGCTGCCTGCGGCGGTCCGAATTCACCCGGTATTTCACACTTCACAGCTCAAACCCTTCACTACATCACCTATGGTTACACCCACCCCCCCTGCTCCTCCTCCCCGAATCATCGACGGTGGTCCTGCCTATACCGTACGCAGGATACTGGATTCGCGACCTCGGGGCAGAGGCATCCAATATCTAGTCGACTGGGAGGGTTATGGCCCCGAGGAGCGATCCTGGATTCCGGCCCGGTTCATCCTCGACCCCGAACTCATCAGAGACTACCGTCTTAGGGTATCCTCCACCCCAGGACCGTCTGGAGCCGGTCCTGGACAGGGGGGTACTGTCATGCACACTCAATCTGCGCCCGGCACTAGGACCCGGAAGTAAGGCGGGCGCCAAACCAGGAAGTATAAAAGAGGTAAACAAACGATGGCTTACCGCTCAGTCATTGAGTTCGCCCGATGCCATTTCGGAATCGTTCGCCAAACCGTGAGTACTCACTTTCTTGGTCTTGCTTCCTGTTTGAGTGTGTGTTTATAGGACGCGGGTTTGATTTGTGTCTTTCCCTTGCTCTTTCTATCGTGAGAGTCCTTAGACTAAATAGCGTGATTATCCTGCCTATTCGTGCACTTCCGCGTTTGGGTTTACCATTCACGCAACAAAGGGCTAACCGCTAAGCTACGTCTTCTGCTCATCTCCGGTTAGTTCGTGACAGTGCATACAAAGCACAGAGCATCGGGAACACAGAGCGGTGGATCGTCCTGCCACGGGACATTGTTTGAGAGGGGGATTGTTTTGCAGTGGTACCAAACATGCTGTGTGCGTCTGCATGACAGCGGTGGAAACGCGGCCTGTGTGTGTTGAGCGGTGAACAGCATGGACAAAGAAAATGTCGCAGACAAAGAGGAACTTCTTCCGAAAAGAGGAGCCATGTCGGTTGTGTGGAAAAACTTTGGTTTTAAAAAATCTGACGTTGATCAAACGCGCATCATATGTAAATGTCGAGCTAAAGTTGTAGGTTGGAACAACACATTTTTCTTTTTTTTTTAATGAAGTGTTAGCGCAGTGGCGGCACGGTGGTGTAGTGGTTAGCACTGTCGCCTTGCACCTCCAGGGTCTGGGTTCGATTCCCCGGCCAGGCTCGATTCCCGTCTCTGTGTGCATGGAGTTTGCATGTTCTCCCCGTGCTTGGTGGGTTTCCTCCGGGTACTCCGGTTTCCTCCCACAGTCCAAAGATATGCAGGTTAGGCTAATTGGCGTTCCTAAATTGCCCGTAGTGTGTGATTGGGTGTGTGAGTGTGTGTATGTGTGTATGTGTGTGTGCCCTGCGATGGATTGGCACCCTGTCCAGGGTGTACCCCGCCTAGTGCCTGAAGTCTCCTGGGATAGGCTCCAGGTCCCCCGCGACCCTGAACACAGGATTAAGCGGTATAGAAAATGAATGAATGAATGTTAGTGCAGTATACAGGCCCGTGGCACAGCCTAAGCTTTTATCCTTAATGCTTTTTTCCCCTTACGTTACTTTTACTTTTATACTTTAAGTAGTTTTGAAACCAGTACTTTTACACTTTTACTTGAATAAAAAGCTTGAGTTGATACTTCAACTTCTACAGAAGTCTTTTTAAACCCTAGTATCTATACTTCTACCCAAGTAATGAATGTGAATACTTTTGACACCACTGATCACTCTTCTGCATTATAATATATTGGGTTTTTTTTGTGACCAGTTGTACTTTTTCTCATCTTCTTCTTTCCCCTAGTACTGCACTTTGCTCTACCACAATGTCCTCCATCTTGGCAGAACTCCTCAGTGTCTCATCAGCCTCTGGTTTACTAGTAACTCTAGCATTTCCTTTGTCTGTGATGTTACCTGCAGTACAGATAGTGCTGGCTCAGGAGTTGCAGACCAGTTGTGGTGCCGTGTGAAAGGTTGTTTCCACCTGAACCCACTGGATATGCGACAAAACATTGACACTGCCACAAAGGAATTCCAGAGAATGGACATATCTTAAAAGTATAAAGAGCATTTTGATTCATTCACATTTTCCACATTTCAAACACATTTCCATAATTTCCATTTGATTGTGTAAAGCTGCTTTGTGACAATGACCAGTGTTAAAAGCGCATTTAATTAAAAGCCCTCATTGCTTTATCATAGCTATCCAAATATCATAGCTCTTAAAACCCAGAGTATTTTAGACATGTTTTGTTTTGTGTGTATGTGTTTATATAGGGCTCAGGATTGGACAGTATTGAGTGACATATCTTTTTATTCAGCACAAAATAGGCAATATAATGAAATGTTCAACCAACTATATAAATATAATTGAGCAAAAAATAAGAAAGAATGAAAGAAAGAAAGGGTCATAGAGAAATAGCACAGGTACACTTAAGCATGTGTTTTTGTTGTTGTTTTCAGCTGCTTCCGTGACCAAAATTGCTGTAACTCTCATTTCCAATATTCATATTTCAGTAAAGTAGGGATAAAATTTACACGTTATAAATGTAGTGATAAATTTTGTTCAACCTGAAATATCCAAAAACCTAAATAAACAGTATGACACCATTAACACATACACCAGTAAGACTTCCATATAACACACACATATGCAGTGGGAGAAAGGTGGCTTTTATACACATACCACATTGTTGTTAGGAGCACCTTCTTAAGTTAATACAGTATGTGTACCACAAGAGCACATAACCAGTCTGTGAGAGGCAGAATTATTGTTGGTTGTTAGGGGATCAAATACTAATTTCTCTCATTGAAATGCAACTTAATTCACAACATTTGTATCATGTGCTTTTTCTGGATTTTTGGTTGATATTCTGTCTCAATTCTTTACCATAAACCTATGATAAAAATGATAGACCCGTCAGTTCTTTGTAAGTGGGCAAACTTAGAAAATCTGTAGGGGATCAAATACTTAAAACAACATGTGTTCCGCAAGACGAGCAAAGATTGTGTTGACTTACGAGTACCGAGTATCATGTATCACGCATGCGCTTCTTGTTTTGACGCCGAGCGTCACGTCATCACAACTGAGCCAGTGATTTTTCTCTCTCTTGTGCTGCGGAATTGTGGATAGTCATCTCCTCTGTTGGGTGCGTCTCTTACTGGTATAATAGTGCGCGTCTCTTACTGGTATAATCAACATCCGTGCACGCGTGTACTGTGACCACATGCAGGGGCGGACTGGGACCAAAAAGTGGCCCTGGACTTCCTGGCCCACAGCAGCCGCACCACATACCACATTATAATACACTACATTGGCTTATTAATGTGGTGATTTATTTTTAACACAACTTACTAGTATAAAAATATAACGCAATACAGAAATAAATGCTTTTTAGGCATATTATTTGAAGTATCACTGAATGTATATTGGGTTATATTTGTAAAACAAAGGAAAGAACAACATATAAAATTATGAAGACAATATTTTAGCTAGTCGGGGGGGGATCATTCAGTCAGTGTAAGATACACCACTTACTGTATCAGTGTAAGCTGCAAGTGCAGCAGGTGTGATGATGAACCAGTGCCTGCTGATGATGACCAACACTTCTCCCCTTCTGTACCTGAGTGAAAATGATGCCAATCAAACTGAACAGGTAATCTGAAATAAAATCAGTAGCAGCATCAGCTCATGCTAGTAATTATTATTGTAGTCAATATTAATACAAATAATATTATTAATATAATTCACATTAATTTAAATGTCATTTTCTCAGCGTTATTTTGAATTAATATTATCTACAATAATTATTAAAATGAGTAACTAGTTTACTAGCCCGAGCTAATGCTGCCTCTGATTTTACTCCAGTTTATCTGTTTAGTTGATTTTCACTTGGCTCGGGTACAGAAGGGGAGAGGTGCTGATCAACATCATCCCTGACCCTGAGGCTGCTGGATCCAGACTCACTGTCCCTGACCGTAATGTTAGAGCTGTCAGAGCCTCCAGAACTGTAATTTCCCCAAAGGCAGAATCTACTAATTTGAAGAATTTCACAGCATCTGCTTTTAAAGCTTTTTCTTCTTCTCTAAATTTTCCATTTTCATCCATGTCAATAATTCATTTTTTGCTGTATCGAGAAAGGATCCATATCTCTCCCTCTGTAAATTAAAGGTGAAAGGGGGCGTGGTTTCAGAACACGTAATGGAATACGATTACAATACATTCACATGCACACAAACTGTGCTGCTTTGGGCCGGAAAAACAGCTCAGAGCCAACAATAGCGTTCAGCACAAAACCTTTATCAGCCTTTTCAGCGTCACAAAATTATAATGCAAAACAAAGTAGAAGTAATGAAAAGTGTAAAACAGTAGAGTGTTTCGGGGGAGCAGCACACCTGAGCTCCTGCTCTGTTCTCTCCTCCTCACACACACACACACACACACACACACCTCCTCAGCAACTCTTAAAGGGCAGCATACTGTACATACATAATGTGGTCTACAACATAGTAGTGGCCGTTACAAAACACACACTCTTTGTCGGCGGCGACAACAAACGAGCTCTGAACGTCCTAGACGTTTATGTTGTATTTTGTAGCGACGCTCGATTGACTTCTACACTGGCGTTCGTTTGTCTCTGTCTAACGCCAGCCTGCAGCCCAAATTGCAGCTTGTGTGTTAACCTGTGGGGGGCAGTGTGTCGGGAACTGGATATGAAAGCCCTTATAGTTTTATTTGAGGTGCCTCCTTTTAATATGGACCATTTTGCTATATTAGACATTAATCTTCTTGTTTTAAAAATTCTTGTATAAATAATTCTAATAAAATTATTTTATTTTTACATAATATGTAAAAAAATATTTTAAAAAATATAGGGAGAGAAAAAATCGCCGCCGCTACTGGGTTCAGCCTCTGACTGCACAACGTCGGATTAAAGTACGTTTTTTGTGGTTTATGAAGAAATGCGGACATTTCCGCGCAAGTTTTATTTTTTAAGCATTTTATTTATCGTTTTTTCTGCATTTCCCTCTGTATAGCATGTAGGATCATGGGATATATCCGGAAGCGTAAAATGAACGTGAAACAGACTAGACGCGTTTTCCTTGCTGCATAGAACGTTTTTTTGATGCCGTATAAACGTGCAGCCGGACAAACGCACATCACCAAAGCCCGTGTGAACTCTCTCATTGACTCCTATGTGTAAAAAACCCTCGGCGCTTCATCCGCGCTGATCGGACGCTCGATTTTAACGCCCATGTGAACAAGGCCTTAGTGTGTCGCTCATTTGAGTGTCATTAGAGAGATTTCTTGTTTATTTTTCTGATAAAACAGTGTTTGCATTGTGTGTGCAAAAGAGTGGAGGAAGGGTAACTGTGTAAGACAAGAAGGGGGAGAGGGGAGCTTAAATAACTCAACTAACTCAAATTGGATGCACAGATCCATTACCTCAATCCCACTGACATCAGTAACTAACGGTGTCCGGGTGGGTGTACTTTTGGCCATATAGTTACTAAACATTGCATATTATATGATCATGTTGTTAAGTAAATATCTACCGTAATTAGCAAGCATAGTGACATGGTGTGTGTTATTCCTGGTGACTCCATGAAAGGAAGACTAAAAGAGTTAGGTCAGCATTTATGTGTGGTGTACAATGTGTAATTTGTAAACCATGAAGTACACAAAGGGAAAAGCGATCCAACTAGTGTACAGGGGGAAAAAGTCTTGAAATACATTCATGCATTCATTTTCTATACCGCTTAATCCTGTGTTCAGGGTCGCGGGGGACCTGGAGCCTATCCCAGGAGACTTCGGGCACTAGGCGGGGTACACCCTGGACAGGGTGCCAATCCATCGCAGGGCACACACACATACACACACTCACACACCCAATCACACACTACGGGCAATTTAGGAACGCCAATTAGCCTAACCTGCATATCTTTGGACTGTGGGAGGAAACCTGCACATGCAAACTCCATGCACACAGAGATGGGAATCGAGCCTGGCCGAGGAATCGAACCCAGACCCTGTAGGTGCAAGGCGACAGTGCTAACCACTACGCCACCGCGCCGCCTCTTGAAATACAAAAAAGCTTTATTTGACACTTATATTTTGCAGTACAGTAAAATTCTTTCCTGGCACCAGTGGAGCACAGGGGGTTAAGGTCCTTGTTCAAGGGCCAAGCAGTGGCAGTTGGTAGTGCTGGGCTTGATTCCTTAACCATTTGAAATGTCAGATACAGCACGGTTGAGGTCTGGTTAGCTGTGTGACCTCGCACCTCCATATTTCGCACTTCCTTCGATTTTCACCTTGGGTCTGTGTGTGTGGAGTTTGTGTGTTCTCTCCGTGCTTGGTGTTATTTTTCCAGTTCTATGTTTGTTTTGTTCATGTTTTTATTTTTCTCATAGAAATTTTTTTTTGTTATAGTCTTTTTAAGTGCATTTATCCTGTGTCTGCAGTTCAGTTTATGTAATTCTTTAATTGTTAGACATGCAGTTACATTGTGCTCATTCAAAGTTATGTAAATTGTAATAAATAAATTTGTTTAATGCATTGTACCATACCTAAACTATGATTAAGCCCTGCCTTGTATATTAATTGGCTCACTTTTCACACTTACAAGGAGACAAGAATCTTGTAACCAATCATAATGCAAAAGGTGAAGGTTGTCAGGAAAAATATGCGTAACCTAACATAAACTTGTTAACAGACTATGTAATGCAGGAACTCAACAACAGTACATGCCATCTACAACACCTTTTTGTCTTTATGATTGCATTTAAAGCAGAGGAAAAATGGCCATGCCTCTGGGAATCTACCAGTGGACCCAGCATACAGTACGCTCTGGATGCACAGCGACCCACGTTTGACAGAATTCTAGAGAAGATGCATGACAGGGGGGGCTGGGCATGGGGGGTGGGGTTGTCTGTGACCAGCAAGAACAACACGGTGACTCCAAATATCAGTGAGTAATACAATCTGTCATGTAGACATTTACACATGGCTGGAGAAAACCAAACAGACATAAACTCTACATACTGTAAAAATCCTTTAAACTAGTAACATCTCTCTCAACTTAAGATCTCAACAGATATGTTCATATCTACATAGGAACATTACTATGAAATGTATTAGGATTTAGGCCTCATCACAGGTCTGAGGTTTGACGGTGTGAAAATAACTCAATTGGTTGATGATTATGAGCTGATTGGTTGCTTTACATTTCAGTCTGTGTTTCCTTCTGGCTCTCCCTTTTAATTATGATGTCATAGTTGGTCCTGCTGGAGTCCCTGCTTGCACTCTGCCCTAAATATACATGCACTTTATACATTGTGTAACAGTGACCATACCTAACTGCCATCTCTCCTTCTCATGGACATTCTTATCATTCTGATACATACAGTACACGTTCACATCTCACGTTCACAAACTTAAATAATTCTTTTGATTGTGTAAAGCTGGTTTGTGACAATGACAATTGTTAAAAGCTCTATACAAATAAAATTGAATTGAGTTGAATCACAGCACAGACACAGTGCTTGTTAAAGTAGTGAATGACCTCCTTTTGGCCAGCATTGTGTTTACTTGCTTGTGTTCCTTGACCTCAGCGCAGCTTTTGACACCATTGATCATACAGTACTATTCCTCTTGATACATTAGAAAATGTTGTGTGAGTTAAGGTAACAGCCCTCTCCTAGCTCATAGATGTAAATGGTGATTATTCAACGTGTCCAATTCCACAGGGTTCTGTTTTAGCCCTACTGCTAATTTCTCATATACTTTCTCTGGTTAACATAATTCATAAGCATAGTATTAGATTCCATTGTTATGCTGCTGACACATGAAGTGTGAAGGACATTAGACACTGGATGCTAATTAACTTCCTTCTGCTTAGTCCTGACAATACAGAAGTACCAGTATTAGGACCACACGCTGGATGGCCTTTTTGGTTCATCAAGTGCAGCAGTAAAAGTCCTTAGTGTTATTATTGATTCCTGTCTTTCATTTAAAGCTCATTTAGATAATATTAATAGGATAGCATTCTTTCATCTCAGAAGTAATTGCCAAGATAAGAGATACATTGTCACTACATGGTGCCTACTGTCTGAATGTTCATAAACAAACGCCAGTCATACCAGAAGGTATAACAGACAATATGAGCACATCACCTCAATTTTATCCACATATATTTACATTATTTTTAATTGCTATTATGACATAATGTGGCGTGGGCGGGGCGGCGGCTGACGACCGTCATGCCTTGCGGGGGTTCTCTATGTGTCCACCATGAGAGTGAAGGGTGTTTAGGTTAGTGGCTTCGGCCAAGTTGGGCGTGTGTATGTGTGTGTGCTTGATCTGTGTGTGTATGCTTGTGCTGAGAGTAATAAACTACTCCCCAGCCATTTGCATTGTGGAGCAAGTAAGCTCACTCGTCCTCCAAGATCCCTGCTAGCGTCAAAAAACGCTACAATATAAAGCACTCAATGTTTTGCTCTACATTACCTGAATGACCTGCTGGTATTTTAGGATTTGCCATTCCAATGTTGATTAAACAGTGCTGGCTATTTGTTGGTACCTCATATAACAAAGACTATAGCAGAGGAAGAGCTTTCTTTTAGAAAGCAAAAAAGTTATGGAGCGGCCTTCCAATTAATCTTTTACTCTTTTTTCCCCTTAGAAAAAGCAGGAAACGTTGGGGACTCGTGCGCATATCCTTTTTTGGTGGACTGGTATGTTTGGATGCTGTCTTCCCCCATTCTCATGAGCTGACACAGGTTTGTTAACAAAGAAGTTACTGGATGTTTTACTTTCCAGGGAGCCTTCATGTCTGTGTTACCTTCTGGTTCTTCCTTTACACTTCTGAGTCAATCAGTAAGTAGCCCAACTTCTTCCAGAAGAGACAATTTTATCATACACTTTTCTAAGCCAAGCTTACCCAAAACAAGATAAACAATCAGCAGCTGATTATGCTCTTATATTCTGCATGCTAAAAGATAACAGCAATTACAACACCATTAGTGGAGTACTGCAACACTCTTTCGTGACGCCCAGTAATCCAAAACCCATAGAAATCAGTCACATATTTTGACTCATGATGAAGGGCTGCCTCTTATGGAAGTAAATGACCTATGATAGAAAACAGTATTGAACAAGAGTGCAAACAAACATGGACCAAGGACACTGCTAGTGAGCAAGAGACATTGATTCATATATATTTTTTTCACATTACTGAAACAACACCACCATAAACCTCGGATTCCAACAGAATCTTCACTGTACACAAGAGCTCGCTTTATAAGATATTAAACCTTGAAAAAATTAAGAGTTGTTGCTTAGTTTTTTTGCCTCATTTCTAGGCTACATATTTGCCTGCTAACATCATTTACAATTAGGGTTGTTCCGATTCCGATACTGGTATCGGAAATGCTGCCGATACCACAAAAAAAGCTGGCATCGGAATCGGCGAGTACTTCGGTCCACGTACCGATCCGATACCATTTTCCTAAACAACCTATCTATGCCCGCTAGCTTTGCTAGCTTAGCTTACTTACAGAGTGTCATGGCGTGCGCCTGTGATGGGCATGTGCCCAAATTGATATCGCTCCTTGCTCACTAGTTAGGCGGCCTCCCCTCCCTTTAGGTATGTGAAGGAGCAGGGGCGCAGAATCAGGCAACGGCCCATGAGCTATAAAACACAGCGGGGAGTGTAGCTCGGGGTCTGACTGTCGGGAAGCTGGACTTTGCGACGCGGTGGATTTTATGAGAGACAGTGGCACAAGAGCGGGGCGATGTGATGCGCCCCAGAGACTTTAAAAAGGGGGGCGCCTTTGATCTCCGCGAGAGGAGCGCGTGAACAAGCTGCGCGAGCTCCCGCGGCACCTTCACTTCCGCGTAGAGCCCGCCTTCGCATCCCTGCCATGGAAGGGGAAAAGGCCGCAGAGAGCCTTTAACCCTTTCCTTACCCATTTTTCTAAATAAATTACCCTTTTCCCTGTAAGACCTCACCTCCTGTCCGTGTTTCATGCTGTCGCTCGTGCACTTAGGGTCGAACCCGTTACACAGGGCTAGTAGTATTTTATTTTAAAAAAGAAATGCTATACAGTGTGTATGTATATATATATATATATATACAGTATATATACACTGTACAGATAGACACCCAGGTATCGGATCGGTACTCGGTATCGGCCGATACCCTGAGCCCAAGTATCGGAATCGGTATCGGGAGGAGAAAAATGGTATCGGAACATCTCTATTTACAAGATAAGCTAAACATGAACAAACGCTATAAATGTTCATTAAATATCAGACGCGAGTAACATAAAAACTGAAATCATTTAAAAAAAAATGTTCATGGCTGCAGGATTACAGTAAGTGTGTATTAATGATCTCATTTGGGCGTGCATGGCTGTAGAGAAATGTAATAGAGTAAAAAATCACTTTCACTTTTGTCATTTGATGAATGTCTGGACTGTGTTTTATCTTAAAGTTATGTTTATTTTGTGTCATTGGATGCTTTTTTGTCTACAATTTAAAAACGTATTTAAAAAAAGGTATTACCCCTGTTTATGGAATCTACGTTCATTGATTTGTGGTACAGTAGCAGCCAAAAGTATTGAGACAAAAGTGAATGCAATGTTTTACATTTACAATGGTTTTAAAAAACAACAATTAAGATAATAAAATAATAATAATTTATTATTTTATGCAATGAAGTTGCTAAAAAACAGTCAGTATTTAGTATAAAGCACTAAATACAGCTGAGCATAGAATAAAAAACTATTTGTTTCATCTGCAGTACTCTCCATGCCTGCTTAAATACTTCCTGAAGATCATGTACAGTAATTTGCCACAGAAGTTAACAATTTACTTGAGAATTCTAGGGTTTTGTGGGGATGTGCACACTTCAGCATTTTAGAGTAAAGTCATATAATTATTTGTTTAATCTAGTAACTAAATCAGCTGATTCTAATTAGCACAGTTCTTCAGTCAGATATAGAATCAAACAATTATTGACATCACCTGTTCTGAGCACAGAGAGAACAATAACACAAGACATGCTGTATTAATACTTTTGGCCTCAACAGGTTAGTGTAGTTCCTTAGTGTAGTACCATCACATAACACTTCATGTAAGCTGGTTCATCACCTATTAGCTTATTATCTTCACTATGCAAGTGTGAAAAAAATGCAGTGGAAATTTTAATTCATTCATTCAAAATCTTTATTCTAAATAAATATGTGAGGCGTTCATATTTCTCGATAAGATATTTGATAAGTGGTGTAGTGGTTAGCACTGTCGCCTTGCACCTCCAGGGTCTGGGTTCGATTCCCCGGCCAGGCTCGATTCCCGTCTCTGTGTGCATGGAGTTTGCATGTTCTCCCCGTGCTTGGTGGGTTTCCTCCGGGTACTCCGGTTTCCTCCCACAGTCCAAAGATATGCAGGTTAGGCTAATTGGCGTTCCTAAATTGCCCGTAGTGTGTGATTGGGTGTGTGAGTGTGTGTATGTGTGTGTGCCCTGCGGTGGATTGGCACCCTGTCCAGGGTGTACCCCGCCTAGTGCCCGAGGTCTCCTGGGATAGGCTCCAGGTCCCCCGCGACCCTGAACACAGGATTAAGCGGTATAGAAAATGAATGAATGAATATTTGATAAGTTGGGTCAGGGGTTTTGATTTGGCCTGTGTGAAAAACAGTGTGTCAATAAACCGCATACTACCAACTGTTCATGACCATCTGACCATTAGAACTCACCATTGTGTTCATCAGCAGAGAATCAGGAGCCACTGGTAACTAAAACAACATGGTAAATCCTGTTAACACATCTTACATCATTTATACCCACAGGGAGGTTGACTTCAGATCCTCACTGCTAAGTTTCCCTCCCCAAAGAATGCCCCACACAATTAACCTTACTGACGTTAAATTCAGTCTGTATTAGTTACATGTACATTACTGCATAGTGACATTCTTTATTCTTTGCAAATTTTTTTATTTTTTTTTATTTACCTTTATTTAACCAGGCAAGACAGATTAAGAACAGGTTTCTTATTTACAACTGTGGCCTGGCAAAGGCAGAGCCTTTTGGGGGACGTAGGGGAACTGATAAAAAATAAAACATTTTAAGAAATATAAATGAAATTACGAAAAAATAATAATAATAATTTAAATACATATATATACACACACACAGATACATAGGCACACATGCACATATATATACACACATATGTACAAGCATATGCATATACATACATATACACACATACATACATACATACACATATAGACATGTGAAGAGTGGAGCAGCAATAAATAAGAGCAGCTAGTCAAAATAACAGCTACAGACGTCTTTGAAGTGGGCTGAAATCCGTGAATGAAAAACAGACTTAGGAATGAGATTGTCCAATTTTAAAGTTTTTTGCAGATCATTCCAATCTCTAGCAGCAGCGTTCTGAAAAGATGACAGGCCAAAAGCAGAAGAAGCCTTAGGAACTGTCAGCTGAATCAGGTTAGCAGAACGGGTGTTATACCCAGAAGAAAAGAAGTGTAACAGTTCTTGTAGGTAAGAAGGGTATAAGCCGATGAGAGTATTGTAAATGACCATATACCAATGGATCTTACGACGGGTATACAATGAAGACCAGTTGAGAGAAGAATACAGAGTACAGTGATGTGTTTTGAAGGGAGCATTCAATATAAACCGGATGGCAGAGTGGTAGAGAACATCAAGCTTTTGAAGCAGGCCTTTGGATGCAGATCTATAAATAACGTCCCCATAATCAAACATGGGGAGAATGGTCATTTGCACCAGAGTTTTCCTAGCAGATAATGTAAATGCAGAACGCATTCTATAAAGGAACCCAAGTTTTGATTTGATTTTGGTCTTCAAATTATCAATATGCTTTGAAAAAGACAGGGTGTTATCTAGCCAAATACCCAGATATTTGTATTCAGTAGTCTGTTCCAATGGTGTCCCATCAAGGGAGCAGATACTTGGAAAGCTAGATGAAATGTGACCTTTTTTTCCAAACCACATGACTTTAGTTTTGGAAGTATTTAGCTGAAGATGCAAATTGGAAAAGGTCTTTTGCAATCTATTAAAATTGAGTTGAAGTTGCTGCAAAACTGCAGCTGGAGAAGGACCTGTAGAGTAAAGAATTGTATCATCGGCATAAAGATGGATAAATGAGTCTGTAACAGAATTAGCTACATTATTAATATAAATAGAAAAAAGTATAGGTCCAAGTATTGATCCCTGTGGGACACCATTGGTGACTGGGAGAGGCTGGGAAAGAAGTTGTTCAGATTTCACAGACTGCACTCTATCACTTAGATAACTAGAAAACCAAGACAAGGATTGGTCAGAGAAGCCAGTATCATAAAGCCTATCAATAAGACGTTTATGATTGACAGAATCAAAGGCCTTGGCCAAATCAATAAAAATAGCAGCACAGTACAATTTAGAGTCCAATGCAGAATATATATCATTTAACACTTTAAGAGTTGCTGTTAGACACCCAAACCCTGTTCTAAATCCTGATTGAGCAGGTGATAAGATGTTGTGAGCTTCCAAGTATTCAGTGAGTTGACCCTTTACAAGTTTTTCCAAAACCTTAGAGATACATGGCAAAACAGAAATAGGCCTGTAACAATTGGGATCTGACCGATCGCCACCCTTAAAAAGAGGAAACACTAATGCTGACTTCCAAGCGCAAGGGATTTGCCCTGTGTATAAAGATAGATTGAATATATCTGTGATGGGGACGGCAATAATAGAGGCAGCAATTTTATAAAAGACAGGATCCACCTCATCAGACCCAGCAGATTTATTGGAATCTAGCCTGAGGAGTTCATCCAGAACCTCCTCCTCAGAAAAGGACCGCAAAATGAAACTATAGGAGGTGGAAGGAGGTAGTGTAGGATGAGGGAGAGTTGGAGGAGATGCAGTAGAGCAATTAATAGGATTTATAGGTGATGAAGTAGAATTAGAAGAATCAAGGGTTAAACCAGAAGTTATAAAATGCTTATTGAGAAGCTCTAACATATGCTTCTTGTCAGATACCACAGTGTTCTCTAAATAGAGTGAAGGAGGTAGCTTACAAGATGGTTTATTTTCCATCTCCTTTACTGTATTCCAGAATTTTTTAGGATCAGAGCTACTAAGAGATCCCAGCCTCTTGTTAGTAGGTTGAGGTCAGAGCACAAGGTCAGCCATTATATGGTGCCCATGGAGCAGACAGGGTTAAGGGCCTTGCTCAAGGGCCCAATAGTGGCAACCTGGCAGAGCTGGGGCTTAAACTGCCAACATTCTAATCAGTAACTCAGAGCCTTAACCCAGTAAGCCACTGCTCGGTCTGACTGAGAGGAGACTCTGTACTATCAGGTGTTTCATCTCTAATCTGAGATGTTGAATATATAAAAATAATTAAATCTTGCTTTGATTGCCAGTGAGGAAATTCTCCCGAGCCCCATATGCTGTGTCCCTGCTGTTTCTCTCTACCCTGTATGGTTTTATCAGTATCTGAGAGTGCTTTACTCACTGTTTTACTGATCGTTTGTTGCTCCCCTGGAATTCTACATCAGCCAACATTAGTGCCATATGTCCCTTTGCTCTCAGAAGTGGTGATTAATCAACTTTAACCTCATCTCACAATTCCATCCATCCATCCATCCATGAACCTTTGTAGTCCAACTAGAGAGGTTCCTAGATATACTACAGAGGTTCCTAGAGGGATGGATGGAACCCCTCTAGGAACCTCTGTAGTCCAGCTAGAACCTCTTATCTTCACCTAAGGAAATGCAAGTGCAAATAACTTCAGTGGAAATTTGAATTCACTGAATTGAATTAATCTCAGAGGTGATGATTAATCAACTTTAACCTTATCTCATAATTCCATCCATGCATTCATCTAGGAACCTCTGTAGTCCAACTAGAGATCGTGGAGGCAAATGGTAATTACCATTGTATTTAACCCATTTTGTGACCGTGGTAGGAATTCCAGTCAATACTCACTTATGCATTCACACACTACAGGCAATTTGGGGATTAGGGCTGTGGGATTAAGCCAGTTAACTTGGATGAAAACCCACCAAGCACGTGAAGAACATGCAAACGCCATGTACACAGATCCAGAGGATTCACAACCAATGCCCAAACCCCAGTGACTGGATGCAGTGCTGTTTCCAAACCTGGATAAAATGGGAGGGTTGTGTCAGGAAGGGCATCCGGGAATTCATAAAACCTGGGCCAAGTTGCATGTGCAGATCAAATGGTTCGCTGTGACGACCCCTCGCTAAAAGTTAACAACAAGTAATACATTAGGTTTGCTTTTCTTTCCTTTCACTCATGAAGCAGATAAAGATTGCAAAGTGAGGAAACGTGGAGACATAATGATGGATGAGAAGAACCTGGAACTGAGTAAAGGAAGAGCACACATTTGGTGTTGGTTTGCAACATCTAGCGGTCAGAGTGGGAAAAACAGACGAGGTGAAATAAGTGTGCGCGTGCACACACACTAAATTATCTCACGCAAATATGTGACTAAAAGCCTAGACTAAAAGATTATATTTTGCCAGGTTTTCTCGGTTGCATTTTATATTTTTTTCATGTACTCACAGACGGGTTACGGTCCAAACTGGGGGCGTGGCTTTTGAATTTGGCTTTGCACAACTTATCAGCTTTCGAGTGTTATACACTTGTTGGTTTTACCAGTTGCATTTTTACCAAGGCTTTTTATTTGTTTGTTTTGTGTTGTTGTTCAAAGCGTTTTGTTTCCCCTCACCCTCGTCGTGTGTCTCAGTCACGTGGCGTGAGGAAAAAGAGTGATTTTTTTTTAAATGTAATTTCAGCGAGAAAACTTACTGTATCTGCAGCTCGTCCAGAGTCACCATGGGCCTCTTGGCTGCAATTCTGATCAGCGCTCTCCTTGTTCGGCCTGTGAGTTTAGGTGGACGGCCTTGTCTTGGTAGGTTTACAGTTGTGCCATACTCCTTCCATTTCTGAATGATGGCTTGAACAGTGGCTCCGTGGGATGTTCAAGGCTTTGGAAATCTTTTTGTAGCCTAAGCCTGCTTTAAATCTCTCAAAAACTTTATCCCTGACCTGTCTGGTGTGTTCTTTGGACTTCACGGTGTTGTTGCTCCCAATATTCTCTTAGACAACCTCTGAGGCCGTCACAGAACAGCTGTATTTGTACTGACATTAGATTACACACAGGTGCACTCTATTTAGTCATTAGCACTCATCAGGCAATGTCTATGGGCAACTTACTGCACTCAGACCAAAGGAGGTTGAATAATTATGCACACCCGACTTTGCAGTTATTTATTTGTAAAAAAAATTTTTGGAATCATGTATGATTTTCGTTCCACTTCTCAAATGTACACTGTAAAAAAAATAAGCGTAAAAAAAACGGTCAAATGACTGGCAGCAATGGCTGCCAAACAAAAACCGTAAAATTAAGGTAAAATACTAGTTCATATTATGTTCAAAAACATTAAATTTACAGAAATTGTTATTTTATCTTTTACAGAGAAACACCGTTATTTTACAGATTTTTCCTGCATTTATACAATTAAACACCTTCATTAAACGATCAGCAGTAGAAGTTTAGCAGTGAAACACCATTATTTTACAGATTTTTCCCAAAATGTATACGATTTAACACATTCATTAAAACAGCACTAGACGTATAGCAGCAAAATGTTTTTATTTTACAGTTTTTTACAAAATTATTACAATCAAACACCTTCAATAAAGCAAAAGCATTAGGCATTTAGCAGGGAAACACTGTTATTTACAGATTTTTCATAAATTGAAGATCAAACACCATCAAACAAAGCAATAACACAAAACCCCTGATATTTAACTTTTTCTTTTCATAAATTCCTATGAATACACATGTTCAATAAAGTGTTAACACAAACTCAAGATTACAATATTTGTAAAAAAAAAAAAAAAAAAAGTCTGTATAACTGACACAGTATAGTACAGGTATGATGCAAAATACAGTAAAAAAGAAGTTCAGTTTTATAGCAATACAGTAAAATCCTAAAATGAAAAACAATGAAATATTTAGACTATTGTGCTATAACAGTGAAACATTCTCTCTCACAAACTTAAACATTGCTGTGAAATATCCTTGACCAACAACCTATGAAGAAATGAACAATTTCAAACAATATTCTCAATGTTCCAATTAAAGTTGGATTGGAAACTTTATTACAAATATAGTACAATGTGGTCCCTTTTTAACTCTATTGTTCTTATATAATGTATGTGTACAAATAACTTTTAGTTCAGAGTCCTAATGTCTTAATCCTAAGTGCAATTAAGTCAAATCTAAAACAAACCAAAATGGCAAAATGGTCTGATCTCTGATAACAACGAGATGGCCTACCTGAAGGAGATTAGGATTCTGGAGAACTGGTGCCAGAGGAACAACCTCCTTCTAAACGTCAGTAAGACAAAGGAGTTGATAGTGGACTTCAGCACTAAGCAGGAGAGGAACTACCAGACCCCCATCATCAATGACAGCCCAGTGGAGAGAGTGGACAGTTTCAAATACCTCGGTGTTCACATCACGCAGGACCTGTCATGGTCCTGTCACATCAACACCGTGGTGAAAAAGGCCCGACAGCGTATCTACCACCTCAGGCGCTTAAGAGACTTCCGACTGCCCTCCAAGGTGCTCAGGAACTTTTACTCCTGCACCACAGAGAGCATCCTGACGGGAAACATCTCAACCTGGTTCGGGAACAGCACCATGCAGGACAGACGAGCTCTACAGAGTGTGGTGCGATCAGCTGAGCACATCATCCGCACCGAGCTCCCTGACCTGCACTCGATCTACAGCAGGAGGTGCTGGACCAAGGCCAGGAAGATCGTGAAGGACCTCAGCCATCCCAACAAAGGACTGTTCTCTCTGTTGAGGTCAGGAAAGTGATTCCGCTCCCTGAAGGCCAACACAGAGAGACTGAGGAGGAGCTTCTTCTCGCAGGCAATAAGGTCTCTCAACAACAACACAACACAGGACTGACCCTGGACAGGACTCTGGACTTTCTGGACATTCGTTTACACTAGTGACCACTGCACAACTACACTTTGTGGTCATCAAACCACTCAAATCACTATCACAAGTCACTTTAAATAAATCACTTTAAGCATATTCGTACTGCACAAGACACTTTAAACATGTGGATTGCACAACCCTGGACATTACCATACTTTTCCTACTCGTACAGCTGCTCTGATTGTTCATATATTTTCTATTTTCTATATTGTGTATTGTTGTACAGTTATTTTATCTTAACTTTAATTTTTATATTATTATTTTATTCTTTCCTAGTTAAATTTACCCTCTATTTTATTTTTCATATTTATTTCTAGAGATGTTCCGATACCATTTTTTCCCTCCCGATACCGATTCCGATACTTGGGCTCAGGGTATCGGCCGATACTGAGTACCGATCCGATACCTGGGTGTGTATCTGTACTGTGTGTGTTTGTATGTGTACATACTTATATATATATATATATATATATATATATATATATATATATATATATATATATATATAAAATTTCTTTTTTAAGTAAGGGTTCGACCCTAAGTGCACGGGCGACACCATGAAACACGGACACGAGGCGAGGTCTTACAGGAAAAAGGGTCATTTATTTAGAAAAATGGGGAAGGAAAGGGTTAAAGGCTCTCTGCGGTCTGTTCCACTTCGGCGGCAGGGATGCGACTGCGGGCTCGACGCGGAAGTGAAGGTGCCGCGGGAGCTCGCGCAGCTCGTTCACGCGCTCCTCTCGCGGATATCAAAGGCGCCCCCCCTTTTTTAAGTCTCTGGGGCGCATCACATCGCCCCGCTCTTGTGCCACTGTCTCTCATAAAATCCACCTCGTCGCAAAGTCCAGCTTCCCAACAGTCAGACCCCGAGCTACACTCCCCGCTGTGTTTTATAGCGCCGATAGCTCATGGGCCGTTGCCTGATTCTGCAGCCCTGCTACTTCACATACCTAAAGGGTGGGGAGGCCGCCTAACTAGTGAGCGAGGAGCAATATCAATTTGGGCACACGCCCATCACAGGCGCATGTCGTGAGACTCTGTAAGTAAGCTAAGCTAGCAAAGCTAGCGGGCATAAATCGGATCGGTACGTGGACTCAAATACTCGCCGATTCCGATGCCAGCTTTTTTTTGTGGTATCGGTAGCATTTCCGATACCAGTATCGGAATCGGATAAGCAATATGGTTTTATGCCTAGAAAGAGTACATCAGATGCAGTATTTGCTTTGAGGATGCTGATGGAGAAGTACAGAGAAGGTAATAAAGAGTTGCATTGTGTCTTTGTAGATTTAGAGAAAGCGTACGACAGGGTGCCGAGAGAGGAGCTGTGGTGTTGTATGAGGAAGTCTGGAGTGGCAGAGAAGTATGTTAGAGTGGTGCAGGACATGTATGAGAGTTGTAAGACGGTGGTGAGATGTGCTGTAGGTGTGACAGAAGAGTTCAAGGTGGAGGTGGGTCTGCATCAAGGATCGGCTCTAAGTCCCTTTTTGTTTGCTCTAGTGATGGACAGGATGACAGATGAAGTTAGACAGGAGTCTCCATGGTCTATGATGTTTGCAGATAACATTGTGCTTTGTAGCGAGAGCAGGGAACAGGTGGAAGAAAATTTGGAGAGGTGGAGGTACGCTCTGGAAAGCAGAGGAATGATGGTTAGCCGCAGCAAGACGGAATACATGTGTGTGAATGAGAGGGACCCAAGAGGAACAGTGAGGCTACAGGGAGCAGAGGTAAAGAAGGTGCAGGATTTTAAGTACTTAGGGTCAACTGTCGAGAGCAACGGAGAGTGTTCAAAGGAGGTGAAGAGACGAGTACAGGCAGGTTGGAATGGGTGTGTCACGGGCGGTTCACAGATGATTGAGTGGCAATGAACCCAATAGCAGACAAACAGGAATTAAGTGATAAAAAGTAGTATTTAATGTTTATATACTGTATATATACCAGAGCTTGGGTGAGTCACTGCAGCAGGAGCAGGGGAGAGAAGTAGTGGCTGTGTGTGCTTGGTGACTGGGGAAGCCCTTAGTGACGAGAGAGGAGGCAGGGCTATGACGCGGGGGAATCTCCACAATCCCGGAAGCCGAACACGGGCAATCTTTTCGTGTTCTTGCGATTCGTTCCTTATTATCAGTTCGCTTAATAGGTACGATGGAGTGCAACGGATTATTCTCTTCTGTGAATGTGAAGGTAAAGTGCTCACCGTGGATGTCTTTTCTCCGTGAACACGAGAGTGCTTGAAAGCGGGGTGATCGCATTAGAGGAGGAAGCCGACTGATGAAGTAGGCGAAGTGGTGGCTAGAAGAATCGTCTTTATCCATGCAAGGGTCGGTATCCAGAAATCCAGCAGCGAGAGCGAATGAATCCAAATCGTGAGTACAAATCCGAAGTCTTGAAAACAGGCGAGGTCATACACATTAATCAGTCCGACAACAGCAGAGGTACCAGGAGGGGCGTAGAGAAGAGAGAAATCCGAAAAACAGGCAGGTTAGACAACAGGCTAGGTAGACTAGAAAATCACTTGGACAAAACAAACGCGAGGCACACGAGTAAGATACTGCGGCACTGAATGGCTTTCTCAGCGTGCTTAAAAAGCCTAGAGGTGATTGCATGATCGGTTACAGGTGTGCTAGAGCGGCAGGTGAGCTTGCTGGGGAAAAACCTGGAGTGGATTTCTAGGGTCTGGAGGTGCTGGGTTGATCTGGCTGGTATGTGACAGGGTGGAGAAAAGTGTCAGGTGTGTTGTGCGATAAAAGAGTATCAGCGAGAATGAAAGGAAAGGTGTACAGGACAGTGGTGAGACCAGCAATGCTCTACGGCTTAGAGACAGTGGCACTGAAGAAAAGACAGGAGGCAGAGCTAGAGGTAGCAGAGCTGAAGATGTTGAGGTTCTCTTTGGGAGTGACAAGGATGGATAGGATCAAGAATCAGTTCATCAGAGGGACAATTTTTCAATTCAGTTTTATTTGTATAGCGCTTTTAACAATTGACATTGTCTCAAAACAGCTTTACACAATCAAAAGAATTATTTAAGTTTGTATGGAATGTGAATGTGTATGAATCAAAATGGTCAGATAGTCCCTGGTGAGCAAGCCCGAGGGCGACAGTGGCAAGGAAAAACTCCCTGAGATGGTAATAGGAAGAAACCTTGAGAGGAACCAGACTCGACAGGGAACCCATCCTCATCTGGGTGAAACAGATAGCAGGAAATGATCTGCATTTATACAGTGTTAAGTGTTAGGTTCAGCTATAATAGTTGATGTTAATTGATGTTATAATAGTTGATGTAAAATGGAGTCCAGTAGTTATTCGAGACTCAGATAGACTTGTAGAAAGTTCCAGTCCTGAACTATCGAATTGTCAAGTCCTCAGAGAAACAGCTGACAACACCAGTCGAGGCCAGAACCATCTTCTAAGTAGATAGAATCATCCCCAGACACCAGGCACATCCTAAAGAGACACACGGGGCATCCATGCGTTGAGACCTCCAACCAGAAACCGGGCACCAGGATGGACCAGACAGGTCCGGAGGGCAGAGGGAGTCTGGATCACTGGCAGCTCAGGAACCACATGTGTAGCTCGACAGAGAGAGAGAGAGAAAGAGTGAAAGGGGGAGACAGGGGGAGAGAGGAAAGAGAAAGAGGGGGAGGAAGAGAAGAGGAGGAGAGATTGCAATTAGGTATGGTCACAGTCACAATGTCTAATGTGAATGTATATTTACTGTAGAGTGCAAGCAGGGACTCCGGCAGGACTAACTATGACAGCATAACTAAAAGGGAGAGCCAGAAGGAAACACAAACATGAGGGCTCCCTGAGATGTAAAGCAAACAATCACCTCACCGTCAACAAACCTGAGTGATCAAATGAGACTGAGGAAGACAGCATCTAAAACAAACCAGTTCACCATAATACTCTACGTCCATGAATCCCCCAGATCTGCTCCTTTACCTTATGGCAAATCTATTTATAAAAATGCTTGGCTAAATAAATAGGTTTTTAGCCTAGACTTAAACACTGAGACTGTGTCTGAGTCCCGAACACTATTTGGAAGACTATTCCATAATTTTGGGGCTTTGTAAGAAAAAGCTCTGCCCCCAGCTGTAGTTTTCATAATACGCGGTACTGATAAGCAGCCTGCATCCTTTGACCGAAGTAGGCGTGGCGGATCGTAAGACACTAGCAGTTCGCTCAGATACTGCGGCGCGAGACCATTTAATGCCTTATATGTCAAGAGTAGTATTTTAAAATCAATGCGAAATTTCACAGGGAGCCAATGCAGTGAAGATAGGATAGGGGTGATGTGCTCATATCTTCTGGTTCTAGTGAGGACTCTTGCTGCTGCATTCTGGACTAGCTGAAGCTTGTTTATGCACCTAACTGAACAACCAGACAGTAAGGCATTACAATAGTCCAACCTAGAAGTGATAAAAGCATGAACTAGTTTTTCTGCATCGTTTAGCGACAATATATTTCTTATTTTGGCGATATTTCTGAGGTGAAAGAATGCTATCCTGGTGATATTATCTACATGAGCTTCAAATGAAATGCTGGAATCTATAATCACGCCGAGGTCTTTTACTGTTGCACTTGACGGAACAGAAAGGCCATCTAAAGTTACGGTGTGATCTAAGATTTTACTTCTAGCTGTATGCGGTCCTATGACTAGAACTTCTGTCTTATCCGGATTAAGCAGAAGGAAGTTAATTAGCATCCAATTTCTTATGTCCTGCACACATTGCTCAACTTTAGTAAGATGGTTTTTCTCATCAGGTTTTGTTGAGACGTATAGCTGTGTGTCGTCAGCATAACAATGAAAACTAATACCATGCTTACGGATTATGTTGCCCAGTGGAAGCATGTAAAGGGAAAAAAGCAGTGGGCCTAAAACTGAACCCTGCGGAACGCCAAACTCCACTAGAGAACATGCAGAATAATCACCATTTAAGTCTACATACTGATAACGATCGGTCAAATACTGTAGGATCTGAGCCAGGAGAGGGCTGTACCCTTAATTCCTACTACATTTTCTAATCTGTGAAGAAGAATAGCATGATCAATAGTGTCAAAAGCTGCACTGAGGTCAAGTAATACAAGCATAGTTACACAACCCTGATCAGAGGCCAATAGGAGGTCATTTACTACTTTAACGAGTGCTGTTTCTGTCCTGTGATGAGGTCTAAATCCTGACTGATACAGTTCATGTATGCCAGTTCTATGTAGATATGAGCATAGCTGCTCCGCTACTATCTTTTCCAGAATCTTAGAGATAAAGGGGAGGTTTGATATTGGCCTGTAATTGGACAGCTGACAGGGGTCGAGGTCAGGTTTCTTAATTATTGGTTTAATAACTGCTACTTTAAAAGATTTTGGAACATAACCAATGCTGAGTGAGGAATTAATTATTCTCAACAGCGGTTCTGTTATTACTGGTACTATCTGTTTAAGAAAATGTGTCGGTATAGGATCTAATATACAGGTTGATGAATTTGCAGAAGAGATGAGTGAAATTAGTTCATTCTCTTCAAGAGGAGTAAAGTCTTCTAGGTTTGAATCTGACATGGCTAGGTTAACATCTGTATCAATTACATTGTTTGGTTTCAAAGTCTCAATTTTATGCCTAATATTTACAATTTTATTATTAAAAAAGTTCATGAAGTCCTCACTATTGCATGATGTTGTTGTGGAGATTTCTGTAGTGGTCTTATTTCTGGTTAATTTGGCTACGGTGTTAAATAAAAATCTAGGATTATTTTTATTTTCTTCTATAAGAGTGGAGAGATACGTTGATCTAGCTACACTAAGAGCTTTCCTATAGTTCAGGATGCTCTCTTTCCATGCTATTTGAAATACCAATAATTTAGTTTGACGCCATTTACGCTCTAATTTCCGAGCAGTCTGTTTTAAAGTGCGCGTGTGATCGTTATACCAGGGAGCGAGTTTCTTATCTCTAATAATTTTTCTTTTACATTTACATTTAGGCATTTGGCAGACGCTCTTATCCAGAGCGACTTACATTTTTATCTAATTACACATCTGAGTAGTTGAGGGTTAAGGGCCTTGCTCAAGGGCCCAACAGTGGCAACTTGGTGGTTGTGGGGTTTGAACCTGGGATCTTCCGAACCGTAGTCCAATGCCTTAACCACTGAGCTACCCCTGGCCCCTTTTAGCTGGAGCTACATTATCTAAGGTACAACGAAGTGTCGACTCTAAATATTCAGTCGCCTGATCAAGTTCTGTGGGGTCAGACGGTGGCCTAATCGAAGTTGGTAACTCTGGGAGATTACTGATAAAACTCTGTGTGGTAGTTGATGTGAATGTACGTTTAATACGGTAGCGCGGTGCTGTGGTCACTGTGCGGTCACTGTGACACACTTGAATGGAGACAAGATAGTGATCTGAGATAATTTCAGACAGTGGAATTGTGAATACATTTCTTATAATTAATCCGAAGAATATTACTAAATCTAAAGTGTGACCTGCTTTATGAGTGGGTCCTACTACACACTGATTTACGCCTACGGAGTCCAATATGGATATAAATGCTGTTCTCAGAGGGTCTTCTGGATTCTCAAAATGAATGTTAAAATCTCCAGCAATTAACACTTTGTCTACAGAAACGACCAGCTCTGAGATGAAATCCGCAAATTCACTAAGAAATTCCGAATACGGCCCTGGAGGTCTGTAAATTATAATTAGTGGAATCGACTGAGCTGATTTAATATACTTAAATAGACTTATGTTACTATAGAGAATTTCAAATGAGTTAAATTTGTGTCCGTGTTTTTGTACGATAGACAGATTATCATTATGAATAACTGCGACGCCTCCTCCTCTACCAGTTAACCGAGGCTGGTGTATGTAGCTGTATCCAGGAGGACTAGCTTCATTTAGAGCTACATACTCGTCCTGTTTAACCCATGTTTCAGTTAAACAGAGTATATCAAACGCCTGATCTGTGATAATTTCATTAACAATAACTGCTTTTGATGCGAGAGATCTAATATTTAACAATCCTATCTTCAGATCAGAGGTGCCGGCTGCGCATTCAGTATGATCTGAGTTTGTGGTCTTTATGTTAATTAAATTATTGAAACAGACTTTCTGAGTCTTTCTACATTTTTGCTTAGATCGGGGAACAGACACAGTCTCAATAAGGTGAACCCTGAGTGACGACTCTATGCAGCTAGCAGACGGTTGGTTTAGCCTGTCTGTCTGCTCCCTGGCCTGGGCTCTGGATTGTCACCGATTAACTAGACCTCTACTGAGACTATGAGCTATACTACAGGAAATGAGAGCAGCACCTTCCCGAGTGGGATGGACACCGTCCCGCCCTAACAGGCCAGCTTTGCCCTCAAAGGTCTTCCAATTATCTACAGTATGTAGCCCACATTATTTTTGGAGCACCACCTGGACATCCAGCGGTTCAGCGACCATAACCTGCTGTAAGCTATGTCGCCACGTCTCATTGGGATGGGACCAGAGCATATTACTATGACAACCCATGTGAGATGTTTTGGAGATAAAGTCAGAGAGGCCAGATTGAGGTGGTTTGGACATGTTCAGAGGAGAGATTGTGAATATATTGGTAGAAGGATGCTGAGGTTGGAACTGCCAGGCAGGAGGTCTAGAGGAAGACCAAAGAGGAGATTTATGGATGCAGTGAGAGAGGACATGAAGTTAGTTGGTGTGAGAGAAGAGGATGCAGAGGATAGGGTTAGATGGAGGCAGATGATTCCCTGAAAGGGAACAGCCGAAAGACAAAGAAGAAGAAGTATCGGAATCGGAACAACCCTATTTATTTCCTATTCATAGTCTTTTATTTTAAGGTCAGTGAAATGCTTAGCAGTTGTCTAAGCATTTCACTGCATATCGTACTGTGTATGACTGTGTATGTGACAAATAAAATTTTAATTTGAAATGGACGATCCAGTGTATCCAAGAAAGATCCTCTTCCAAACAGGCAGTAAAGAACTGGATCAGGGTGGATTGGAAGAGAGAAGAAAAGAACACATTAAGATCTTAGATTTAAAAGAAAAACGTAATCTGAGATTTGCGACAGACGAACGTGGCAGTATTAATAAATGAGCTTTGTTTACAGCAATAACAATAAGAATTAAAATAAGAATAAAAAATATCTTACCTTGTCTCTTGAGCTTGCAGGTATTTTACATTTCAGAGTCTTCTCCTCTGTCCCTCAGAGACTGCTTTCCTCCTCACCTGTAGCTCAGCAGCGTGTCTTCATTCCTCTGAATTTACACACACCCGTTTACCGGCTGCTGAGTCACACCACCCCTGCGCGCGCTAAACATTTGAAGGACGCCTGTTTCCCATTGGCTGGTTCATATCACGTTACGTCTGTACCTGAGCAATAAGCGTAGGTGTTTTCCGCATCAGGTCCCGCCCTCACTCGCGCGCTTATTTAAATGCGCCAGTAATGAAGAGGTAATTAGAATATCTCCGCCTCCGGTTGCTGATCAGCCAATCAGAAACAAGATTAGAATGTTCCCGCCTCCAGCTTCTGATTGGCTGTGGCAGTTAAGCGGAGAGTCAGTGGAGTTTTCTCTAACATTTTTGGTACAAAAATGACACCATAGTTCCCCTAATACAAGCTAAATATCAAAATGTAACTTAAAGCGCTGCTTTAAAACAGCTACACAGTAAATACATTATCCTTGTGTCAGAATATGCAGGAATGCATTAAGAAAGCTGATGGCTAGATTGCCATGGTGATATTTCAGAACAACTGTAATACAAAAATATATTTTTTTTATAAGTATCAGTCTCCTAAATTCTCTTCACATTCTTTGAAGGCATGAAGCAAATACTATAGCCTACATGTAAGTGATAATGTAAGAATAATCTTTTAAAAAGTTATGAAAAAATGCTAAACTTGCATCTTAGAACTTAAATATCAAAGTATTGTAAAACTAATATGATTTACCTCAAAATTACAAAGAAAACAATAATTTTTTTGTATGGACATTAACCTTTATCTAATGAGTTTTGTATTTAATTACAATTTATTATTATATTATATTATTATAATTTTACATAAAGTTACACGTAATTTACAAAAACAGAAAAAACACAGTAAAAATAATATGGTAGTTTTACTGTTAAAAAATGTGAAAAAAAGTTAATTTTTCAATATTGAAATAATACTTAAAAAAACAGTCGACTTCGTAATTTACAGATAATGTCTGTATTTTACAGAGACTTGTATGTAGTTTAAAAAAAAAAGCAAAACTACTATAAAATTTGAAAGTTATTTTCCGTAAATTTAGGACTTTTTTTATTTACAGTGTACACCACTTTGTATTGGTCTTTCACGTGTAAGCCACTTTACATTTCAAGAAGGACAGCAAAGAAATCACTTCCCTCCAGGAAAAACATCAGGGACAAAGTAATAGTCTACAAGAGGTATAGGGTATTGGTCTGCTAAGGACTGGGGTTAAGTCATTTTCTCTGATGAATCCCCTTTCCGATTGTTTGGAACGTCCGGAAAAAAGCAGAGAAAAAAGGCGATCGCTACCATCTAGGGTTGGGTCGATAGATGATGCCATCGTCCATCGCCGATGGCCGATAGACATCACAATGCTGAGCCGGCATCGCGATCCTCCGCCCCGCCCCCGCAGCAACCAGCTCGCGAAAAACACACACTTAATCACACTTTAAAGCCAAATGAAATGCTTGCTTTCAATTTCCGTATCTTTACTTATTTTATTATTATTATTATTATGAGAAAATTATAACAAGGAAGTTGTTATCAATTACATTACAAATTACAGTGAACTCCAAACAAAGTACATGAACTAGTTCGTTTACATTAATAAATGAGGCATTCAAAAACAGCAGAAAAAATGTTAAATAAATTTTATTAAATTAGATTAAATACACTACATGTTTTTTCCATAATGAACAGAGCTTGGAACAAAAAGCAAGTTTAAATATGAAGGTTTCTGGACATGTTCACCTTTTCTGGCTTTAATAAGCTGCGAAGTGGAGTAACATTACCCGCTGTGCTGAACACACGTTCAGACGGAGCACTGGCAAATACGCACAAATATTCCGTGTCATGTAAATTTGTCGTGTGAGCATCTTTTGCGCTGACAACTTTACCGTAAATCCTACACACCATTTCAGACGTAACTTGTGGCTGTCCGCTTTCATTCGGTCTAAAGCCAAAGTATTGCAAGTGAATTTGCACCTTTTTTTACCAACCAAATTTGTCGACGCCATTATAACGACACAGATCACTGTGCCTATTCATGCCAGAATTAATTTATGACAGGAATTAATTAATTAGTTATGAATAAATAATTTAACAACACCCCCCCGCGCGCACACTGTCTATGATGCCATCGTCCATCGCAATGTTTCACATTAGACATCGTGCGATGCCGAATTGGTCGACATCGCCCAACCCTACTACCATCAGTATTGTGTTATACTGTACCAACAGTAAAGCATTCCCAGACCATTCATGTGAGGGGAGTGGGGCTGACTCACAATTTTGACTAATAACACAGCCATGAATAAAGAACGGTACAAAAACATCTTCTGAGATTAACTTCCCCCAACCATCCACAAAGATTTTGATGATGAACAATGTTTTGTTCAGCATGATGGAGCTCCTCGCCATAAGGCAAAAGTCATAACTAAGTGCAGTGGCGGTTCTACACTGAATTGCGCCCTGGGCGAGACTCCCTCCCGGCGCCCAAAAAAAAAAAAAAACAATTAAATAAAAAACTGCACATTTTGTACACACCACACTACTCATTAAACTACTCATAACTTAAATAAATATACTGTGTACAAACAAATATTATATAAATATTGAATTAATATAGAACAAATCACACTAAAGAAAAATAACTTATTTACTTCACTGCAGAACAGAAACCACAAACTGAAACTAAAATCTGACTTTTCTGGTCTTTCTAGATGCAAAGTCATCAATAATGGCATCATATGAGATCTGCTCCCCTATTGCATGATTTATGCTTATGACAGCAAGGCCAGTGAGCCGTTCCTGAGACATGGTTGACCTCAGGTATGTCTTGATTAACCTGAGTTTGGAAAAAATCCTGAGAGCAGTCCAAAAGTTGGGGTAGATCTCTGATAGATCCTTATCGTGCATAAAAGTGATAAGCTCAAAGAGGCTCGTGGTTTTTGATGGCAGTCATTAGACACTTTATTAATCTAATATAATATAATCTAAGGGAGGAACAATTAGCTCCTTGGTTAATTTACTGCCTCAAATTATATGCTTTGTCACGTAACAGAGTTATAGCAAATGGAAAATGTCTTTTAAACTATCTACACATATGTAAATTAAACTGGCTATTTACAGTATACTGTAAATATATTGTAAATATATTGGCTATAGCCAACATTAACATAATAAACAATGGAAATAAATAACTGTACTTGCAACAGTCTTGCTGCAAAGCATAATTTGGTCGTTACATTTTGTGGTATTTAATAGAAACCATTAGAATTTCTGTGATGGTTTGTAAATTAGGCTTTTATTGTGTGTGTGTGTGTGTGTGTGTGTGTGTGTGTGTGTGTGTGTGTGTGTGTGTGTGTGTGTTTTAGCAAGGTAAGCATATCAAGCATCATAAGCAAGAAGGCTAACAAACCTAATAGTTAACGTTATACCTCTAATTAACATGATGACATGAGAGCCTCTAGAGAGTCCTCACTAGAACCAGAAGATATGAGCACATCACCCCTATCCTATCTTCACTACATTGGCTCCCTGTGAAATTTCGCATTGATTTTAAAATACTACTCTTGACATATAAAGCATTAAATGGTCTCGCGCTGCAGTATCTGAGCGAACTGCTAGTGTCTTACGATCCGCCACGCCTACTTCGGTCAAAGGATGCAGGCTGCTTGTCAGTACCGATTTATGGAATAGTCTTCCAAATACACCACTCTAACATACTTCTCTGCCACTCCAGACTTCCTCATACAACACCACAGCTCCTCTCTCTGCACCCTATAGACACATTGCAACTCTTTATTACATTCTCTGTACTTTTCCACCAGCATCCTCAAAGCAAATGCTGCATCTGATGTACTCTTTCTAGGCATAAAATCATATTGCTGCTCACAAATGCTCACCTCTGCCCTTAACCTAGCTTCCACTACTCTTTCCCACAGCTTCATTGTATGGCTCATTAGCTTTATGCCTCTGTAATTGCCACAGCTCTGCACATCTCCCTTGTTCTTAAAAATCGGCACCAATACACTTCTCCTCCATTCTTCTAGAATCCTTTCACTCTCCAAGACCTTGTTAAACAAACTAGTCAGAAACTCTACTGCCACCTCTCCTAAGCATTTCTACACTTCCACAGGTATGTCATCAGGACCAACAGCCTTTCCACTCTTCATCCTCTTCAACACCCTTCTCACCTCACTTTTACTAATACAAACCGGATTCCAAAAAAGTTGGGACACTAAACAAATTGTGAATAAAAACTGAATGCAATGATGTGGAGATGGCAAATGTCAATATTTTATTCAGAATAGAACATAGATGACAGATCAAAAGTTTAATCCGAGAAAATGTATCATTTTAAAGGAAAAATATGTTGATTCCAAATTTCACGGTGTCAACAAATCCCAAAAAGTTGGGACAAGTAGCAATAAGAGGCTGTTAAAAGTAAATTTGAGCATAACGAAGAGCTGGAAGACCAATTAACAGTAATTAGGTTAATTGGCAACATGACTGGGTATAAAAAGAGCTTCTCAGAGTGGCAGTGTCTCTCAGAAGCCAAGATGGGTAGAGGATCACCAATTCCCACAATGTTGCGCAGAAAGATAGTGGAGCAATATCAGAAAGGTGTTACCAAGAGAAAAATTGCAAAGACTTTGCAGTTATCATCATCAACTGTGCATAATATCATCCGAAGATTCAGAGAATCTGGAACAATCTCTGTGCGTAAGGGTCAAGGGCGTAAAACCATACTGGATGCCCGTGATCTCCGGGCCCTTAAACGACACTGCACCACAAACAGGAATGCTACTGTAAAGGAAATCACAGAATGGGCTCAGGAATACTTCCAGAAACCATTGTCAGTGAACACAATCCACCGTGCCATCCGCCGTTGCCAGCTGAAACTCTACAGTGCAAAGAAGAAGCCATTTCTAAGCAAGATCCACAAGCACAGGCGTTTTCATTGGGCCAGGGATCATTTAAAATGGAGTGTGGCAAAATGGAAGACTGTTCTGTGGTCAGACGAGTCACGATTCGAAGTTCTTGTTGGAAATGTGGGACATCATGTCATCCGGACCAAAGAGGACAAGGACAACCCAAGTTGTTATCAACGCTCAGTTCAGAAGCCTGCATCCCTGATGGTATGGGGTTGCATGAGTGCGTGTGGCATTCTGCATCAATCACAACATCATGGCTGCGTAGGAGAAGGATCCGGGTACTGAAGTGGCCAGTCTGCAGTCCAGATCTTTCCCCTATAGAGAACATTTGGCGCATCATGAAGAGGAAGGTGCGACAAAGAAGGCCCAAGACGACTGAACAGTTGGAGAGAGCATTCCTATTTCTAAACTTGAGAAACTGGTCTCCTTGGTCCCCAGACGTCTGTTGAGTGTTGTAAGAAGAAGGGGAGATGCCACACAGTGGTGAAAATGGCCTTGTCCCAACTTTTTTGGGATTTGTTGACACCATGACATTTTGATTAACCATATTTTTCCCTTAAAATTATACATTTTCTCAGTTTAAACTTTTGTTCCGTGATTTATGTTCTATTCTGAATAAAATATTGACATTTGCCATCTCCACATCATTGCATTCAGTTTTTATTCACAATTTGTTTAGTGTCCCAACTTTTTTGGAATCCGGTTTGTATTTGCTACTTCCTGCTCTACAACAGTCACCTCTTCTACTCTTTGTTCTCTTTCGTTTTCCTCATTCATCAACTCTTCAAAGTACTCCTTCCATCTTCCCACCACCTCCTGGCATCTGTCAGTACATTTCCATCTCTATCTTTAATCACTCTAACCTGCTGCACATCCTTTCCATCTCTCTCTGCCTCGCCAACCTGTACAGATCCACCTCACCCTCCTTACTGTCCAGCGTAGCATACAAGTCCTCATATGCTCTTTGTTTGGCCTTTGCCACCTCTACCTTCACCTTACAATGCATCTCCCTGTACTCCTGTCTACTCTCTTCAGTCCTCTGAGTCCCACTTCTTCTTACATTTACATTTAGGCATTTGGCAGACGCTCTTATCCAGAGCGACTTACAAAAAGTGCTTTAAAGTTAACATCACTGGATACATACTTACACTGGGTTAACTAGGTTTATAACTAAGTGCCATTAGTCGAACACAACTGGGAAGAGAGTTTTTTTTTTCTTTTTGCGGGGGGGGGGGGGTGTTAGTCCAAGTACTGGAGAAACAGATGCGTCTTGAGTCGCCATTTAAAGATAGTCAAAGTCTCTGCTGTACGGACATCTAGAGGAAGTTGCCAGAACAGAAAAGAGCCTGGATGAATGTCGCCCTCGATCCCTGAGAGATGGTGGGATGAGGCGAGCAGTGCTGGAGGATCGGAGGGAACGTGGTGCAGTGCGTGGTGTGATTAGAGCAGAGAGGTAAGTGGGTGCAGGGCCATTTTTAGCTTTGTAGGCAAGCATCAGCGTTTTGAATTTGATGCGGGCAGCTACAGGAAGCCAGTGCAGGGAGCAGAGGAGTGGGGTGGTGTGGGAGAACTTGGGGAGGTTAAAAATGAGACGTGCTGCTGCATTCTGGATCAGTTGCAGAGGACGAATCGTGGACAGAGGCAGACCTGCCAGGAGTGAGTTGCAGTAGTCCAGTCTTGAAATAACAAGGGACTGAACAAGCACCTGAGTAACCTGTGAAGAAAGAAATGGGCGAATTCTTCTGATATTGTAAAGAAGAAATCTACAAGAGCGAGTAAGGTTAGCCATGTGTGGGGAAAATGACAGATGGTTGTCCACGGTTACTCCAAGATTGCGGGCAGTGGCTGAAGGAGTGATTATGTTGTTGTCCAGGGATATCACAAGGTCTTGACCTGGGGATGAGTCACAAGGGATGAACAACAGTTCAGTTTTACTCAGATTGAGCTTTAGCTGATGTGCAGTCATTCAGGATGAGATGTCTGCCAGACATGCTGAGATCTGGGTGGAAACCTGAGTGTCAGAGGGAGGAAAGGAGAGAGTAAGTTGGGTGTCATCTGCATAACAATGGTATGAAAATCCATGCGATGATATGACTTTACCAAGAGACTGGGTATAGAGGGAGAACAGAAGAGGACCAAGTACTGAGCCCTGTGGGACACCAGTAGAGAGTCTACGTGGAGCAGATGTAGATCCCCTCCATGTTACCTCATATGACCTATCTTCTAGGTAAGAAGCAAACCATTGCCACGCTGTTCCACAAATTCCAAGGCTTGTAAGAATAGATAATAGAATCTTGTGGTTCACCATGTCAAATGCAGCTGACAGGTCCAGGAGGATGAGAACAGATGACAGTTTAGCAGATCTAGCAGTATGGAGCTTCTCAGTGACTGACAGAAGGGCAGTCTCTGTGGAATGTGCCACTTTGAATCCAGATTGGTTGGGATCATTAAGGTTGTTCTGTGAGAGATAAAGAGACATTTGGTTATAAACAGTTCTTTCAAGAATTTTGGAAATAAAAGAGAAGTGATACCGGGCGATAGTTGTTAACTTCTGATGGGTCCAGGCAGGGTTTCTTGAGGATGGGAATAACCCTTGCCTTCTTAAAAGCAGCAGGAACATGACCAGATGATATGGAATGGTTGATGATGGTTGTGGTGAAGGGAAGGAGGTCTTGTGAGATTGCCTGGAGCATTGTGGAGGGGATTGGGTCTAATGAACAGGTGGTGGGGTTAGATGACGAGATGATCTGCTGAATCTCATCAGATGACAAGTTGGAGAATTCTGCTAAAGGAGGGAAGGGAAGGTCCTGAGGTTCTGCTGTAGGAGTTTGGTTGGGAGCGAAGGACTGGCGGATTGCTGCAATTTTCCCATCGTAGAATGTGGCAAAATCGTCAGCAGTCAGAGAGGAAGGGGCAGGAGGAGTTGGTGGGTTGAGTAGTGAGGAGAAGATGTTGTGGAGTTTGCCAGGATCATGTGCAGCGGCTTCCAGCTTTTCTCTGAAGAAGGTAGTTTTGGCAGAAGTCACAGCACATGAGAATTTGGAGAGAAGAGTCTGGTAAGAGATGAGATCTGCATCAAGTTGCGATTTCTTCCATCTTCTCTCTGCAGTTCTTAATTCTCTCCTGTTGTTGCGTAGTACATCTGATAGCCAAGGAGCAGGACAAGACGTCTTCCTTGGTTTAGATGACAGCGGGCAAAGGAGATCTATGGATGAGGAGAGAGGAGAGCTTCTTAGCTAGCCTCTTTCCCTGTATACACTCCTGGACTTCCTTGTTCCACCACCAAGTCTCCTTGTCCAATTTTGCCTTACCTGATGATACACCAAGTACCCTCCTACCTGTCTCCTTGATCACATTGGTTGTAGTTGTCCAGTCGACTGAAAGCATCTCCTGACCACCCATAGCATGTCTCAACTCCTCCCTGAAGACTACACAACATTCTTCCTTTCTCAGCTTCCACCACTTGTACTGTGCTCTACTTTTGTCCTCTTCACCTTCCTCACCACCAGGGTTATTTTACACACCACCATCCTGTGTTGTCTGGCTACACTCTCCCCTACCAACACTTTGCAGTCACTGATCTCTTTCAGATTACAACGTTGACACAAGATGTAGTCCACTTGAGTGCTTCTGCCTCCACTCTTATATCTCACACTATGTTCCTGCCTCTTCTGGAAGAAAGTATTTACTACTGCCATTTCCATCCTCTTTGCAAAGTCCACCACCATCTGTCCTTCATTCCTGTCTTGAAGACCAAATCTGCCCATCACATTTTCATCACCTCTGTTCCCTTCCCCAACTTGTCCATTGAAGTCTGCACCAATCAGCACTCTCTCACCTCTGGGGATGCTCTGCATCTTCATCTAACTCACTCGAGAATGTCTCCTTCTCTTCTAACTCACATCCTACCTGTGGGGCATAGCCACTAACAACATTGAACATCACCCCTTCAATATCCAGCTTTAGACTCATCAACCAGTCTGATACTCTCTTCACCTCTAGAACATTCCTAACAGATTCCTCTTTCAGGATAACGCCTACTCCATTTCTTTTCCTATCCACACCATGGTAAACCAATTTGAACCCTGATCCTAAGCTTCTAGCCTTGCTACCTTTCGACTATGGTCTCCTGGACACACAGGATATGTACCTTCCTTCTCTGCATCATATCAGCCAACTCTCTTTCCTTCCCTGTCATGGTCCCTACATTCAAAGTCCTATTTTCACTCCCAAACTCTTGCCTTTCCTCTTCTCTCTCTGCTTTCGGACACGCCTTCCTCCTCTCCTTTTTCCAACAACTGTAGCCCAATTTCCACCGGCACCCTGTAGGTCAACAGCACCAGTGGCGGTCGTTGTTAACCCGGGCCGCAACCGATCCAGTATGGAAATTATATTTCTGATTCGCCTCATTGATTTGGCAAATGTTTTTACATCGGATGCCCTTCCTGACACAACCCTCTGCATTTATCCAGACTTGGGACTGGCACAAGAAGACACTAGATTGTCCCATGGTTGCATTAAAGAAGGATCAACACTGAAAACTTCCATTTAATTTTAATTGTATAGCACCCTTAACAATTGTCGTTGTCACAAAGCAGCTTTACACAATCAAAAGAATTATTTAAGTTTGTATGGAATGTGAATGTGTTTGAATCAAAATGGTCAGATAGTCCCTGATAGTCAAAACATTGACTCTTTTCATGAATTTAATGCTTTTGTCAATAAAATCCTTTGACACTAATGAAATGCTTGTAATTATACTTCAGTAAACCAGAGTAACATCTGACACAAAGATCTAAAAACACTGAAGGAGCAGACTTTGTGAAAATGAATATCTGTTTCATTCTCAAAACTTAACACAGTAGCTAGTTAGATATTCATTCCTCTGGTCTGTAATCTAGTAGAAACCCTAATGCCGGCTCATGAAGGTTTGTGAGGTTTGAGGAGTACTTCAGGGCTGAGTCTGTCCATCTGCATGTCCTGGTTTCCCTCGCAAGGTTGTGGAGAACCTGAAGAGATTTCCTGTCTAAATGTTCCTCATGTCCACACTGAAGAACATACTGAAGTTCAGCAGACAGAGCTACAGCCTCGGCGGCACACACTGCTAACCCTGCTAATCTACTCCCCATCACCACGGTGTTAATGTACACACACGTATCTGTATCTCAATTACACCATCACAACAACAGTACACACACACACACACACATATCCTTCATCAGGTGGAGTTATTTATGTGCCAAAATTTAACAAACAAACACAATCTGGGTTCGTGGATATTGATCGGTAATTTCTCTAGATCAGAGATGCGCAGGTGATAGAGAAGGAACAGCCAATCAGCAGTAGTGTGTGGATGTCTGTGATTGTCCAGTGTTTAAAAAAAAAAAAACAGCCACAAAACCAGACAATGTTGAGCGAGCGCGCACAGAAAATAAATGCTGCACGCGCATGCAGTCAGGAATCAAGAAGTCGCGCGTGCGCGGAGAACATGTTGAACGAGCAGGGGAGACACCGCACGCGCAGAATCGCTCAGAGTTGTGGCAGGAATTCATTTGAGCTTGACCTGTCATTTAATATCACCCACCCACTCGTCACTTTATGTAAGAAATTAGCGGAGGATAATCAATTAATCAATTCCTGTGTACTTTGGAGTACTATTATTGCCACGTTTGGGTCGCCGCCATTTTTTTTTAAACGCTCCCTATAACTCCGCCCACCGCTCGTGACGTCACGGATTCTCGCGACTAGACCAGCAGAGTTTAGGGGCCGGTTCGGTGCTTATTTTCGGGCACCGGCGGCACAGGAACCAGAGCATTGCTGACCTGTCCTGGTCTGGCTGTAGCATTTCCTTCCAGTGATTGTACTAAGATGGACTAATAATGTCAATCTAGACACTGAACATATTGAGAAGGAAATGCTGTATTTTCTTGAATAATCCTGGGGGCTTAATGCAAACATGAAAATATCTAAAATGCGCCACTTGACAATAAAAATGATCAGGGTTATACATAGGATGTTTATATATTTGGGCCCAGGGGCAACAAGTTATGTGTTAAAAGTGCGTCGCATACATAGTACCCCCCCCCCCCCCCCACACACACACACACACCTCAGGGGCAAAGAAAAAAGTTCAGGCTCAGGAATGTTTTCCACTATCAGCCCTGTAAAAAGCCAAACATGATGGCAGTTCTTTCAGCCTTCAATAGTTAATTAAAGTGCGACTGTGGTTTGATATAACTGTATTATTCCCCTACAGAGCTACATATCCTAAAGATAGTGGATTGTTAATATGTCTGGTTATATAATAGACACCTCAAAACTGTTCCGCGCTCATATTCCTGGGTATAAAAGGGTAAACCATATAAACACCTTGTTTGAGGTCTATAGAGTAAATTGACCAATAGCGCCATCTGCTGTTTTGGAAGAGGAAGTTGCTGCATTGCATTTGTGAGGAAATAGGTTGGAGCATTTGTGAGATTTTTTTCTTTGCGAAGCCGATTTCATTCGTTCATCTTCTATACCGCTTTATCCTGTATTTTCGGCGCGCGGGGACCTGGAGCCGATCCCAGGAGACTCAGGGCACGAGGCTGCGAAGCAGATTGTGTTTGTTACATTTTGGCACATAAATAACTCCATAAAGAGCTGACGTCACAATCACACACACCTCGGCTTCCTGCGATCATAAAATATGTATTAAAATCATAATATTTTCCCTCAACCTCTGGATGTGTGATTTTAAGCTTTTCTTAATTTCCTCTCAGACAGATGGAGCTGCACGCGGCACTACACAGTCCTGACATCAAACAACACAAACACACACATGTAGATATATCGTTTTACTTCTTGCTAAACCTAACTACCTGTGTTTACAATAATAAGCCAAGTGAAGCAGAGACCCAGTCTAAAGCAGATTTCTAAGTAATGAAACTAAATACCGACCCCTAGTGGTGAAATGTAACAGCAGTGGATGTACAGTAGTAGTGATGAAGGAGTTCAGTCTTCACTGGAGCATTACTAGCATCTGACAAACATTACATCAACTATAATCCCCCACCCCCCCAAACTGCCCTAAAATTCACATATCCTCTTGGTAGAAAATAACAGTAAGAGAAAGACATATTAAGTATTGTATTGTTGTTCCTCTGCACTCATGTCCTGACCAGTGGCGGCTCTGAATTGCTCCCCGGGCGAGACTCCCTCCTAAGAGTTAACGTTATACCACTAATTAACATGATGACATGAATACCTTAATCATACATTGTTATATATCTTTATGTTTTGCCCATTTCTCCTCATCTTCTTTACTATTTTTCCTAAATTGGGCCCCTGACAGCATTGGCCTTTTTCTCTCCATCGCTGTGTTTATACTTTATAATCGACGATTCGACAATCAACAGATTTCCCCCAACGCTGTCACTCACGACCAGAAGTCAAGACTAAACCAATTCACCTCCACATCATCATCGCTTTTATTACCTATTTTTATTATCCATTTCACACAATTAAATAAATGAAAAAAGTGCAAATTATTGGTCTGTGTTTATAATATTTTGAATGAAATGTGCGTTATTTGTAAGAAAGTCAGGTGTCACTGACATAATTTAGCCCCGGTCCCTCCTTGTCCGCTTCATTTGGGAGAGGTGAAGTGTACTGTACCTTGGTGGCCTGGAGCCTATCCCAGGAGACTTAGGCATTAGGTGGGCTACACCCTACCCAATCCATTGTAGGACACACACACACACACACACACCGGGAGAACATGCAAACTCCAGGCAACAGACCCCGAGGTGGGACTCAAACCCGGACCCTGGAGGTGCGAGGTGACAGTGCTAACCACTACATCACCATGCTGCTTGGCAAAATTTATTTCCTGTAAAATTCATATTTCCTCTTGCTAGAAAATAACCCTAGTCAGAAAATGACAGTATTAATTATGGTAAGTATTGTATTATTGTTGCTTGTATTGATCTGCTTCCACATCCTGGCTCATTACTTGTCTCTGATAATACGAATTAAACGCAAAAATAGCAGATTTTATCATCTTTAAACCTGTACAAATAACTTTTCCTGTAAATATTACACAATAACAGACATCTAAAGATATGCAAATTGTGATCATTAAACTTTCATTCAGCTGCTTCCATCAATGGCTCAGCACAGCAGACCATCCGACCCACACACAATATGGCACAGGGTTTATGCCAGACGCCCTTCCTGACACACCTACCTAGTCACTGGGTAGTATGATGGCAACCCACCGAAAGGCAGGGCTCGAACCCGGATCCTCAAATCACCAACCTATAATAATTACTTCTGCTAACTCCTTGAGTAAGAGAATAATGAAAAAGCAAACAGTTTTAGGGTAACTTTAACTATTTGTTAATTTGTTATGGTAAAAGTCCAGTAGGGGGCGATAGAATATTTATTTTTGACTTGTTTACAAGCAGCTGAGCATCTTCTAGGAAAATGAAATGGATCCTCAGAGATTTTTTCTTAAACTCAAGGGTTGAGGGAATATCTACAAAGTGGGTGAAAGTTAACTAGGGTTTAAAATTGGTGATGAAGTCCATATTTCTAATACAAATTCATTGAAATAAATTGTAATTTTTAAACTATTGTCCTTTATTGCATAGGAAAATCAAAGCAAATCATTAAATTTTAATGTCGACACCGGTGGCCTCAACCAGCGGGGGATGGAATCCACATCTTTATCTGCACACAGACTTTAACTTCAGACGTCTTCTGAAGATAATGAGGGACAATCTCATTACCAACTAAACACATTTTTTCTCACTCATACACACTTAAATAAAAAAAAAAAATACACACTTAAACACATAAATTTTCTTTTAATTTTGTTAAGCTGCTTTGAGACAATGACCATTGTTAAAAGCGCTATATAATTAAAATTGAATGGAATTGAATTGAACTGAAGGAAGTGGTTTGGGATATTGATGAGAACCTCCTGAATCCATGCCTCAAAATCTTCCAGTATGTGAGACTTTGTCTTGTACACGTCCTCTTTTGCGAAGCTCCATAGGAAAAAAAAAAAATCCCATGTGAATGAGATCTGGACTTATTAGAGGCCTGAAACTTCACATGGTCTCAGGAAAATGCAGGTTGAACCACACACTCAGGAAGAGCGAAATGTGGAGGTGCGCCATAGGATGGTGCTCCAATGTAGACCTCAAGTTCTACAGCCATTTAATACTGCCTAGTTCATTTTAACCCACCCTGTAGATGAACAAAAACTACACTTTCTCTACATATAGATCATCACAAAATATTCCCTTTATAATTACACCTTGTTATTTGACTTCTCCCTGCGCTTATCTGACTCTTCCTATGCTTGAGAGCTTTTATCCATTATCTTTACACTTTTCGTATCTTCTTATAAAAATATAGGGGTGTCGCTTGTTTTCAAGGCTTTTTCCTCATTTTTCTTTGATTTGTTCTTCATTCCTCAAGAGACCAGCCATGGGTAAGCATCTCTGTTGCACTATTTTACTTATTTGCCTTATTTTACCCAATTCAATGTTTTTATACATTTTATTCTATTTTATAGCTAACTGCGACTTCTCCATTGATGACTTCATCCTTTTGGATGACTCGGACAGCCAGGGCAGTTCAGATCGTGTTCCTTCTGAGCACTACAACCTGATTGAGCCCATTATGGATCCGGCCTCCATGAGTCCTGTCCAAGCTAATTCTGAGTTGTCTGGATCTCTGATGCAGTATCCACGAGATAAAGGGCTTTTATACTTTGTATTTTATATTATTACCATGAAGATACGCATTTTTATTCTGTGTCTACTCTTATTAAAATGTTATTCATAAGATTGGTTCTGTGTCTCTGATTTTTCTATTCCTTATCTGCCCGTCCCAGTCTGCCCACATGGTCATCATATGCGTTATTGTGTGTGTGTGTGTGTGTGTGTGTGTGTGTGTTTGGAAACTCCTGATCCTTTCAAGTTTGGTATCAGTGTACAATTTATTACATAGTTCCCCGTACACCTCATTAGCTTCTCTCTTTTTATTGCTTCGTCATCCGTTCCTTTCATGTTTCTCTCCTTTTATCTGGTTCCTGGTGCTTATCTGGTGTCTGTCACCTGTTTCTTTCTTCTGTCCTTGGTTTTTCTATCTGTTGGTTGCTCCTGGTCTTTTCTACAATTCTCAAGAGACAGACCGTGTATAAGCATCTCTTTGTTTGGTATCATGTAGATGCACATACTAGTTTATTTTCTGTGTCTACTTTTATTAAGCTCAGTATTCTTAAACCTGATCATGTGTCTTTTAGATATTTGTCTATATTTTTTAACTTAGGCATGTGTACGTGTGTCCAACACTTGTTTCCATCCTTCATTAGGTGTGCTCGAGTCTCTGCCAAGTCCGAGCCCTGGCACCTTATCTCGTCTATAGCTAATTAAAAACAAGTACGAGTCATGTCTGGGTCACTCTGGGTCACTCTAACCATCCCCATACTGTTATGTTTTACGACCTGTCGTACCTCTTTTCTGCTTCTTTCTTGTTCTAGTTGCATGGGCAGTTATTTTCTGTTCCTGACTTACTGTCTTTTCCTCTTTTGCTTATAATGGTACATTTATAATTCTTATATAATTCTCCATATACAGTAAATGACATGTACACAGAACCACAACACATCTACTAGTGTATCACAATATATGTATTATATACACACACCCTTGTTCAGTAAAAATAAAGTGGAAACATTTCTACATCCATTGTGTTCCTGCTCAATGGCAAATTATTGTTATAACTACTGTATTTTTATTAAGTTTGATCAAAGCAATGATTTACAGGTTCATAAACGTAACCATTCATCTTACACTGTACAAAAATATAAACGCAACTCTTTTATTTTTGCTCCCATTGTTCATGAGCTGGACCCAAAGATCTGTAACATTTTCTACATACACAAAAGACCCATTACTCTCAAATATTGTTCACAAATCTGTCTAAATCTGTGTTAGTGAGCACGTCTCCTTTGCCGAGATAATCCATCCCACCTCACAGGTGTGGCATATCAAGGCGCTGATTAGACAGCATGAATATTGCACATTTCACAGACAACAGCTCAGGTAGACATTCCTGCAGTCAGCATGCCAATTGCACGCTCCCTCAAAGGTGGCGACATCTGTGGCATTGTGCTGTGTGATCACACTGCACATTTCAGAGTGGCCTTTTATTGTGGACAGTCTAAGGCACACCTGTGCAGTATTCATGCTGTCTAATGAGCACCTTGATATGCCACACCTGTGAGGTGGGATGGATTATCTTGGCAAAGGAGACGTGCTCACTAACACAGATTTAGACAGATTTGTGAACAATATTTGAGAGTAATGGGTCTTTTGTGTATGTAGAAAATGTTACAGATCTTTGAGTTCAGCTCATGAACAATGGGAGCAAAAATAAAAGAGTTGCGTTTATTTTTTTATTCAGTGTAGCTACGTACAACTAAGAATAAAACAACAATAAGTAGACACAGCTTTAAGAACGAGAAAAAAAATAGACGACAAACAAAGGCAAAATGATAGACGAAATAAACAACGATGTCGAGAACAAACATTAAATCCAACCAAAGCCAAAGTGTTTGTGTGTATAAATATGAAACTCAACATGTACAGTACATCACCCTGTATACTGTATGTTATGTATGTGTATCTTGCTGACTCTCAAGAGATAAAGATATACATATGAAGGGTTCAGGGTCGACTCCCACGACCAGGAACTGGCGGCCAGGACCCCCATTTTGGGAGGACATTTCAATGGGAGCAGCTGCACCACCGCAGATACCCAGGCCTAAAGAGCACAGTCATATACAGTACATGTAGTGATGCAAAAACATGAACCCACATATTTAACAGATTAAATTCAGTGCTTCCTTAAATCAAACTCACCAAACACACACGCACACCTTTCACAGTCAGAGTCACAGTAGTGTGTGGTGTAGCGCTGGATTGCCTCGGCCACAGTGTATCTAGTCAGACCATGCACACATGCGTCCATTTGAGCAATGCTCAGCTGGGACTGCAGGAAGAGGTGCAAATGACTGTCCGACAGCAGAAGAGGCATCTTCATCACTCTAAAAAATGCAAAGGGAAAAATAATAAAAATCTAACTAAAAATAGTATAACAAAATTTATATATAAATGAGTGGTAACAACTGGATAAGGTGATGAATCATAGGCAGAAAAAATACACACTGTGTTAATCATCGGCATTAAGACTATTACTGTAATAACAACCAACAGCCTTTACAAACACCCTGAAAGCAAAACATCTCATTAGCTCATTAATATTAGCAATAGACAGTTAACTGTTAACAATAGTCATTAACAGCAGTGATGGTTGTGTGTTGTGTTTCACAGTTTATCACCATCGCGGTTATTTGCCAATTGCGATAACAGGTTGTAGAGGAAAGTACATTTGATTGGATATGAGGGTCGTTTAACAAGGTTACAAGAGGTACACATACGCTTCCAGAAACTTCTGCAGTCCCTCTATACGCTTGTTCAGCTGCAGTGCGTTGCTGAGGCTGAAGAAAGGGTTAGCAGGAGGAAGTTTTGGCAGCTGGCTGAAGACACAAAGGAACAGCATAAACAGGCAGAAGGGATTTACACAAAGTGCAGCATTTGCATCGCATTCGTGCTCTCAAGAGATAAAGATAAAACAAAAGAGAGCTGAAATCTTCACTGGAAATCTGCACCATGTTGTGACACTGCAACATGGTGTCTGTTAATGGGTTGATGATGTGACATTCGGTTTGACTGTTATCTCTATAACATGCTGAAATGCTGCTGGTCCAAATAAACCAGTCAGAAGTGTTACATTTACATTTAAGCATTTGGCAGACGCTCTTATCCAGAGCGATAATACATTAGATGTAAAGAGCACTTACATTTTTATCTCATTATACATCTGAGCAGTTGAGGGTTAAGGGCCTTGCTCAGGGGCCCAACAGTGGCCACTTGGTGGTTGTGGGGTTTGAACCTGGGATCTTCCGAACCGTAGTCCAATGCCTTAACCACTGAGCTACCCCTGGCCCGTGTTAGAAACTGGTGTAAGCTATTTAGTCCTCCAGAGGGGATCAGGCAGACTTCGGCTGCACCTTTTAGATCAGCTGACCGCTTCACTTCTTACGCTGACACGCCCATCACTCTGGAATAGGCTCAACCTGGACACATCAGGTCACATGACCTTTTCCCGTAGTCCAGTCTTTATGCTCCCTAGTAAACGGAAGACTTTTTTTCTGATGCTTCTCACTAACAAGTGGCTTCCTCATGGACACACAGCTGTTTAGTCCTAATCCTGTGAGTTGTCATCACATTGTGTGAGTTAGGAAATGTTCTTCCTTTGACTGTTAAACATAGCTCAGATTTCTATTGGCCATTTTTTACCATGCAACTTCACCAAGTGTTAAGTGATCACAGTTATTTATGATTTCTTTCCTGACCTCGGTTCTTCTGTGGAGTTCTGTGTGGAGTTCAGCTCTATACTTCCAGGGTTTAATAATATGTGGGAAAGTTCTTAACCCAATTCCAGTCATTTCTCCTTAGTTGTTGTCTTTGCTTGATTCCAGCCCAACATTTGATCTTTTAAACATTAACATCTTGTCCAGGACCACGGAGCACATCTCTGGGTTGTTTAAGAAATGAGAAGCTCCTCACTGCATAATTTAGGATTAAAATAATTGTTTCCAGTTATTTTAGTGTAATTAACTGTTGCCACATATTAATTACTGCAGTAATTATTTAATCCACGTTTCTTAAGACTTTGCTTGTTTAAATCCAAACTGCAATTTTTTTTGGCAAGGCAGTGTATGTTCATTAAATATAAAAAAAATTGGGATCTTTTAAAAATTTTAAGCAAAGATAGTACCCTGGAGATTACTCACACGAGAAGAGCATTGTCCTGCAGTCTCTGACGGAGCCACACAAACTCACTGTATCTCCTTCTCACACAAGAGGTCTTCTTCTGGAAACACATGCTGTTGGTCTGCGCTCAAAAAGCAGGACATAAAAACACATTGCTTAGACAGACAACAGTAACGAGTCATAAAATATTTGCATGTTTTCAGACATTAAATTACGGTTATACAATACATGTTCAAGGACTATTCAAGTCCATAACACACAACAAATAATATGTCCTAATAATAATGATATCATGTACTGTGGACTGACATGTTCTGCTGTGCAAAAGTATTCTACCTGACTACCAAATTGCTACTGTATATAAAAACATTTAAAAGATTTGATATGTTCACATTTTTTGACTGGGACTTTGTAATCTACTGTATATAGGACTCTGTACAGCAATTTGGTTCTATATAAATAAAATGTCCTTCCTTCCTTCTGTGTGTCTTCTTCTTCTTTGTCTTTCGGCTGTTCCCTTTCAGGGGTCGCCACAGCGAATCATCTGCCTCCATCTAACCCTATCCTCTGCATCCTCTTCTCTCACACCAACTAACTTCATGTCCTCTCTCACTGCATCCATAAATCTCCTCTTTGGTCTTCCTCTAGACCTCCTGCCTGGCAGTTCCAACCTCAGCATCCTTCTACTGATATATTCACACTCTCTCCTCTGAACATGTCCAAACCACCTCAATCTGGCCTCTCTGACTTTATCTCCAAAACATCTAACATGGGTTGTCCCTCTGATGAACTCATTCTTGATCCTATCCATCCTTGTCACTCCCAAAGAGAACCTCAACATCTTCAGCTTTTCTTCAGTGCCACTGTCTCTAAGCCGTAGAGCATCGCTGGTCTCACCACTGTCCTGTACACCTTTCCTTTCATTCTCGCTGATACTCTTTTATTGCACAACACACCTGAAACTTTTCTCCACCCACTCCAACCTGCCTGTACTCGTCTCTTCACCTCCTTTCCACACTCTCCATTGCTCTGGACTGTTGACCCTAAGTACTTAAAGTCCTGCACCTTCTTCACCTCTGCTCCCTGTATCCTCACCGTTCCTCTTGGGTTCCTCTCATTCACACACATGTATTCAGTCTTGCTGCGGCTAACCTTCATTCCTCTACTTTCCAGAGCATACCTCCACCTGGTCTCCTGAAAGACCAGTGTAAGGAAATCATTATAAACAATACAAACCCTAATACTGCCTTTAAACATTTATAGCCTTATTAACATTGTACCAAATTGTTGTTTATAACTGGGATAATTTTACCTTGCTTATCTGAATTAGTAATAAAACTCTTTGTGTTACAGTATACAGGTCCTTCTCAAAAAATTAGCATATTGTGATAAAGTTCATTATTTTCTGTAATGTACTGATAAACATTAGACTTTCATATATTTTAGATTCATTACACACAAACTGAAGTAGTTCAAGCCTTTTATTGTTTTAATATTGATGATTGTGGCATACAGCTCATGAAAACCCAAAATCCCTATCTCAAAAAATTAGCATATTTCATCCGACCAATAAAAGAAAAGTGTTTTTAATACAAAAAAAGTCAACCTTCAAATAATTATGTTCAGTTCTGCACTCAATACTTGGTCGGGAATCCTTTTGCAGATTCTTGTGTCTCTCAACTTTCTCTTCACAATATCCCACAGATTCTCTATGGGGTTCAGGTCAGGAGAGTTGGCAGGCCAATTGAGCACAGTAATACCATGGTCAGTAAACCATTTACCAGTGGTTTTGGCACTGTGAGCAGGTGCCAGGTCGTGCTGAAAAATGAAATCTTCATCTCCATAAAGCTTTTCAGCAGATGGAAGCATGAAGTGCTCCAAAATCTCCTGATAGCTAGCTGCATTGACCCTGCCCTTGATAAAACACAGTGGACCAACACCAGCAGCTGACATGGCACCCCAGACCATCACTGACTGTGGGTACTTGACACTGGACTTCAGGCATTTTGGCATTTCCCTCTCCCCAGTCTTCCTCCAGACTCTGGCACCTTGATTTCCCAATGACATGCAAAATTTGCAACCTGTAGCCCATTTCCTGCACACGCCTGTACACGGTGGCTCTGGATGTTTCTACTCCAGACTCAGTCCACTGCTTCCGCAGGTCCCCCAAGGTCTGGAATCGGTCCTTCTCCACAATCTTCCTCAGGGCCCGGTCACCTCTTCTCGTTGTGCAGCGTTTTCTGCCACACTTTTTCCTTCCCACAGACTTCCCACTGAGGTGCCTTGATACAGCACTCTGGGAACAGCCTATTCGTTCAGAAATGTCTTTCTGTGTCTTACCCTCTTGCTTGAGGGTGTCAATGATGGCCTTCTGGACAGCAGTCAGGTCGGCAGTCTTACCCATGATTGCGGTTTTGCGTAATGAACCAGGCTGGGAGTTTTTAAAAGCCTCAGGAATCTTTTGCAGGTGTTTAGAGTTAATTAGTTGATTCAGATGATTAGGTTAATAGCTCGTTTAGAGAACCTTTTCATGATATGCTAATTTTTTTGAGATAGGGATTTTGGGTTTTCATGAGCTGTATGCCACAATCATCAATATTAAAACAATAAAAGGCTTGAACTACTTCAGTTTGTGTGTAATGAATCTAAAATATATGAAAGTCTAATGTTTATCAGTACATTACAGAAAATAAAGAACTTTATCACAATATGCAAATTTTTTGAGAAGGACCTGTATATAGTAAACAAACGTCATGTAAAATTGAGAGTAAATTAAAGTTTAAGACTCAGACAATGAAATCCCAACGCCAGTGCTTATTTGAATGGGTTGAACTTGCCATGAAAAAGAAATGAAAGTTAACGCAGCGTTAAGGCAGACAGATGGAATTTGTCCTTACATGAAGACAGATCTCATAGTCGATGTGAGTGCGCCAGTAATCCTCTCTGTGGAGTTGGGGATCACGTATCCATACATTTACAAATTCCTGCAACACATTTGCAAAAGAAACGTGACAAATCCTCACAACACCATAAAAAAATTATCATCCTCTGTTTCTAAGTGAAAACTTTAGCAGGCATTTGAAAGTGCATGTTTAAATATTACTGAAATAAGTTATTAACAAAATTGAACTGTACAGTAGTTTGCCTGAAACGCCATCCCTAGTACACTGTATGGTCAAACCATTGTGACCATAACACCTGACCATCACACCCATATATGGTCTTTCCAAAGGGTTTCCACAAAGCTGAAAGCATGTAATATACAGAACGTCTCCTGTAGTGTTACAGTTCCCCTTCAGTGGAGCTTAAAGAAACTAAATGTATCCTTATCCAGACGACGCCCCTTGTGAGACATAGTGTGTTAGGAGTGTGTTGGAGTCGAGGAACTCGAGTGTCCTGCACAGAGCCCTGACTAAACTCAACCCCATGGGGAGGAACTGGAACACCGACCCGGCCTACTCACCTCCTGTAACATCACTGCCTGACCTCACTTCATTCAGCTCCCGTAGCTGAATGGAGGTAAATCCCCACAAACCTGCTCCAAATGGTCTCGTATTCACAACTTTCTGTAACTAAAATCTGAGAAAGATTTAGATGCTGAATGCTTTCCCACGTTCCAAAAACATGCTATTAAAGTTCTGGGATACAGTGGCAGATATTATAGTACAGTAATTGAATAGCTTCCAGAGTCAGTTCCAGAATTAATGGCACTCCCCTGACACCCACACCCTTACTGAAACTGTTTCCAGGTTGGAGGCAGAAAAATTGTTTAGAAAGTCTTAGTGCTGAATCATTTAGATTTACAAATGAAACTAAACAGCCCAAGTCTATCTCACTGTGACATTGCTCCTGTACACAAAGCAATAAGTCTGTAAACATATGGCTTTCCAAGGTTAATGTGAGAACTCAAATTGCCCAAGTTTGTGTTAATGCCCATGGTTTTGACATGGGCACATATGGGAATGATGGTCCGTTGTACTTAGATACAGTTGCTGATGCAGTTAATCTTCTGTATAATTGTTATAATGCATATTTTCCCCAAGTAAAAGTGAGCAGAGGCAACAATTTCTCAGAAGTTCCCACAGTTTAGGTCATGCAGAAGACAGCAGAACATTCAGGTTCATGGCAACGAATATTAAAAGGATGTGCCAGAGAGGAAAAGAAAAAACACTTTTCTGTCATCTATCCATCAATGTGCCTTAAATGTTTAAATGTTACTAGAAGATTCTACTAGAATCAGATCATATGGTGAGATGAGACATCATAAAGCTTTTATTTGAGACCCCTAAATGTGGATTTGGCATAAAAACAAGAATATTAGAATTTAATCATCACTGTTAGCAGTGGCAGAGGGTCTACTGTACGGCTTTTCAATAGGAATCCCAGGTTACTGACCTTTGAACTAATTTCTATAAACCCTTTTTTTGGGTGTGGGGGGGGGGGGATTTCTTTTTCATCAGAAATCCTTAGGGACATTAATAAAAGCTTCAATTCCACACCAGCATTTTCAAATCAAAAGGAAAAACATAGCTACACTGTAAAAACAAGTCCTAAATTTACGGAATATAACTTTCAAATTTTATAGTAGTTTTCCTTTTTTTTTAAAAAAACTACATACAAATCTCTGTAAAATTACAGACATTATCTGTAAATTACGAAGTCGACTGTTTTTTTAAGTATTATTTTTCAATATTGAAAAATTACCTTTTTTTCAAATTTTTAACAGTAAAAATACCATATTTTTTTAACTGTGTTTTTTCTGTTTTTGTAAATTACGTGTAACTTTATGTAAAATTATAATAATATAATATAATAATAAATTGTAATTAAATACAAAACTCATTAGATAAAGGTTAATGTCCATACAAAAAAAGTATTGTTTTCTTTGTAATTTTGAGGTAAATCATATTAGTTTTATAATACTTTGATATTTAAGTTCTAAGATGCAAGTTTAGCATTTTTTATGACTTTTTAAAAGATTATTCTTACATTATCACTTACATCAGTGGTTCTCAAACTTTTTCTGTCATTCCCCACTTAAGGGGGTGAGCGAATTTTCAAGCCCCACTTGTCAACAAAATAATAACAAAATCGGCCAAGTTTACTGTTTATTGAAATATCAATTCCTGAACCAATACGATCAAACACCACCAAGTTAAAAACAGATAAAATACACGTGCAATTGTTACAAGGCTTACGTTGTCACTTATCTTTGCAAAATTGACCCCATGTTTATTAGCTGATCAGCAATCGTTTGTAGTTTTTTTGCACTGGCCAATTCTGTATGTAACTTTGAATGAAGCCATTTGTGCTTTGCTGTCCACTGATTCAGATGTTACCATGCGATTATCCTGCTGTCTGTATTCTGCCAGCTTTCTTTCAAAGACGTCCAGTGGTTTATTAACGTGACTGCCATGTGATGTCTCTAAGTGTCTTCCTAGTTTGTTGGGTCTCATGCAGTCTGCTGCCAGCAGTTTAAGACACAAAACACACACGGGTCTCTCTTCTGCCCCCACCATCACCACCATGAATCCAAGCTCAAGATGGGCTTCATTAGGGGTGGGTGATATAACCAAAATCTTCTATCACGGTAGAAGCAATTTTCTAACTCAATAACGATATATTTCACAATATAGCAATCTGTATCTGAAAATGCATAAATAAAAATGAAAACACAAAGAAATTGTTTTACATAATTAAATTTTTTATGTAATTTTATTTAAACTGTGAATTGCTGAGGTTTGCTACATTTTTTTTACTTTGGCCATATTCGATTGGATGTTTGTATTTCAGATGATAGAAAAGGTTTGACGTGTTTCCACCACTTGTTAAAACAGTGCACTTGTGTACCTTCTAAATCACGTTTATCTCATTCGTATCACTTTTCTTATACCCAAACTAATTCCACAACACAGACGAGGCACTTTTTTTCTTTACAATCTCCTCGTTTTTCGTCACATGTAACTAAACTCACTGCTGCTGCAGCGTCTTCTTCCAGTGTCGAAGTGTATGTGAAGCCAAACACATCAAAAGTGGGACGAAACTGCGGCACCCGATTGAACCAAATATCTGCGCAAATACAGCGCAGCGCGACTATCTGGATAGCGCAGTGATGATCTGGTTTATTTGCGCAGCCCGGTGGCTCGCGCAGCGCCGCTCGAATAACAAACCTGCGCGACCCACTGTTTTTTATTTAAAATGTCAGGACTGTTTAATATTGTTTCCGCCTTGCCATGCCTGGTTTGTACGTGCGCATCCCAGCGGGGTAAAATGTATTTTGATGGTCGGCGCGGTTTATTTCTGTCAGAGTCGCGCAGCGCTGCCCAGTGGCTCGCGCAGGTTTGTGATTCGAGCAGCGCTGCTCAAGTTTGTCCGACGTTAAACCGTTATTGTTCCACTATGGTTCCACTTTTTCTCCCGGCCCACAACTGATGTTACTTGTATTAATGATCCATTTATTTGTGTGTGATTGTTTAGTTTTGAGCGTACGCTCTTCATTATCAATAAAGAAAAGCATGAATTAGAATAGATACTTTCCTGTTATTTTCCACTAATTTCCTCCCGTTCATTGCGCCCCACCTGTCATGTCTGTATTCCCCACTAGTGGGGCGCGCCCCACACTTTGAGAACCACTGAATGTAGGCTATAGTATCTGCTTCAGGCCTTCAAAGAATGTGAAGAGAATTTAGGAGACTAATACTTATCAGGTGGCACGGTGGTGTAGTGGTTAGCACTGTCGCCTTGCACCTCCAGGGTCTGGGTTCGATTCCCCGGCCAGGCTCGATTCCCGTCTCTGTGTGCATGGAGTTTGCATGTTCTCCCCGTGCTTGGTGGGTTTCCTCCGGGTACTCCGGTTTCCTCCCACAGTCCAAAGATATGCAGATTAGGCTAATTGGCTTTCCTAAATTGCCCATAGCGTGTGATTGGGTGTGTGTATGTGTGTGCCCTGTGATGGATTGGCACCCTGTCCAGGGTGTACCCCGCCTAGTGCCCGAAGTCTCCTGGGATAGGCTCCAGGTCCCCCGCGACCCTGAATACAGGATTAAGCGGTATAGAAATGAAAAATAATACTTATCAAAAATATATATTTGTATTACAGTTGTTCTGAAATATCACCATGGCAATCTAGCCATCAGCTTTCTTAATGCATTCCTGCATATTCTGACACAAGGATAATGTATTGTGGCGTGGGCGGGCCAGCGGCTGACGACCGTCATGCTTTGCGGGGGTTTTCTCTGTGTCTACCATGAGAGAGAAGGGTGTTTGGGTTAGTGGCTTCGGCCAAGTTGGGTGCGTGTTATGTGTGTGTGCTTGACCTGTGTATGTGTGCTTGTGCTGTGGTAATAAACTACTCCCCAGCCATTTGCATTGGGGAGCAAGTAAGCTCACTCGTACTCCAAGATCCCTGCTAGCGTCGAAAAACGCTACAGTATTTACTGTGTAGCTGTTTTAAAGCATCGCTTTAAGTTACATTTTGATATTTAGCTTGTATTAGGGGAACTATGGTATCATTTTTGTACCAAAAACGTTAGAGTAAACTCCACTGACTCTCCGCTTAAATGCCACAGCCAATCAGAAGCCGGAGGCGGGAACATTCTAATCTTGTTTCTGATTGGCTGATCAGCAGCCGGAGGCGGAGATATTCTAATTACCTCTTCATTACTGGCGCGTTTAAATAAGCGCGCGAGTGAGGGCGGGACCTGATGCGGAACACGCCTACGCTTATTGCTCAGGTACAGACGTAACGTGATATGAACCAGCCAATGGGAAACAGGCGTCCTTCAAATGTTTAGCGCGCGCAGGGGTGGTGTGACTCAGCAGCCGGTAAACGGGTGTGTGTAAATTCAGAGGAATGAAGACACGCTGCTGAGCTACAGGTGAGGAGGAAAGCAGTCTCTGAGGGACAGAGGAGAAGACTCTGAAATGTAAAATACCTGCAAGCTCAAGAGACAATGACGGTAAGATATTTTTTTATTCTTATTTTAATTCTTATTGTTGTTGCTGTAAACAAAGCTCATTTATTAATACTGCCACGTTTTTCTTTTAAATCTAAGATCTTAATGTGTTCTTTTCTTCTCTCTTCCAATCCACCCTGATCCAGGTCTTTACTGCCTGTTTGGAAGAAGATCTTTCTTGGATACACTGGACCGTCCATTTTGACATTTTGGTACGTTTTAGATTTGACTTAATTGCACTAAGACATTAGCATTCTGAACTAAAAGTTTAAGTTATTTGTACACATACATTATATAAGAACAATAGAGTTAAAAAGGGACCACTTTGTACTATATTTGTAATAAAGTTTCCAATCCAACTTTAATTGGAACATTGAGAATATTATGAAGAAATGAACAATTTCAAACAGGTTGTTAGTCAAGGATATTTCACAGCAATGTTTAAGTTTGTGAGAGAGAATGTTTCACTGTTATAGCACAATAGTCTAAACATTTCATTGTTTTTCATTTTAGGATTTTACTGTAATGCTATAAAACTGAACTTATTTTTACTGTATTTTGCATCATACCTGTACTATACTGTGTCAGTTACAGTATACAGACTTTTTTTTTTTCACAAATATTGTAATCTTGAGTTTGTGTTAACACTTTATTGAACATGTGTATTCATAGGAATTTATGAAAAGAAAAAGTTAAATATCAGGGGTTTTGTGTTATTGCTTTGTTTGAAGGTGTTTGATCTTCAATTTATGAACAATCTGTAAATAACAGTGTTTCCCTGCTAAATGCCTAATGCTTTTGCTTTATTGAAGGTGTTTGATTGTAATAATTTTGGAAAAAATCTGTAAAATAATGGTGTTTCACTGCTAAACATATAGTGCTGTTGCTTTATTGAAGGTCTTCAATCGTATAAATTTAGCAAAAATCTGTAAAATAATGGTGTTTCACTGCTAAACTTCTACTGCTGGTCGTTTAATGAAGGTGTTTAATCATATATATTTAGGAAAAATCTGTAAAATAACGGTGTTTCTCTGTAAAAGATAAAATAACAATTTCTGTAAATTTAATGTTTTTGAGCATAATATGAACTAGAGTATTTTATCTTAATTTTACGGTTTTTGTTTGGCAGCCATGCCAGTCATTTGACTGGGTTTTTTTACGCTTTTTTTTTTTACAGTGTAGAAATCAATCACTGACAGTATTGAATTGTTTTATTATGTTTTATATATGTTATCATTAAGTATTTTACTATTATTTTCTCATCTATTTAATTCCAAAAACCATGAAATCCATATTTATGTAATTTGTTAATTTAAAAGCTGTATAGCGTTTTACTTGGTCCTAGTTAACTGAAAACTTTGCGTCTGGGCTAAACAGGACAGACCACAAGACTCTGGAGAGATGAAGTGGTGTCAGACTCCTCCCTTAGTATTTTGCAATCTCATCAAGCGTTGATGGGATTACACAACTTAACTACTAAAACATTTTACTGAACTCCGTTTAACACTATCTTCACCAAATAATACATAAGCAGCAGATCATGCAAAGCATAAGTAATAGTACAGCAAACCAATGCAGTACAAACCTAATACTGTAATGCATAGCTTGTTTCTTAAGATGTTAATTATCTGGTTTATACTGATTAAAATAAACAACAACAATGGGTTGGATTTATTAAAAAGAAAACTCACATAATTTTACTCACATAAATCACTTGGCCAACATATACTGAGATAAACTTGAACTATGTACTAAAATAAAACTCCTGGAGAAACACTTATTTAAACTTATGGTTTTAAATTTGCAATGCATACATTTTCTTCATCATACTACAATAAACAGACACTTTTACACAAATCTGTGAAACTTAAATTAAGTCACTATAAACCCATCCCTCGTGCACATAAAAAAACTGACAATGCATAATATGTGCCTTAACTCTGAAGAAGTATTAATAACTAAAGCATTGATCAGCCTGCCTATGACTGTAAAACACCACAACATTGTTACTGTATAACAAAGAAGCCAAAAGATATCTGTATGCGATCTTCTAACAGTTTCAGAACAGGAACATAAAAGAACATAATGAAATTGATAAAAGTATCATACATTCAAGTGTAACTTTTATACAGAAAAAAATAAAATAAATGAAAACATTGAAACTGCCGTTATAAGGAATCAAAAGTACCTTCTTTAGGACACTCCCCATGTCTCTCATGTCCTCCATTTCAGAGACACCACTGCAAACGACAGAGAAATGCTATTTATCAGGAGAAAGTCTGTGATATACTGTAGCAGTAAGCTCTTAGCACAAAGTTTTAATGAGAATTTGGAAAATATTAAAGAGGATTAGAATTAAGCTCTTAATACATCGGAGCAGACAGAAAATCTGCTGCAAGGCTGATTTGAGAAGGACCCTGAACCCATGCTTATCACTCAACTGGAACAATGCTTAGATAGATCATTTCTCAACGTTAGTAAGTAAGTAAGTTAAGTTAGTGTAGTTCATCCTTTATTCATCACATATACATTACTGCACCATTAAATCCTTTATTCTTCACACATCCCGGCTTCTTGTTAGTACTGTATGCTGGGGTGTGAGTGCATGCTCAGCCATTATACAGCGACCATGGAATGTAAAGATATGTCTAAAGACAGTAAAGATATGGCTGTAGTGTGGATCTCCTTTTAATTTGGATTTAGATCTAAAGTCTGCCTGTTGGTCCGGCAATAAGCTGAGAACTTCATATTCAACAGCATTGGGGCAAACTGAAAAAACATGAAGGATACTGTATATATGGCTAAGTGTTACTGTTATCTCACAGTGAGGAAATCACACAATATTCCATGTGATGAAATAACTAAAGCAAAATGCCCTACAGTTATTCCAGAACATAAATCCAGCAAATTAAACCCACAGTCAGCGCTTAGTTAACCTTGCACAGCCTTGAAACCTTGAAATGCAAGTCTAAGCTTGTTCCTAGGCTCTTGCTCCCACCTTTTGCTGCTAAATTCTTCATGCCATATGATTGCTGCTTTGGCATCCATTCAACATCATATGATTAATGTTCTGCCTCCCTTCTACTGCCAATCAAGTGAGTATTATTGTAAATGCTGAGTCATATAGAGGCACGGCTTGTTGGCTCCCATTGGACACATTGACACATTTCCTGGGAAAATATAGTCAAATAGAAATGTCTAGAAAATATTATCGGCAAATATTATTAAACAAATGGTTTAAGTATTTTGAATGTAATGGTTGATGCCTCAATGTTTTGGGGTGAGACTGTTTAAAACAGAACTAGTAGAATACACAATGATCAATACGACATGAACAACAGATAATAATAAGATTAGATAAAAGATAATGAGAGGCGGTTGAACATCATCACATGCATGAACATGGCAAAGCATCTGCATTTTGCTAAAAACAAAAAAAAAATAAGACATTGCTGTTATGATGTGTAGAAACAAGGAAATTATGTCACGGTTGTGCAAGTTGTTTAGAGAATTTCAGTTTCTGAGAAACGTACAAACGAGTAATACTCCAGTCTTATTATGATATAATACGCCAGTTCTGAGCGTTCTCTGTGTCCTTGCAAACATGTAACTTTATAATCTCATTCTTATATTCACTTCCAACAGTTATAAAAGATAAATTGTTTTATTCTACCATTCGTTGTGATATTCTTGTTCTTGTTCTTCCATAAATGGTTTGCTATATTTCTTCAGGTGCTGGAGTCATATCCTCTACATGACATTTTTTTTTTTATTATTATTTATATTTTTAAATTATTATTAGTAATTTATTGAATTTTTTTCCAGGATAGTCTCCCAGTTATTTATTGGTTACAGTGATTGCAGCTGAACACATTCATTTTTCAGGATTCCTTATATATTTATGTGCATAGTTGTTTTTTGTACACTTTTTTTTTTACTTGCATCAAATAATTGTATTATACAGGATATTGCACCAATGTAAACTGACGTAAGAATAAAATGAAGACTGTAGAAAGACAACACTGATTTTCATCATTTACATTTAAGCATTTGGCAGACGCTCTTATCCAGAGCGACTTACATTTTTATCATCATCACATCATAAAATAAAACTCTTGCACATGTATCTCACCTTTTCTCCATGTTTGTTTGCTCTCCAGGTCCACGGCGGAAACCAACTTGTGGCCAATACAGTTAGAGAAGGCAAAGATTATCTTATATACAACCACCTATGGATACAAACATGCACATAGGAGGTACAGTAGGAGGAAGTAGGAGGAGTTTGTGGCACAAAATTAACATATCGTACATACAGAATAGGAGAAAATGACAGTGATCTTGATTTCCTAACAGAATGAAAGGAAAACAGAAAAGTGTTTGTATGCCATGACTAAATTGTCCTCTAAATAATTTTACTCAGAACTGTCTTAAATTGGTTTAGATATTAATATGCAGATATTCTGAAATCCATCAAAAAAGCCTGTTTACTGTAGTAAAAGGTTCTGCAGTAGAGGGCCCTCCAGCACTAGTGTTTGTGTGTTTGGATTGTACAGTGTGTAGGAGAAGAAGATGTGATTCCTGTCTGTGTTCTATAAATTCATCCTACCCATCAGTCTCACCTACCTGCATGAGCAGACCAAAATATACCAAGTTTTGCTGCTTTTGTGCCCCACCCATAAATCCATGCTACTACTATCAGCAATTTTGTAGATTTTGATTTGTGTTGGCGGCGCGGTGGTGTAGTGGTTAGCATTGTCGCCTTGCACCGCCAGGGTCTGGGTTCGATTCCCCGGCCAGGCTCGATTCCCGTCTCTGTGTGCATGGAGTTTGCATGTTCTCCCTGTGCTTGGTGGGTTTCCTCCGGGTACTCTGGTTTCCTCCCACAGTCCAAAGATATGCAGATTAGGCTAATTGACATTCTAAATTGCCCGTAGTGTGTGATTGGGTGTGTGAGTGTGTGTATGTGTGTGTGCCCTGCGATGGATTGGCACCCTGTCCAGGGTGTACCCCGCCTAGTGCCCGAAGTCTCCTGGGATAGGCTCCAGGTCCCCCGTGACCCTGAACACAGGATTAAGCGGTATAGAAAATGAATGAATGAATGAATGAATTGATTTGTGTTTTATTCTACATGTTAGTTGCATAAAATAAAGGTCATAAAAGGCATTTAAACATGTTGAGATTATGCAATAATTTGGACCAGTTTGGCAAACTGGAATCTCTTAAACCCATTATAATATCTAAAGCATAATACCAAAATGTTCATAAGTTTCTGTATTCCTGAGTAATGTCCTGTGTTATTATTAGACTTTCAGTATGGCATGAACTTACACCCTCAGTCATTACCATAAAATGGTACAAAAAATACAAAAACAACATCAAGCACTTACTTTTGATTGATTATTATAGGGAAATATTTGCTAAAAACATGATTGATCTAGAGTAGCGAGGTTCATCATGTGATAAGCCCTCTCTACATGGAGGCCAAAGAACATAGTGACGTAACTAGATACAATGCCGTTCAATAATCAGTCAAGTAAAACACAGGAAAAATTAGTAAGATAATCCTTGGAATTTTGTCAGAAATTGGAATCGTGTCAAGGCATGTGATGGCACAGCAGGTAGCATTGCTGCCTCCCAGCTCCAGGGTGCCAGGTTCTATCATGAACTCAGTAGTCCATTCAGTTTCATTTATATAGCCTTTTTACAACGGTCATTAGGCAACAGCTTTAACATATCAAACAATTATTGAAATGTGTATGAAACGTGTGAGGAAATGTATAAATGAAAATTATCATATTGTTCCTGATGAACAAGCCGAAATTGACAGTGCTGAAGGAAAAACGTCCTGAGATGGCATTAGGAAGAAACCTTGAGAGGAGCCAGACACAACAGGGAACCCATCCTATGCTGATGCAGAAAGCAACGGACCTACTGGCATGGAAGGAACTGATATTCTAAATCAATTCCCTGTTAAAAACAAGAAAACATAAATGCAAACCAAGTCATTTAAACACACAGCTAAGTCTTTGGGTGACAAAAGACAAATAGACAAAGAAGAAAAGATCTGGAGGTCCTGAAGACAGCTGTAAAATAACTAAAAAAATAAAATAAATTTCCAGAAACAGAGGGTTCTTGTTACAGATTCAAGGGTGTCAGAAGATGTTGGATGTACTACCTATTTTACCCTCACAGCGTCTAAGCAATATCACAGCTATGCAACTAGAGGTCATGCTGTTGTCGTAAATATCAGCATGGCCACTCTGATATTCAGTAGAACAGCACGACCTCTAGTTGCATAATTGTTCTGCTAGCTAACGTTTTATGTACAGAAATGTACGTAACTTCAACATGAAGCACATACGCCACTCTCCTGACAGTCACATGATAGAAACATAATACTACACATTGCTGCTATAATTCAATTTGAGTTTAAAAAAGGGCATAGATAAAATTGTTGAAGTGTGTATACATATTTTGGGCCCCTTTGTGTATGTTCAATTCAATTCAATTTTATTTGTATAGTGCTTTTAATAATTGACATTGTCGCAACGTAGTTTTTCACAATCAAAAGAATTATCTCTTATCTCTAATTATTTTTCTTTTAGCTGGAGCTACATCTAATGTATCTAATGTAACGAATGTATAACAAAGTGTCGACTCTAAATATTCAGTCGCCTGATCGAGTTCTGTGGGGTCAGACGGTGGCCTAATCGAAGTTGGTAACTCTGGGAGATTGCTGATAAAACTCTGTGCAGTGGTTGATGTGAATGTACGTTTAATACGGTAGCGCGGTGCTGTGTGTACATTATCACTGTGACACACTTGAATGGAGACAAGATAGTGATCTGAGATAATTTCAGACAGTGGAATTGTGAATACATTTCTTATAATTAATCCGAAGAATATTACTAAATCTAAAGTGTGACCTGCTTTATGAGTGGGTCCTACTACACACTGATTTACACCTACGGAGTCCAGTATGGACATAAATGCTGTTCTCAGAGGGTCTTCTGGATTCTCAAAATGAATGTTAAAATCTCCAGCAATTAACACTTTGTCTACAGAAATGACCAGGTCTGAGATGAAATCCGCAAATTCACTAAGAAATTCAGAATACGGCCCTGGAGGTCTGTAAATTATAATTAGTGGAATCGACTGAGCTGATTTAATATACTTAAATACACTTATGTTACTATAGAGAATTTCAAATGAGTTAAATTTGTGTCGGTGTTTTTGTACGATAGACAGATTATCATTATGAATAACTGCGACGCCTCCTCCTCTACCAGTTAACCGAGGCTGGTGTATGTAGCTGTATCCAGGAGGACTAGCTTCATTTAGAGCTACATACTCGTCCTGTTTAACCCATGTTTCAGTTAAACAGAGTATATCAAACGCCTGATCTGTGATAATTTCATTAACAATAACTGCTTTTGATGTGAGAGATCTAATATTTAACAATCCTAGCTTCAGATCAGAGGTGCCGGCTGCGCATTCAGTATGATCGGAGTTTGTGGACTTTATGTTAATTAGATTATTGAAACAGTCTTTCTGTGTCTTTCTACATTTTTGCTTAGATCGGGGAACAGACACAGTCTCAATATGGTGAACCCTGAGTGACGACTCTATGCAGCTAGCAGACGGTTGGTTTAGCCTGTCTGTCTGCTCCCTGGCCTGGGCTCTGGATTGTCACCGATTAACTAGACCTCTACTGAGACTATGAGCTATACTACAGGAAATGAGAGCAGCACCTTCCCGAGTGGGATGGACACCGTCCCGCCCTAACAGGCCAGCTTTGCCCTAAAAGGTCTTCCAATTGTCTATAAAGCCCACATTATTTTCGGAGCACCACCTGGACATCCAGCGGTTCAGCGACCATAACCTGCTGTAAGCTATGTCGCCACGTCTCATTGGGATGGGACCAGAGCATATTACTTCATCGGACATCGCCTTCGCTAATTTAAACACCTCTGTAAAGTTACTGTTACTAACCTCTGACTGACGAAGGCGTATATCGTTAGCTCCAGCATGTACCACTATCTTAGAGAACCTGTGCTGTCCTAGAGCCCTAAGATTACCTGCTATGTCCGGTGCTCTGGCTCCCGGGATACACCTAACCACTGCCGCTGGCGCCCCTAAAGGTCTAGCTAATGTCACGTGTCTCAGTATAGAGTCTCCTATAACCAGAGCTCTTTCAGGTTTCTCAGAGTATATATTCATGTCTTCATAGAAGCCTCTTAATGCTGGAGGAAAAAGTATGTAAATCCTTGAGTTAATGACCTCAAAGTTCAGGTGTATCAGGTGTTAGCATAGCCGTGTTAAAAAAAAATTTTTGGAGGTGTGGACTAGAGTTACTCTGACTGATAAAAACTTTGCTAAAGAATACTCTAATGTGAGCCATGCCTCACCAAAAACAGCTTTCAGAGGATCTACAATTAAGAATTTTTGATTTACATAAAATTGGAAAATGTTAAAAAAATTAATTTTTAATTATTTTACGCAAACAATCTACATATGGAGACACTTTGAGACTGTGGCTACTCTACCAAAAAGTGGGCACCCAGGCAGAATGACCTGAAGAGCACAACAAAGACTCATCAATGAGGGAAAATGAGCAACAAAACACAGACTAGCTTTAGAAAACAAAATCCACCTTTTGGAGTGGCTGAGTCAGAGCGCACACCTCAACCCAATAGAGATGCTGTGGAATGACTTGAAGAGAGTCACTTACATGTAACATTCAATAAAGACATAAGAGATCAGATTTTTTTTGTGGTATTATTTTAGGCACATTATAACTTAGGCATGAAATTCCAAAAGGTTCACATACTTTTACTTGCAACTGTATATATACTGTATACACACACACACACACACACACACACACACACTCACTCACACACACTGCTCATGACATGTGTAACAGGTAGTTTTATGATGTGAGGAATACATTGTCTTTACCACACAAAATTTGATGCCAGTAAAATTCCAGTGATGCCAGTCAGGAAATTCCTCCATTTGCATATCCGGAACAGAAATCTGAGAACTCAGCACTAAGAACTGAGCCAAGCCCTAACAGGTATTCCTAGCCTCAGTGTGTCTGTGCTCTGCAGAATGGATTTCACAGCTTTTTTAACTGCTTTCAATTATGTAGCTCGTCTAACATGGCCTAGGGTTTTGGTCTACACTTACGGTACCCATGTTTACTTGCTATGCTAATAACGTCGCCGTCACCCTTGGTGTAAGGATTTCTTGTATTTTGCTAGACCCCCTTTAGTCTACTCAGTGCTCAGCTTTGCATTTTGCTTCCCGCCTGGTACCAGGGAACCCCTCAATAATACACATGTCCGTGCTTAGTGAGACGTTCAAAGTTTATTGTGGAAGACAGGAGTACAGTATATATACGCACACACACAAAGAACCAAAGAAAAGGTGGGTGCAGGAGTGTTTACTTCTGGTCAGGAATGTTTAGAAAAGATAAGGTAAAGAAGAACATAAAATTGGGAGTAGCTCTGCATTTACAAGCGTTCAACAGTTTTACGACCTTTAACATAAACTACTATAGGATGTGTTTATTGAAAGTGCAGCTTGTGTCGAGGTAAGAGAAAGAGGTAACATTCTGTTCTCACGCACACAGAATATCATAAAACACACTAAAAATCAAATATTCCCTGCACTTGGCTTGCTCATCAGAGACTCATTATTACCTAGACACATTTTTCTCACACATACACACTTCCAATTTTTTCTTTTCTAAAAAAATGTTCTTTCATTTTTGTGAAGCTGTTTTGAGACAATGACCATTGTTAAAAGCGCTATGTAAATAAAATTGAATTGAATTAATACTTGTAGACTTGCTATTACTTTGTTACTGTTCCACTTTACATGTCCTGACAAACCAAACTTAAGACACATTTTCATAGTGGTATCCATTTCACATGCTAGACTAGCCAAAAATATTTGTTTTGTAAATTGAAATCGGCACTTGCAAGGCGGATTCAACTGGATTAGCATTAGCATAGCAACCACTGTTTAAAATGTTTAGTGGTGACATCAGTGGTGACAGTGGCAAGGAAAAACTTCCTAAGATGACATAAAAAAAACCATGAGAGGACTCTAAAGGGAACCCATCCTCATGTGGGTGATACCAGACGCTATAACCGTAAATAAATCCCTTTTATAACGCTTTACTTTATGGTCATAAGTGCAGTTGTGTGAGAGAAAATGTATATGAAAAAAGTCCACTTGGTTGAAAACCTATTAAAGCATGTACAGTCACAAACCATCACATCACATACACAACTGCATTAAATACAATCATTAAACAGACATCTTCAAGCCTTCTGAAATGAACCTCAGTTGTCTCATTTACCTTTAAGCAGACCATATGGTGCCATGACCAGCAGCACTGAGAGGTCTCAATGCGATAAGAACTCCAACCAGAAGTAGGGCATCATGATGGATCACTCAGGGGCGAAGGGCAGAAGGGATCCAGACATCTCATCCTCACTATTTTCTTTGTGGCCTTTGGTCTGAGACAGTGGAGTTCCTGATCCAGGCAGTGATAAAACTGCACAGAATGCTCTCAATAGTCCCTTTGTAGAATGTAATGATAATGGAAAGAGGAAGACAAGATTTTCTCAGCCTTAGCAGACATTAGAGACACTGCTGGGCCTTTCTGGATATGGAGCTGGTGTTAATGGACCATTAATAGTCCATTATCTCTGTCAAGTCAATATCAATGAATTTACTGCTCTTTGTGATCTCCATGGAGGATCTGTTGATGTTTATCATATCATATATCTCTGTTTTCCTGCAGGCAACAACCATCTCTTTAGATGTGTCCATGTTCTGAGGCAGATTATTGGTTCTTCATGAGTTTGTTACCCACTGCCCCTCCTTTCTGTGCTCTCACGCATTAGTTTTGAGTGGTTGGAACGATGCACAAACTGCAGTGTGTCCGTTGATGGGGGCAGCAGGGGGTTGATGTGCTTGACTCTAGAGGCACTTTCTAATGTATTTTCATTAGCGTAAGGTAAATTTCATATTGTTTGTTACATTGTTTTAATGAACGTTACATTGTTACATAATGTATTGTTGTAAAATATGTAAAATATAGAAACTACAGAATGTATAGTTGTCAAAGGTTTTATTGCTAAATCTTACAAACTTCTAGGAAGCTTCTAGCATAATTATACATAGCTTTTGCTGTTTCAGAGTTTCTATGCAACTGCTACAGTGGAAAGGATGCAGCAGGTTTAATTAACTAATACAGTACATCACAATTAGGACTATTTTTGCACCCTCCTCCAGTTTCTGATTGGCTGGTAGTGACCCTCCCTTAGTCTCTGGTTGGCTGTAATTATGGCAGAATTAAAAACTTGACCAAGTGCAGCAAGGGAAAGTACAAGTTGTGTGATTGAGAATGAGTTTGAGTGTGTGAGAGATGGTTTAAGAATGCAAAAGCGAGATTTTTTCAGTCTTTTAAAAAAAATTGTGCCAGGCTGTTTTGTCAACTGCTCTGAAGCTGGAGTCACTTGTTCTCAGGAGTGTACGCACCTCTGCAGTCATCAGTCATCATGTGGTGATGGAGACAGTAAAGTCATTGATGCACATGCTGATGTACTTTTACCTTGTATGCAATGATGTATGTCAAAGAAATGGGAAACACACAAACAGCAAGTCACACACAGGTTAATTTCAACTTCAGAATCAGAGACCACAAACTCTCTGATGCTGCCAGTTACCAACACCTCGACTCATGAAGGAGCAGGGTTCTGTCTCATAGACCTAATGATACAGCAACGCATTGTGATAACTGTAAGGATTCAGAATTTGTGCCACAAATGGATTAAATTCATAACTGGCACAAGAGGGAGAATTCACTGATGTTAGACAACACTATAAAAGCACACTGTGTTTATGAAGTGAAAAATTGTTCATGATCATTTGCTGAAATATAAAACTATGTGCCAACTGCGGAACAGTAGAAATTTATACCATGTTTAGACATTACATTACCTAGGGGAAGCATATAAACAGTAAAACATTAAGCCTAAAGCAGAAACATCAGACACATTTGATATTTGAGTATAAGCAACTGATAACGATCAGTCAAATAAGACCTGAGCCAGGAGACGGCCTACATTTACATAATCTGTTGCATCAAACATTATGTTTCTTTCTAAGTATTAGGTTTTGAATATGTCAGTTACATCTCCTTTGTATTTAATGTTTTGCATACTATTTATCTCCTGATATTATTACACAACCACCCCTCTACACTATATATGTTTCTTTTTAAAGGTTCACACAGTTATGGAGTGTGTATTTATGCAATCACATTATTTCTGTTTTTTACTTTATATTTATTTAATGCAAAATGAGATCAGGAATGTGACCTACAATATGATTGAGTCCAGGATCCAGGTTCGATTCCCCGGCCGGGCTCGATTCCCGTCTCCGTGTGCATGGAGTTTGCATGTTCTCCCCGTGCTTGGTGGGTTTCCTCCGGGTACTCCGGTTTCCTCCCACAGTCCAAAGATATGCAGGTTAGGGTAATTGGCGTTCCCAAATTGACCAGAGTGTGTGTGTGTGTGTGTGTGTGCTCTGCGATGGATTGGCCAGGGTGTAGCCTGCCTCATGCCCTGAGTCTCCTGGGATAGGCTCCAGGTCCCCGCGACCCTAAATACAGGATAAAGCGGTATAGAAGATGAATGAATGAATGTTTATAATAAATGGTGTTTGTGGACCAGATTGTGATATCTTCAGTATTCCGGCTGCGCCCTCATGTCTACGATGGCGTCACAGTTATATTCTAATACAGTGGAACCTCAAATTACGAGCATAATTTGTTCCGGAAGCAGGCTCGTATTCCAAAACATTCGTAAACCAAATATAATTTTTCCATAAGAAATAATGGAAACTCAAAATATTTCATTCCACAGCCCCAAAAATATAAATACATAAAAAGAATTATCACAAAATATTAAGTAAAAATAAAACGACTTAACCTGCATTTTTAAAAAAGTAAAAATAAATCCTGACGGATAAGTGTTTCCGTTTGTGTGTGTGTAGGTGTGGTTGTGTGTGTGTGTGTGTGCGTGCGTGTGTGTGTGTGTGTGAGAATCTAAAGTAAGCTCCCCCTTCTTGTCTTACACATTAACCCGTCCTCCACTCTTTTCACACACGTGCGCACACACAACGGAAACACTGTTTTATTGGAAAAATAAACAAGAAATCTCTCTAATGACACTCAGTTGAGCGACACACTAACGGAATCACTGCTGTAAAGTAAAAATAAAACAACTTAACCTGAACTTTACCTTTGAAAAGAATAACGGCAGAGCAGTGTTTCTGTGTAGAGCAGAGAGTAAGTGTGTGTGTGTGTGATTTGACCAAAGTAGGAGGGGTTTGTGTGTGCGTGTGTGTGTGTGTGTGTGTGTGTGGCACGGTGTCCAATGACGCGTGCACACACAGACACACAGAGCAGACAAAGATCAGGCTGAGCCTTGAGCAGAGATAGAAAATGGATCTTTAAACTCTCTAATGAGACTTGCATTTGCTTTACACGCGCGCTGTACACACACATACAGACACAAAATAAAATGTTTTACACACACACACGTGGTCACAGTGTTGTAGTAAACAGTACACACATGTGCACAGATGTTGATTATATCAGTAAGTGAGCAAGGGGACCCAGCAAGGGGAGACAATTGCAAAGAATTCCGCAGCACAAGAAAGAGAAAAACCGTTGGCTCAGTTGTGATCACGTGACGCTTGGCGTCAAAACAAAAAGTGAATGCATGATACATGATACTCGGTGCTCGTAAACCAATACTTTTCCAAGTCAAAATGTATTAAAAATCTTTGCTCGTCATGGGGAACTCTCGCAAACCGTGTTACTCACAATCCGAGGTTTCACTGTATATGCTAATATTCTCTACAACTACCTCGAGTACTGTCCTATACCTATAAAGCACTGAATGCTCTCCTACAGAAGTACCTGGGTGACTTTTTGGGCCTTTATGATCTGTCTCACCTTCTTTGTTCAACAGACAGAACTTTTCTTTACTAAGCCACAAACTGGTTTCACTTAGTGAATCAGACACAGTAATAATTCTGAGAGCCTATTTGTTTACTAATTGTTTTCAAGTGTTCTCTTGGGTAAAAATTACAGATCCATGATCAGAGAGAGTTCTGGTAAACTGGGATGTTCGGATGCTGTCTCGCCTCACTTATACATGTCCATGTTCTCACTTATAGTGTCCGGGTCCGATTCCTACTGTACCTTGGGGTCTGTATGCATGAGTTTGCATGTTTTCCCCGTGCCACCACAGTAAACGCATTAGAGTACCTTCATTAAACTTTTTAGCCAAGTCAGTAATATCCAAGTGAAGTTAACAATTAATGAGACTTTTTAAAACTGTTTTAGCAAGTGTAATCTTTTGTCTATTGAAGTAAGACTGACCAGCACCATCTTTAGGGTATGGAACCAGTAGTACCATGAATAAGAATGAATACAACAGTCACCACTGGCTTCCACTGTCCCTAGTTCCAAGATGCATTGATGAAATGTATGTACTACAGATCTTGAAAACAGTTTTAAAGTGTACATTTTTGTTAATTTAAACATACATATGCATACTGTACACTCTACATGATTGTTTACAGACAGGGGTGTGCAAATCCCACTTTCTCATGAGACAGAATATATAATTGATTATATAATTCAGCTTAAGGTAGAATCTTTACTTTGCTATTCAAATATCATTGTGCACAGAGCTTTTCAATGGAAGTTGACAGCCAGGGGCACAAAGCTCATGTGGGTAACGACGTACTGCACAGCAGGGTACCATTACATAACAAACCGCTTTAAATCTTAAGTTTTGCATATTATAGCAGTTAAATTTCCTTTGCATATAATTTAAATATATAGATTGTATACTGTAAACATTGGCCTTGCACTTTGTGGGTGGTATAAAAACCAGATGCAAGCAATTCCATCCACTTCACATCTCCCAAATCTTTTATCACACGTGGTCACAGTGTTATAGTAAACAGTACACGCGTGCGCAGATGTTGATTATACCAGTGATACCAGACGATTACCCACAATTCCGTAGAGAGAGAAAAAAACATTGGCTCAGTTGTGATCACTTATTTGATCTCGGCATCAAAACAAGAAGAGCATGTGTGATACATGATACTCGGTACTCGTAAACCAAGACTTGTCAAAATTATTTAAAGGTTTTACTAAGAGGTTTTCATTAACATTCCTGAAACTGCCAGTACATGAATTGTTAATGTCTTAACCCAGTCACACGGAGTGACGTTTCCACTACATCTGCAAAAGATTTGTGTGAACGCCATAAGAACTTGTACAACTTGTAAGGACGTAGGATTGTCTGGCATGACCTGGACCGAACACATTGTTTTGGAAATGTTCGAAGCAAGACACAGGAAGAACTTAAATAAATAAAATTCTCATAAAATATTGATATAAAGCAATATTGATACTATCCATTATGATTTGATCTAACATATTTTTGAAAATTGGATGTGAGGCTGAATAGAAAGTTCAGTTATTTTTATATAGTACTGTATATGTACATAACATTAATTTACCACATTAGTTAAATTAATACTCAACATATGCTACTGTAATTTAACTGTTGCTAAATTATTTTAGTCATCAGTAGGAGAAACACGAAGTAATGCAGGTACATGTTCCCTTTATTACTTTAATATTATGTATGGTTTACTAACACTTACATGCTAATTTAATGTTAACATGTTTATGGTTTGATAATGATAATGACTGCAGTAAATAATGTTATATAAGGGAAATATAATGTTAAGTTCTACCTCTATTTGTAATACATAAATGAATGGGTAAATAAAGAAAACAACAAAAATTCTTCTGTCTTTCGGCTGTTCCCTTTCAGGGGTCGCCACAGCGAATCATCTGCCTCCATCTAACCCTATCCTCTGCATCCTCTTCTCTCACACCAACTAACTTCATGTCCTCTCTCACTGCATCCATAAATCTCCTCTTTGGTCTTCCTCTAGACCTCCTGCCTGGCAGTTCCAACCTCAGCATCCTTCTACCGATATATTCACCATCTCTCCTCTGAACATGTCCAAACCACCTCAATCTGGCCTCTCTGACTTTATCTCCAAAACATCTCACATGTGTTGTCCCTCTGAACTCATTCTTGATCCTATCCATCCTTGTCACTCCCAAAGAGAACCTCAACATCTTCAGCTCTGCTACCTCTAGCTCTGCCTCCTGTCTTTTCTTCAGTGCCACTGTCTCTAAGCCGTAGAGCATTGCTGGTCTCACCACTGTCCTGTACACCTTTCCTTTCATTCTCGCTGATACTCTTTTATTGCACAACACACCTGACACTTTTCGCCATCCATTCCAACCTGCCTGTACTCGTCTCTTCACCTCCTTTCCACACTCTCCGTTGCTCTGAAGCGTTGACCCTAAGTACTTAAAATCCTGCACCTTCTTTACCTCTGCTCCCTGTAGACTCACCGTTCCTCTTGGGTCCCTCTCATTCACACACATGCTGCGGCTAACCTTCATTCCTCTGCTTTCCAGAGCATACCTATACCTCTGCAAATTTTCCTCCACCTGTTCCCTGCTCTCGCTACAAAGCACAATGTCATCTGCAAACATCATAGTCCATGGAGACTCCTGTCTTACTGTACCTCATCTGTCATCCTGTCCATCACCAAAGCAAACAAAAAAGGGCTTAGAGCCGATCCTTGATGCAGACCCACCTCCACCTTTAACTCTTCTGTCACACCTACAGCACATCTTACCACTGTCTTAGCGCTCTCATACATGTCCTGCACCACTCTAACATACTTCTCTGCCACTCCAGACTTCCTCATCACAGCTCCTCTCTCAGCACCCTGGCGTACGCTTTCTCTAAATCTACAAAGACACAATGCAACTCTTTATTACCTTCTCTGTACCTTCTCTGTACTTAAAAAAACTACTAAAATTCTAATACTAATAAAAATTTTAAAGTGGAATTTAAACGAACTGTAAAAAATTAAATGGTTGTCCATATAATGATCATGCAAAGGACTACCGCCAAAAAAACCAGAAAAACAAGAAAACGTCCATAACAATTGTTGAATTAAAAATCTTCAGATGATGGTATGATCATTTGATGGGATGAACACCTCTGTGATGAGCTCCGCATGCCCGTGAGTTCATTGTTTTCGATGATGAAGGAAAATGTGCTCCAAGTCTGATAAAAAAAAAAATAATAATAATCCATGAGAACATTACATACATACTGTATGAACCAATATATTAAATCCCTAATCAATTAATTGTGAAATATTTTTCATAAACTTTCATAAACACATAATTTAACAAAAAATAAAAGAAAACTTGCAACTTGCCTCAATAAAACCAATGAAATTGATGGAAACATCTCCACAAATAGCAAGTGTGGAAATGTTTTCTACAGGAAAGCGATGTTTAAATGTGCAAAGCTCCAAGCCATTCACGTAGATCTGTACAGACACAGCAAATTAGCGTTGGACTTTTAAAGTTAGAAAAATTATTTTTATATATTTGTGCACGGTGGGAAAACACAAGCTAGTTCTAATATTATGAACGAAATGGTGAGAGCAACTCTTGGTATCCATGCAGTTTGCTTGGGGTAATTTGATCATTTTTCTCACAATATGGAGATTTTTTTTCCCCCAGTACTGTACGTAACAGCCATCATTGGATTATAAACTAAAATTACTGGACATACAGTATGTCTGAGTTTTTGCATGTACGTTGCATGTACAGTACTATATAACATTTTGACTGAAGTGTGCCATTCCAATTTTAGCCACAACCGCTGTTGTGTAGTAAAACTAGCTTCTGACCCAATATGATATTGTCTGGAAGTTTATGAAAGCATTTCTACTTCAATTTGACGGAACACAATGTTTTTCTATTTTGCTTGCCAGAATGTGTTTTCCCAGACTGCTACACATTTGATGAATGAGGAATTAATTTAAGATAAATACCTCAAAGCAGTCTGATTTAATGACAACGAACATGTTAAAGGACGCTCCCCTGGTGAAGGGTTTGACGGACACAGATTCTTCACTCTCCCAACTTCCATTTATGAAGCTGTTTAGTGCCACATGATGGCCAAGCTGGGGGCGAATGTGAAAAGCGATGTCATCACCATCAGACTCGCCAGCTTTGAAATTTATTGTGAAACTAGGAGGGAGGGAGAAATAAACATTCAATTAAAAGAAATACTGAAAATTGATTGATTTTATCCTCAGATCAGGTAATTTACATTATATAGATGATTTATTCAAAATTTTATTGTAGTAAAATGATGACATACTCATTGGCATCTGCAGGAAGAGCACCTTGGAACAAGACAGCCATATCTGGTCTGGGCTTTCCTGGGATCGCTCCTACGTAAGGAAGGACCTACAGTAAAGTAAAGTAAAGAATCAGGGGGTGTTTTAGAAAAAGAAAAGTATTATTATGTGTTATTGTTATGTGTATTATTGTTATGTGTTAATAGAATTCTAATTATCTCCTGGTATTAAAAATAACAGTTATACACATCTACTGTATGGTATTTATATCCAGTGTGTGTGTGCTTTTTAACTCACAGGGTTGCTGACAGGGTGTGAAAGCTCAGATGGGACTGCTAATGGTCTCCAGCATGATTTTTCCATGCCTGTGATTTTAATATTTTCCATAACCGTGGAAGACTTACTCCAGTTCTGATATTTAAAAGATTAAAATGTTTTTGATCACTATAAAATAATGCTTTCAATAAAAATGAAACAGTAAATAATGGAATGCGTGTGGCTTACAGCAATAAAACCAATGAAATTGATGAACACGTCTCCACGAATGCCAAGTGAGGTAATGGTCTCTAAAGGAATGTGGTGCTTGAACGTACAATATTGCAGGCCATTCACATAGACCTGAAGAAAGTTTTGAAGGTATTTTTTTGTTACTTAATAATTTGGGTTTATTTCTTTGATCGTTTGTATAATAATTTAGAAAACCCACCTCATAGCCCTCTAATTTGATGACAATAACCATATTGAAGGCTGCTTCTTTGTCAGAAGCAAAATCTTTACTGTCCCAACCTCCTTTTCTGAGGCTGCTTAGCACCAGAAAACGGACGATTTGGGGATTGATGCTAAAAGCGATGTCATCAGAGGACTGACGTGTTTGGAAATTGATTTCCAACCTGAGAAGGAAAGAAAACAGAACAGTGAAATGCTGACCAAAAAAAAAAAAAAATCAAAGTACACACATTTATAATTCCTTAGTTAGAGAACACCTTACTCATTAGAATCTGCAAAAATTGTTCCATAAAACAGTACGGCCATATCTGCTCTAATCCCACCCGGGATGGAGCCCACGAATGGAAGCACCTGGGGAGAAAGTCAAGTACTGTAATTTAAACTTTAGATAATTGACAAAATATATGACTTGTTACATGAATATTTTTATGTTGATTATTTATCATTTGTTAATAAATTGTTTATATTTATAATTTATTCCACACTAGCTGCATCATTTAAATGTTTCTTACATTTAACCTACTGTATTATGCATCATTTTTCATCATTTTTGGATCTCCAGTGTATTTGTACACAGATATTATAAGACAAAACACACACTTCTTTTTTTATTTGCAATCTGTGTAGAAGATTGTCCTCAAATGTGGCGCTCAGATTGTCCCACTGTTATGATGTCACAAGGTGGAAAAGTCTAATTTAAACATAGACCTGTAATTATGCTGTTATACCAACCTTATTGTGACTTATTGTTACTACTGTATATACAGTACAGCATTATATATGGTTTTCAGTATCACCCAGTCTATTGCAGGTGGTTATTAAAGTGTACATTTATTTTCACTCTAACATTCACAATGTTACCCTCTCACTCACTCACTCAGTCACTCACTCAGTCACTCACTCACTCACTCACTCACTCACTCACTCAGTCACTCAGTCACTCACTCACTCACTCAGTCACTCAGTCACTCACTCAGTCACTCACTCACTCAGTCACTCACTCAGTCACTCACTCACTCAGTCACTCAGTCACTCACTCACTCACTCACTCAGTCACTCAGTCACTCACTCAGTCACTCACTCACTCAGTCACTCACTCACTCACTCAGTCACTCACTCACTCACTCACTCACTCAGTCACTCACTCAGTCACTCACTCACTCAGTCACTCAGTCACTCACTCAGTCACTCACTCACTCAGTCACTCAGTCACTCACTCAGTCACTCACTCACTCAGTCACTCACTCAGTCACTCAGTCACTCACTCAGTCACTCACTCAGTCACTCACTCACTCAGTCACTCACTCAGTCACTCACTCACTCACTCACTCAGTCACTCACTCACTCAGTCACTCACTCACTCACTCACTCACTCACTCAGTCACTCACTCAGTCACTCACTCACTCAGTCACTCACTCACTCAGTCACTCACTCAGTCACTCACTCTCTAGTGCGAGGTATTCACTAGTGGTTACTCGGGATGTTGGTTTAGCTCCTATATTATTCCTACTTCTGTAAATAATCCAGAGCTACAGGACAGATGGCCAGAACTAGCAGTTCATTCATCAAATTTTTAATTTAACACCACAGTAGCAAGACGGTTAGCTTGTATCATTATAACATAGTAAACTAGATCTACTGTATGTTTCATGTTGGAAGTAAAATGCAACATTCAACAGGATGAACATTCAAGAGGATGAACTACAACTACCCATCTACATTAGCACGGTGCAAATTGCTAGCTCTGTAAACATCAGCTAAACATTAGCTAACTAGCATTGCAGCATGCACGATGCAAATGGTGTTTCAGCTGGATGATAAAAAGAAACATTTTGAGGAATGCTGAAATCCATACTAACTACTGTTGTTAAAAGGAGTATAATGTGTGACCTTTGAGAAAATCTTAAAATTCAGGTCAAGAGCTGGTTTTGCTGAACTCACAAGTTCCTCTGATGTCACCAGCGTCAGTGAAGTGCTCGTCATTTCTTTAATTTCATTGTTTTCCAACGCCAAGGAAGATCTGCTCCAGTTCTGATAATAAAACAAAATTATTGAACATCATATGTAAATGATCTAACTTTTAAATATAGGGCGAAAAAAAATATTCTTAAATTCACATGGACTCCTCCTTCTAATAATAATAATAATAATAATAATAATAATAATACAAAAGTTTCACTTACTTCAACAAGTCCAAAGTATTTGATGACAACATCTCCAGAAATACCAAGTGCAGAAACATTCAGTAAAGGAATGCGGTGTTTAAATGTACAGAGTCGCGAGTCGTTCACATAGACCTGTAGAAGCAGAGTACATTTTGGTGTTTGTCCATTATAGGAGTTTGGTATTTTGTGTCCATGTCTGCTTACTGATTTAGGAAGCACACCTCATATCCCTCTGAGTTGATGACAATGAACATACTCAAGGTTGCTTCCTTAGTAAAGGCTGTGACAGAGGCGTGTTCCTCAGTCTCCCAACTCCCATTTCTAAAGCTGTTTAGGGCGACTATATCACCAATCCGAGGGCTGATGTGGAAAGCGATGTCATCACCTTCAGACTCACCCGTCAGGAGATTTATTGTAAACCTGAGAAGAAGAAAAAAACATAATTAAAATGTTGGATTCACTGTGAATGTTTTAAAAGTTCAGGGCAGCACCAAAAAAAATGTCATGTTAATGATAACTGATTTTTATTGCGTTTGTCGCTCTTAGATGTAATTCTCCAAGTGAAATTGTTTTAAGTTCAGCAACTGACAGAAACATGAAATCATACTCTTTGGCATCTGCTGTAAGAGCCCCGTGAAACACTACTGCCATGTCTGTCTTTAATCCTCCTGGAATCTCGCCTACATATGGAAGTTCCTGTGAGGAGCAAAAAAAAAAATTTTCTTCTTATTGCTTTCTTCTTATAAGTGGTATTTATTATACGTAATACATAGCAAATAATCTTTTATTTAAAAAAACAAAGACTTTAGGTTCAAAAAGTTGTGTCAGTGATGTGTCCTGCACTGTAACAAATTGCTGTATTTTTTACAGCAAAATTATACAGAAACTTACCGTTTTGCCATTTTACAATTTATTGCTGTAATTTGCAATGCATTATGGGTTATACAGGGTTTTACAAGTGTTAACTGTATATTTCACTGTTAGCTGTAATTAATTTACAGGTAGGAGGTGCTTTCACTGTATCTTAAATATTTTTACAAGAATTTCCTGTGCTGTTGCATTATGGTATTGCGCGGGCTGATATCGTTTGAAATCTGGTGGGAGATTCCATAAGTATTAATTATTTCTTTTAATGTAAAGTAATTCATATATATGGGGAATATCCTGATAAAACTTATATAACGTTATATACATTTTATCAGGATATTCCCTCTAAACGTTATGTTTAGCTACTTTGTAATGGGATGTTTAGTTAACTTTATTTATATGTTGCTTCAGGCGAGGAGGAGAAACGTGATGCGCGCCATTTCAGAAAGCAGCCTAAACTAAAAGGTAAATCGTTATCGTCATGTTAATGTTGATATATGCTGCAGTTTGTTAGCTTTATTTGCCTTTATTTTCTAGAGTATTTGTAGTTTGGCAGGAACAGCATTGCTATGGAAGTGCGTGTGAGACAAAATTAACGTTACATGAAGTGCTTTTATTAATTGTTTTGTCAGGCAAACTGAAACATAACGGAGCTAAAAGGTAAAAACGTAATGTCATGCCGATGAATGCTGCTTTTTGTTACCGATTTATACCGATATACCGATTTGCATATAAACAGACACAACAGACTGAAATGCTGACCATTTTTATTTTTAGGCAAACAGTCCCTTTAACTTTTCTTTAACTATTGCTTTATGCTTTAATCTTGAGTTGTTTGTAGTTGTTTTGTAACAGCTGATTTTTTATAAGTTTTTCTGTAGTTGAAGAAGTAAAATGATGTTACCAGTGACGGTGCTGAAGTGTTGTCAGCGTTAATAAACAGTTTACTTACAACAGCTTTGAATTTTAGTGATTATTTTTCAAAATCTTTGTTTTAATGCATTTACATCAGTATAATAGTAAAGTACAGTTACAGGTTACAGCACAGTACAGGTCACAGTTAAAATAGTTATTTACAGGAATTTCATAGTAAAAATGTTACAGCTACATCTTGGCTTTTGTTGAATTCACAGGATTTTATTGGCAACTTTTGTTGCCAGGTAAGTACTGTAATTTAGCGTAATTACAAAAAAAAAACTGTAATGCCTTTTTACAAGTTTAATTTTATAATCCTGTAAAAAAAAATTATAAAATACTGTATTCTGCAAACATCAATTTATTGTAAATTGCTAAGCAGTATTATACTGTAATCCATTTTACAGCAATTAATGGCTATTTTACAGGATTTTATTGGCAACTTTTTGCCAGTAAATTATTGTAAATTCTACAGTATGTTCTTTACAGTGTGCATTTCCAGTGTAACTCACCGGGCTGCTGACTGGATGTGAAATCTCTGATGGGACGTCTATCGGGCTCTCAACAGTCAGTGGCATGTCTTGGACTTCATTAATGTTCGTAACCATGGAGGATTCGCTGCAGATCTGACAGATAAATAAAGACATGAAATTCATCTCCCATGTCCCCATTAGTAAAAACAAACAAACAAACAAAAATTATTATAAATAAAAAAAAGTGCTGCACTTACTTCACTTTCAGTGTGAATAGTTTTGAAGTTCACTGCCCTGCAAAACAAAGTGCCATGTTTGTGATAATTTAATAAATTTTTTTGATAATATCATATTAAATGTAACGTTCTTGAGTAGTTTTAGGTTGTTATACATGTTGGAATCTGCATGAAGGGCCATTTGGACGGTTACAGTCTCGTCTGTCTTTGCATCTACATGCAACAGTTCCTGTGAAGAGAAGAATGTGAGCATAAGGTCTCCTGCCTTTGGGTAAAGTGTCACTAATACAATGAGTGTGTATAAAAGATGTATTAATTTAAAACAGCTGTAAGTGGTGAATGTTTGTGTACCAAATGCTTCATCAAAAAAGAAAGAACTACAATAGTCTGTGTCAGTCATGTGTCCTGCATTTCCAGTGTAACTCACAGGGCTGCTGTCTGGATGGGAAATCTCTGATGGAACGTTTGTCAGGTCTACAATGTCTTGGCTTTCATTCACAACCATGGAGGATTCACTGCAGATCTGACAGATAAATAAAATATCCAATGTTTTCTCCAGTTAAGTTGATAAAATTGCAGAAATTCATCTCCCATCTCCCTCATGTAAAAAAGTCCTGCACTTACTTCACTCTCAATGTGAATAGTTTTGAAGTTCACTGCCCTGAAAAACAAAGTGCCATGCATGTGATAATACTGTTTTGTATTGTTTTTGCTAATATCATATTAAATGTAACTTTTATGAGTATTTTTATGTTGTAGTTTGTAGGAAAATGAAATCATACGTGTTAGTATCTGCATGAAGGGCCATTTGCACGGTTACAGTCTCGTCCGTCTTTGGTCCTTCTAGGATCGCATCTACATGCAAAAGGTCCTGTAAAAGAAGACTGTGAGCATTGCTGTAGGTCTCCTGCTTTTAGATAAAGTAGCACTAAATCAATTGAAGATGTATGAATTTAAAACAGATGTTTTTCTTCTCAGGTGGCAAATTGTTTGTGTGTGCTCAAAAAAAGAAAGAACTATAATAGACTGTCAGTCATGTGTACAGCATTCGTAAGCTAACTCGCAGGGCTGCTGAATTGATGTGACATCATCAAATCACATCAAAGTATTTCTATGGTATTCATAAAATTCTAGAAAATGATTATTCAATAGCTCACTCACTACAACAAGTCCAAACGTCAAGGTATACAGCCAAGGTCAGAAGTTTACAGACGTTCATCTTAAAAATGGAGTTTGTGTTGTTGTTTTTTTTTTATTCATGAGTTTTTATTGATTTCTCTCCACTGCTGTTTTTCTGGGGCAGAATAAACCTTTAATAGAAAAAAAAAGATTGGAGAAAAAGGTTTTGTTTTCTGATATAAGTTCAGAACACTTGTAAAATCCTCAAGTCACTGAACCCAATGCCACCCATCCATTTGATCCCACCTCAAATCATGACTTTCTCCTCCTGAACGCTGTGCTGGAGAACCTGGTGTTTGGTGAGATTTTAAAGCCAGTGCGCTTTGAATCCTTTGCTGGCTTTGGCATTTGCTTTACAGCTTATATCATCTCACTACTCACAGACAGGGGCTTTGGGGAACTGCTAAGTGCTTCCTCTGCGCAAAGTAATTCTTAGTTATGGTATTAGTTTCAATTGAATTCAACTTTATTTATATAGTGCTATTAACCATGGTCATTGTCGGAAAGCGGCTTTACAGAATCAAAGATTTTCCACTGTTATGCTGATGATGTAACCCACTTGGGTATTTGAGAGCTTGAAGCTGAAGTGGCCAGAAATAAAGCACAGAAGCCAACCTCACTGAATAAACAGACATATGATCAATCTCAAGCCAGTGGATTTAAGAAGAATCGAGTCAAAGAAGGGAAACCATCACATTCTCTGCCCCAAACTCCACCTAAGTCACCCTTTAATGGTGGGGTTTGTTAGCGCTGTGGTGAGGACTCTCATTATTTGCAACAGTGCACTAACTCTGTTAATGCAGCCTTGGTGCAGCAAAAGTTAGTTCAGAGGCATGAGCGAAGGGGTTCTCCTACAAAATTGACGACACCCACTGTGCATTTAAACTCGGAGTAGCTTCTGTTGTGGAACGAGCAGAAGCTGAAGTTGCGAAAAGTTCCACGGAAAAGAGTAACCGGGTTCCTAATGGTCTAATTGGCAAATCTTGGGAAAGTAAGGCTTGGTTAGATGGACTTGAGTGTCACTGTTTAATCGACACGGGATCACAGGTAACTTGTGTAGCCGAATCTTTCTACAAACAGTACTTACAGCATAGAGGTGTTAGTTCTATGGGAGACTTACTTCGGGTAGATGCACCACATTCCCGGTGGTTTAGTGGTGGAATGTAAATTGATACAAGCAGAGCTTTGTGCTAGGAATAAAGTCAAGGTAGTCATTCGAAATGTCTCAGACCACGGTGTGACCCTACAGCCAGAGGTGGAAAGTAACGAATTACATTTACTCGCGTTACTGTAATTGAGTAGCTTTTTTGTGTATTTCTACTTTTTAAAGTAGTTTTAAAAATCTGTAATTTTACTTTTACTTAAGTACGTTTTGTTTGAAGTATTGTAATTCGCTACATTTTAAATCATATTCGCTACTGAGTAAAAAATAAATGAATGAAAATTATAAAATAATAAAAATATTATGCTTTGTACAAATGCTCCGTTGCGCCGCGCGTGTGTATCATGTCCTGGTCGCGCGCCGCTCCAGACTCCACTCCAGGTTTTCTGACATCGGCAGCTACCTGACCTTCCACACGGTCGCTTCCGCCCTGAGTGACGTCATCGACTAGCGCGACCATATATAAACCGGAGAGAGACGCGGGAAAGATGAAAGAGGTTGTGATTTTGGTGTTTTGATATTTGGTTGTGTATTCCGGTTTTGACTTTTTGCCTCCAATTGACTTTGATTATTGCTTTGTCCCTTTGGTTTGGTTGGTCTTTGTATATATTTGTAGATAGTTTCATTGTTTTTGGTTTAGGGAGTCCGGGAAGGTAACTGTATTTTTGTTTGTGTGTTTTTTTGTTGGTTTTTTTGCAGGTAATCTAGCTCCTAAATATAAATACCATTTTGTTTATTATTTTGGCCTGGGTCCATCCTGAATCTGATCCTCCTCCTGGTGTGTGTGTGTGTGTGTGTATGTGTGTGTGTGTGTGTGTGTGTACAAACCTCATTATTTCATCAGTTAATGATTGGATCTAGTTCTTTCTGCCATATACCACCATTTCCATACAGTTATATATATAATAAATAGAACCCTGAACCATTCTTTTGCTGTTTGACCCTAGACTGGGACGTAACACCATATTTACAGTGGTGTGAAAAACTATTTGCCCCCTCCAGATTTCTAATTCTTTTGCATGTTTGTCACACTTAAATGTTTCTGATCATCAAACACATTTAACTATTAGTCAAAGATAACACAAGTAAACACAAAATGCAGTTTTTAAATGAGGGGTTTTATTATTTGGGGAGAAAAAAAATCCAAACCTACATGGCCCTGTGTGAAAAAGTAATTGCCCCCTGAACCTAATAACTGGTTGGGCCCCTTAGCAGCAATAACTGCAATCAAGCGTTTGCGATAACTTGCAACGAGTCTTTTACAGCGCTCTGGAGGAATTTTGGCCCACTCATCTTTGCAGAATTGTTGTAATTCAGCTTTATTTGAGGGTTTTCTAGCATGAACCGCCTTTTTAAGGTCATGCCACAACATCTCAATAGGATTCAGGTCAGGACTTTGATTAGGCCACTCCAAAGTCTTCATTTTGTTTTTCTTCAGCCATTCAGAGGTGGATTTGCTGGTGTGCTTTGGGTCATTGTCCTGCTGCAGCACCCAAGATCGCTTTAGCTTGAGTTGGCGAACAGATGGCCGGACATTCTCCTTCAGGATTTTTTGGTAGACAGTAGAATTCATGGTTCCATCTATCACAGCAAGCCTTCCAGGTCCTGAAGCAGCAAAACAACTCCAGACCATCACACTACCACCACCATATTTTACTGTTGGTATGATGTTCTTTTTCTTAAATGCTGTGTTACTTTTACGCCAGATGTAACGGGACACGCACCTTCCAAAAAGTTCAACTTTTGTCTCATCGGTCCACAAGGTATTTTCCCAAAAGTCTTGGCAATCATTGAGATGTTTTTTAGCAAAATTGAGACGAGCCTTAATGTTCTTTTTGCTTAAAAGTGGTTTGCGCCTTGGAAATCTGCCATGCGGTGGAGTCGTGAACACTGACCTTAATTGAGGCAAGTGAGGCCTGCAGTTCTTTAGATGTTGTCCTGGGGTCTTTTGTGGCCTCTCGGATGAGTCGTCTCTGCGCTCTTGGGGTAATTTTGGTCGGCCGGCCACTCCTGGGAAGGTTCACCACTGTTCCATGTTTTTGCCATTTGTGGATAATGGCTCTCACTGTGGTTCACTGGAGTCCCAAAGCTTTAGAAATGGCTTTATAACCTTTACCAGACTGATAGATCTCAATTACTTTTGTTCTCATTTGTTCCTGAATTCCTTTGGATCTTGGCATGATGTCTAGCTTTTGAGGTGTTTTTGGTCTACTTCTCTGTGTCAGGTAGCTCCTATTTAAGTGATTTCTTGATTGAAACAGGTGTGGCAGTAATCAGGCCTGGGGGTGACTACAGAAATTTAACTCAGGTGTGATAAACCACAGTTAAGTTATTTTTTAACAAGGGGGGCAATCACTTTTTCACACAGGGCCATGTAGATTTGGAGTTTTTTTTCTCCCTTAATAATGTAAACCTTCATTTGAAAACTGCATTTTGTGTTCAATTATGTTATCTTTGACTAATAGTTAATGGTTTTTGATGAGCAGAAACATTTAAGTGTGACAAATATGCAAAAGAATAAGAAATCAGGAAGGGGGCAAATAGTTTTTCACACCACTGTAAGTGACCACTTTGATTTTCAAGCACAAGAAAGACAACAGCTTTATTATGCAAAGATGTTCCTTCAGTTAAAAACAACTAGTTTGAGATTTACATCTGCTCATCTTTTTTGAACTACGAATGCGTCATCCCACCCCGCTGTTAAAAAAAATTAAAAAGTAACTCGGTAACTTTTACTCTGAGTAAATTTTTTAATGAGCTACTTTTTACTTTTACTTGAGTAGATTTTTATAATTGTAACTTTACTTGTACTTAAGTAAAATTTCACTGAAGTAACAGTACTTGTACTTGAGTACAAAATTTTATTACTCTTTCCACCTCTGCCTACAGCCAAAGGGAGTGCACAGTGTTCAGTGGTGGACTGGATTAAGTCTGTGCCTCTTTTTGATGATACTGCCACTTCACAAACCACTACATCCCTGATGGCAAATCTTTTGGTGAAGACAGGGGATCCTGTAATTCTGGGTTTTGTTGAATCTCCGATTCCTTAAGAATTCAAAGCTCGCATTATTGAAAGAATAAACCGGGAAGTATCAAGTGCATTCGCCAAGCATGATTTTGATGTAGGGCGTGTGTCAGGTGTAGCACATCGCATAGAGATGATCGACCACACGCCTTTTAAAGAGCGTACTCATCGGGTCTCGCCGGCTGATTTTGAAGATTTGAAGAAACATCTGCTGGATTTGCTTGCGAGTGAGATCATTGAAGAATCTAACAGTCCTTACGCTTCCCCAGTCGTATTGGTGAGAAAAAAAAAGGGGGATTGAGAATGGTGGTCGATTATCGCAAACTCAATAAACTAACAAAAAAAGACGCATATCCTCTCCCAAGGATTGAGGAGACATTTACGTTGTTGTCAGGCTCAAAGTGGTTTTCGGTCCTAGATTTAAAAAGTGGATATTACCAGTTGGAGGTTGAAGAAAGTGACCGTCATAAAATGGCATTTACTACGCCATTTGGAAACTGGCAATTCCGGTGCTTACCACAAGGACTGACAAACTCGCCTGCAACTTTTCAAAAGAACCATGGAGAAAGTCATGGCAGGTTTGAATTTGCAGGAAGTCATAGCTTTTCTTGACGACTTAATAATTTTTTCAGACACACTTGAACAGCATGAGGACAGGCTCATTAAAGTTCTCCAAAGGATTTCTGATTTTGGACTGAAGCTCGTGCCTTCCAAGTGCAGATTTTTTCAAACTTCTGTCAAATATCTGGGCCATGTCATCTCGGCCCACAGTGTACACCCCGATCCAGACAAGGTTTCGGCCATAAAGGAATGGCCAGTTCCAAAAACTGTTAGGGATCTGAGAGGATTCCAGGCGTTTTGTTGAGGGATATTCCCAGGTAGTTAAGCCTTTGAATGCGTTGTTGCAAGGTGAATTTTCCACTAGGCGGCTATCATCATCGTGTCGTGTTAAGAGTAAAACGCAGTCTCTAGTTGGGAAATGGGATAATGAGTCTCAAGTTGCATTCGAAACTACAGTATCATTCAGAAGCTTACTACTGCACCTGTGCTAGGTTTTGCAGACTGGAAGTTAACCTATATTCTTCACACTGACGCCAGTGTCAATGGTCTTGGCGCTGCTTTATATCAGGTTCAAGAAGGAAAAAGCAGAGTGATCGCCTATGCCAGCCGAGGCCTGTCCAGGAGTGAGAAAAACTACCCTGTGCATAAGCTAGAGTACTTAGCACTTAAATGGGCAGTGTGCGAAAAATTACATGATTTTCTGTACAGCACAAAATTTACCGTTCTGACTGATGATAACCCGTTAGTGTATGTGCTTACTACAGCTAAACTGGACTCAGCTGGCCATAGGTGGCTCGCAGCTCTTTCAATGTATGATTTCGAAATTAAGTACCGAGTGGGTAAAACCAATGTCGATGCGGATGGGCTATCTCATCGTCCCCACGAGACGCTTACTGACGATGCAGAGACCCTTCAAATAGTTGAGCGAATTGCAAGTTTGTTGAGAAAAGCAGAACGTGTAGTCACTGAGTTTGAGAATATTGGTCAGGAAGAGATCAAAGCTGTGTGTTTAAGACATTCAGTAGTTTGTGAGATGCGTACTCCACAGCAGTGTGAGGAGGGGAACTCGCTGGAAGGCAGAGTTATCCCAATTCCGGCTGTGGAGATGTTATGAAGACCTGATGAAGTTCCTGATGATTTACTAGATCCTGAAAGTTTACCTGGGCAGACTACTCTATCCTAGTATGGCTCCAGCTGAATGGTGCAAGTTACAAAGAGAAGATGTAGCTATCGGAAGGGTGATAAGTCTTGTAGAGTCTGGGGAAAATGGAGTTATGTACCATAGCTGGAGTAAAATCCCGCATTACACCTTATCACCCACGCGGAAACCCAGTAGAGAGTTTTAACCGAACTCTTCTCGATCTGTTGGGAACCTTGAGTGATAAGAAGAAAGAACAGTGGAGAAAATATGTTCGTCCCCTAGTGCACGCATATAATTGTACTAGAAATGACGCCACTGGCGAGTCTCCTTTTCTTTTAATGTTTGGACGCCAACCTCGTCTTCCAATTGACCTTTGCTTTGGGATTAACCCGAAGGGGTACAATTCGGGAACTCACACTCATTATGTCAATGAACTGAAGAAAAGACTGAGGTATGCCTATCAACTAGCTGTTCAAAATGCTGAAAAGAGGCAATTGATGAATAAGGCCAGATGGGATAAGAAAGTTACCGCTGCTTCAGTGGATGTTGGTGATCGTGTATTAGTAAAGAACTTCAACCTTCGAAGAAAACACAAGATTGCAGACTGTTGGGAATCCACAGTTTATGTAGTCACAAAGCAACCAAATGCAGAGATTCCTGTTTATGTTGTCCGGCCTGAGAATGAAGGTGGCCCTGAACGTATCCTGCACAGAGATCTTTTACTTCCGTGTGGATTCCTTCCAGTAAGTTCTTCTGAGGATGAGGTTCCCGCAGTTACAGCAACACGTCCACGCAGGAATCGAGGACTGTTTGGTGACATTATGGAAGCTGAGAGTCCAGAGGTGTCTCTGAGTCCTTATGCCCCAGAGTTTCATTTGGAGACAACATCACAAGACGTCTTTGATCCCTCTTTGAACTTGAATGTGTCAAACGAGCAAGAAGTTGAAATTAACCCAGTTGAGTCATTAAGAGATGAACCTGTTGAGAGTCAGATTGAAGATGACGGTGAGACAGAAGTTCAGCAAGATGATTCATCTTTAGCTGCGAAAGATGCTGATGTATCCGTACAGCATGAAGAGTTGCGTACGAAAGATACTGTAGATGTGATCCTTTTGTTGGGGTGAGAAAATCTTAAAGAGAAAAGAGACCACCAAGTAAATTGAAGGATTATGTTGGTTGGAAAGCCCAGTGTGTGCGGCAAAGTGTAAATGCAGAATCCCAACCTAACTACTTCAGTCAAGTACTTGAAATGATGCAACAGCAGATGAGAGTCCAACAAATTCAAGGTGAATTGCTGTTTAGCCTCATAGAGCAAGTGCCAAATTAAATACCTAAATTAAGAGTGAACTGCTGTTTAGACTTAATGGTCAGACAAGTAGTTAAGTAGATGAGGACATCAGAGTTTAAGCAGGGGAGGATGTAACCCACTTGGGTATTTGAAATTGTGGGGAAACCCTTTTTGGTATTTTCTAATAACTGAAAATATGTATTTCTTTTGTTTTGTTTTTTTTGTGTAGTTGCTCACAACTATTGTATGTAATTTTTTTCTTGCTTGATGTATCATGGGTTCAGGTGTATAAAGTGGATGTATGTTTGTTGTTCTGTTGTGAAATTAATTCACTGTGGGAGAAGTGTGTCGAGGGTTGCTGACGTCACTTTTGCGCCAGCTCGTGGTCAGATTCATGCCGCAATTCGGCTTGCACTTAATCTGATTAATCTTCGCCATCCCTTCTTTAAATGTATGCCTGAACTGTGTCATTGCATTAGTGCTGGGAGGATAAAGTGTGTGCTCGACGAGATCGGACTGTCTCATCGCGTTGCAATCGTTTGGATTATTGTCCGGAGAGAGACGAGTTGGATTTCACTACAGGTGGATCAAGGAACTCGCTCGTTCTAAGGAAGGCAAGGATTCTTCCTCGTTCATTGCAGCGAGGATTCTGTAGGCATTCGTACAGTACACGCATACTGACTGAACTGAGTCAAACACATCCGTTTAGCATTCATTCATAACACTCATTCAGCATTCAAAAGCTTCTTTATAATGAAGGATATGAGAGACTGGATGCTAATTAACTTCCTTCTGCTTAATCCTGACAAGACATCATACATTCTGATACTAGGACCACAAGCAGTTAGAAGTAAGCTTAATGATCACACAGTAACTCTGGATGGCCTTTCTCTTCTATCATGCACAACAGTAAAAGACCTTGGTGTGATCATGAGCTTCAAATGAAAGACTGGGATCAATATAGATTATATTACCAGATAGCATTCTTTTTCTTAGGAATACCACCAAGATACGGAATATATTGTCACTACATGATGCAGAGAAACTAGTTCATGCTTTTGTCACCTCTAGTTTGGACTACGGTAATGCCTTACTGTTTGGATGTCAATAAGCTTCAGAATGCAGCACCCATATCTCTCTCTCTCTCTGTCTGTCAGTACCAATAAACCTGACCCCTTCTGATGTCCAAGTCTGCCTGATTCTTCTTAAATCTCCTGCTGAGGATGTCCCATGTCATCTCCTTAAAGATGTAATGACTGAGAACAGTTCCACTTAATATTCAGGAAGGTGGATGTGCACTGGATGTGATGTCTTGTGACTGCAATCATTTAAATAATATAAGGACTGAAACTGCCATCAGCAGTTTTATACCCAAGTCTCCATCAGTAAACAATTGGTAACCTCAACAAAATGGTCTTTATTTAAACTTAAATTTTACATTTCTCTTTACAAAACAAGCTTATAGAGAGTATTTATTTAGAGTTGCACGATTTGGCATCGCCTAAACAAGGATAAACAAGGATGGGTTGAGTCTGGTTGCCCTGAAGGTTCTTCCACATCCTGTCTCAGAAAGTTTTTTCATGCCACTGTCCCCTCCGACATGCTCATTAAGGACAAAAAGATAAAGCTAAAAATCTATACATTTTTCAGTTTATATCCAGAATGTTTATCTCTATAAAGCTGCTCTGTAACAATGTCCACTGTTAAAAGTGCTACACATATTTAAAAAATGAATTGAAGGAGCTTATTCCACCTGTCACAAAGTAATCGATCTGTTACTGATTATACTATTCTATTAAGAACATTCAAGGCAGAAAGTAATTGGAACAGCGATGCTTTACATAATTGTTTTAACAAGGACTGTCAGGTTTTCTAAAGTATGAACTAGCTGCCCAGGAACTTCCCAAAGAGTATGATGATTAAAGGATGATTAATCTAGTGTTGAAATTAGGAGGTCTGTATGGAGCTGTCTCTCTGTATGAGGAGACACCAGAACCATAAGCCATGTTTCACCTTCACCAGCTTACTCTGGCTAAGCTAACTTAGAAACTATTCAGAACTATTCAGGTCGAAATAAAACCTCTGCTTTTATTGTGGAAGTCCTGGTTATATAGTGAGGTCTTAAAAGAGGTGATTGTTCAGTCAACCTGGTGCCTTGTTACACTCCCCCTTAGGGCAGATTTTACTCACTGTCAAATCCAGACAAAGCAGGCAAGGGATAAATAAATAAATAAATGATTCTCTGGCAGCTGGGATTATTTGGCCATCCTCCATCTCTGATCATTCCGCATCAACCACTAGGGTCTAAACAACATCACAGTGAAGAACGAATGGGTATGACTATAACCTCGGTTCCCTGAGGGAGAGGAACGAGGTACAACACATATTGTATGGGATATCACGTATATTCATATCACATATATTCACGCCCCGCCGAGCATCTACCAAAGTCAGGCATAAGAACCCTGGTAGCTACTCTACTGCATCATGGACCCCGCAGAGAAGACCGAATGAGCCACCGAGGGGGCCGTTATATCAAGTCGGTAGAACCGGACAAAGGTGTGCGGTGAGGACCAACTGGCTGCCGCGCAAATGTCACCCATGGACATCCCTTTGAACAGCACTCACGATGTTGCCATAGCTCTCGTTGAGTGCGCTCTCACACCCTGAGGCAATGGCACACTCTTACTGCTATAAGCTAATGAAATAGCCTCCACAATCCAATGGGAAAGCCGCTGTTTAGACAGTGCTTTACCCTTTACTGGACTAGCAAAACAGACGAACAGTTGATCACATGAGCGCACATTCACCGTGCGATCCATGTAGACCCGTAGAGCACGTACAGGGCACAAATTATGCAATTTTCCCTGCCCCTCAGAAGCAAAAGGGGGGGGGGGGACAAAGGCTATGAAGGTCAAAGACCATAGAGGTATAATCAGTGGAGACCACCTTGGGTACATAGGCCGCGTTCGGTCTTAGAGTAACCTTTAAACCATTAGCAGCAAACTGCGTACAAGATGGATGCACGGACAAAGCGTGGAGATCACCCACTCATTTAGCAGACGCTAGAGCAAGAAGAAGTGCTGTCTTGTATGACTCAATTGGCTCAAAAGGAGGCCCACAGAGGGCCTCAAGTACTAGCAATAGATCCCAAGACGGAACACTGGACCTCACAGTGGGTCGCAAACGTCGTACTCCTTTTAGAAATCGTACCGCCAGCAGATGAGCACCTGGTGACACTCCATCAAAACCAACATGACAGGCTGATATAGCCGCCAAGTACACTTTAATGGTAGAGAAAGAAAGGCTTTTTTCTAATAGTTCCTGAAGAAAAGACAAAACTTCCACCATGGAGCACTGAAATGGAAGAACCTTACGTTCTCGACACCATTGTTCAAAAGCTTGCCACTTGTAAGCATATAAGCCTCTCGTAGACGAAGCCCGAGCACTTTGAATTGTCTCAATCACATTCGGGGGAAGCCCTTTAGCTATCAGATTGGACCTTTCAACAGGTAAGCATGCAAGTTCCACAGCTCGGGATGCGGGTGCACTACCTCTCCCCTTGCCTGAGACAGAAGATCCCTGAGGAGAGGAAGTTTCCATGGCTCTGCTGCTAGCAGGCTGACTATCTCTGCATACCGCAACTTCGCCAGCCAACGAGGGGCCACCAGGATTAGTGACAGGCCCTGCTGGCGCACCCTCTCTGTGACAGGCAGAATCAGTTCTACTGGAGGAAAAGCATACAATAGAGCTGGGGGCCATGAGTGTGCCAGCGCATCGATCCCCAGAGGGGCATTGCGGTCCGTTATGGAGAAAAATAGCGGGCAGTGAGCATTCTCCTTTGATGCAAAAAGATCCACTGCTGCCCTGCCGAAGCGCTCCCAGATCTGAGCTACCACCCATTGGTGTAACCTCCATTCCCTCACAAGCGGGCCCCCTCTGGATAGAAGGTCCGCCCCAAGATTCAGGCGCCCTGGAATGTGAGTGACCCTGAGTGACAGAAGATGAACACTGGACCAGAGCAATAGAGAGTGAGATAGTTTTAGCAGTGGGAGTGAGCGAGTCCCCCCTTGTCTGTTTATATACGACACCACTGTTGTGTTGTCTGTCCTGATCAGAACATGATGACCTGTCAGGGTCCGACGAAAATGCCTCAGGGCTGAAAAACCTGCCAACAGCTCCAAACAGTTGATGTGAAGCCTGCGCTGTTCCTTTGACCACGCCCCCCTGACCGCGGAGCCGTCGCACAGAGCGCCGCAGCCGCTGAGCGAGGCATCTGTTGACACCACTTTGCGAAACGACACCCTGCCTATCGGAGAGCACTGACGTAATAGCCTGGGTTCCCTCCAGGGCAGAAGAGCTGTCATGCATGACGGTGTCACTGTCAACCTCCTGTTGAGGTGGCGCGCCGCACATAGGAAGTGAGAGCGCACTCAGCACTGAAAAGCTCGCATGTTCAACAGCCCGAGAGGCACCACAGCGATCATAGACGCCATCATTCCCATTAACTGTAAAAACACTCGGAAACGAAGTTTGTGTTGCAACTGAAACAGAGCAAGGCAGCACTGAAACACAGTTATTCTGTGCTCTGAGAGACGTGCTCGGCTGGTAACGGAGCATATCTCCAGACCCAGGAATGAAAACTGTTGACTCGGAGTCAATGAGCTTTTCTTCATGTTTATTGAGAACCCTAAAGTCTGAATGTGAGACACAACCAGCGCTGTTTGTTTCTCCGCCTGCTCGCCTGAGCACTAGGTACTCGTAGGCCACGCCCTCGATTGCAAACCTCAGGAACTTCCTGTGGCGCGGAAAGATCGCTATATGAAAGTAAGCGTCTGTGAGATCTATCGTAGTGAACCAATCCCAAGGGCCTATTGCATTTAGCAGCTGCCTCAGTGTAAGCATTTTGAACTTGTACGTTCTTAGAAACGTGTTCAATATTCTCAGATCCAAAATAGGACGCAGCCCTCCCCCTCTCTTCGGAACGGCAAAATAATGGCTGTACCAGCCTGAGTTCATTTCCGAAGGAGGAACCACTCCAATCGCCCCTTTGCTCAGAAGAGAATTTATCTCCTCCCGAAGCACCGCTGCTGCGGCGTCCGACACCACTGTGTTACCACTACGAAAGAGAAGCGCGGTGGCCTTGTGCGAAACTGTAGTCGGTATCCCATAGCGACCGTGTTTTGCACCCATGTCGAGACTGCGCATGCGCGCCACTCGAGGATGTGGGAAGCCAGCCGGCTCACCCTGATCTCTGAAAGGGGGCTGCTGCCCCCTGGCATTCTGCCAGAGTGCAGCCTCATCAATGGAACTGGGCTTTTTTGCTTTGCAACATTGCAAACAGGAAAACTCTTTATTGGTTTTAATGAAACGTTCACATTGTTTACAAAAGGCACAATTTTTGAGGCAATCAGACTGTAAACATTGGGGGCACTTGCTGTAAGTCCCTGAAAATTTCTTAACACGCCCCAACCGGGGTTCATAACTTGAACACAAACACTTGTGTGTGAGGGGGGGGGGATTGTGCTTGGGAGACTGTGTTAGGGAAGTGCAGCGCCGTTTGGGACTGACTCCCTGAATATAACTTAGCGGCCTCTTGGGCGCCATTGGGAGAGGAGAAACAGTGTCTCCCTGCTAACAGAGCTCCCCTCCCTTTGAAATCTGAGCTAGGAGGAGTGAGGATTCTTCCTCCTAGTCGCTGAATCCTTCCGGAGGCCCGGTGGGGGGCCGCTACTCCAGGCCGACTGCCGTGGATTTTGCCCAGAAGGTTGTTGCTTCACCGGCCGGGAGCTCGAGCTAGCTGCCGGCGGTGGTCTTCTCTGAGGTGGCCACGGAGTAGTCATTCTTCGAGCCTGTTTGGGCTTCACCTCTCGTCGCAGGATGATATCTCGCAACGCTTCAGCCTGCTTTCTTTTGAAGTCAAACCTCGGCTGAATGGCATCGAGTGACTGGCCGAACAAACCCTCAGCAGACACCGGTTCATCCAAGTAGACTGCCCTGTCTCTATCCGGTAGGTCAGAGAGCGTGAGCCATAAATGCCTCTGTGCTACCACTGCGCTCGCCATACCTCTCCCGAGGGAAAGAGCCGCACAACGAGACATGCGCAAAATGTAGTCTGTCGCAGTCCTGACCTCATTAAGCAGCACACATAGTGGGCTCTCCTGAGGCACCAGTGAACCGAGCTCCGCCAAACACATTGCCTGATATGTTTGAAGCAGCGTAACAGAATTGAGAGCACGAGCAGTGCCCGCTTGAGCGCGGTAAATCTTCTCCAGCTGGGCAGAGGAGAATCTACATTGTTTGGACGGAAGAACAGTAGGACCAGACACTCCGTGGTTCTGCGAGGGTGCCAGATAAGCAGCCAAAGATGGCTCCATTGGCGGTGGGCTCACTAGTCCTGCTTTTTCAGCTCCGTTCAATTCCAAAAACTGTCCTCTTTGCCACATTAGCTTCCATGCTCATGACAGCTAGCACTGTTAGCACAGCTAAACAGGAGTCACCCGAACCGAAACGTCGCTAATGTTACGACTGACAGGGAACTTAAAGTCAGTGCTCCGCGCGTAGACGACTCACCAAATGAGGCTGTTGTCGCTAACACCAACAGGAACAGTTAAGCTGATTTAAGCGCAGTCTAGTAAAGTAAATGTAGAGTTGACTAGCAGCACCTAGAAAACTCTACGGAAAGGTGTTCACAGCGAGGTGAAGAGCGAAAGAACGGAAGGTCAATCGTGGCGACGATGGGTTATAGGTGTAGGTGGGGCTACACTTACGTCACCACAGGTTTGCCTGCCTTACAGCGTGAATAAAGGTGGCTTCAGCCAGGACACTAGAGGGCGTGATATCCCATACAATATGTGTTGTACCGAGTGAATCGACTGAAAGGGACCAGATAGCTATTCCATTTACTGTATCACTTTCGCATTCAAACTCCCCCAATGGGCAACTATATTCACCAAACTTGCATAGTGCCCGAATATGGAATGGATACATTGCCTGATTGCTCCAAAAAAATTTTTGTCAAAGTGGACATTTATGACAGTAGTGTTTTAGCCATTCTATCGCAACGCTGCAGTCTGGTTAATCACCTGCTCCCAAATGCCCTTTTCTCCTGAAAACTCCTCGAGCGGTTGTACAAGCAACCCATGTGGAGACTGAAAAAAAAAATGTCTCAACTCATTACCAAATTATTCTGCCGCTTTAATGTCCTACTAGTCCCACCAGTTACTATATATATATATATATATATATGTGGACATGGAGAAGTGCTCATGATACCCTCCTCAGATACCCTCCTCTCAGCACTATGTGAAATGGGCATCATAAATGCTAAGGATCTCCTGCCTATTGCACTAAGAAAATGGAATGGCTATGTATGTTGGACAATCATTTTGTCCCTGAGAGGAAAAAAGCAGTCCTAATAAAATCATTGATGCCATGACATTTACTATAAATTCTGACTGCAACTGTTAACTTTTAAAATCTTTTTAAATGGTTAGTTTATTTTATATCAAATAATTTTCTGGGGGACAAAAAAGACTTTAGGTCTTTAGGTTCAAAAAGTTGTGTCAGTGATGTGTCCTGCATTCCCAGTGTAACTCACCGGGCTGCTGACTGGATGTGAAATCTCTGATGGGACGTCTATCGGGCTCTCAACAGTCAGTGGCATGTCTTGGACTTCATTAATGTTCGTAACCATGGAGGATTCACTGCAGATCTGATGATAAAAATATATATATATATATTGTTTTCTCCAGCTGAGTTGATCAAAGTGCAGAAATTCATCTCCCATGTCCCCATTAGTTAAAACTATTTTTAAAAAAGTGCTGCACTTACTGCACTTTCAATGTGAATAGTTTGGAGGTTCACTGCCCTGCAAAACAAAGTGCCATGCATGTGATAATACTGTTTTTACTAATATCGCACGTTCATGAGAATATTTAGGTTGTAGTTTGTAGAAAAATGAAATCATACGTGTTAGTATCTGCATGAAGGGCCATTTGGACGGTTACAGTCTCGTCCGTCTTTGGTTTTTCTACGATCGCATCTACATGCAAAAGTTCCTGTGAAGAGCAAAATGTAAGCATTAGGTCTCCTGCTTTTAGGTAAGGTGGCACCAATACAATCGAAGATGTATAAATTTAAATAAACTGTAAGTGGTAAATGCTTGTGTACCAAATGCTTCATAAAAAAAAAAAACAAAGAACTACAATAGTTTGTGTCAGTCATGTGTACAGCATTTCCAGTGTAACTCACAGAGGTGCTGATTGGATGTGAAATCTCTGATGGGACGTCGGTCACCAACATGTCTCGAGTTTCGTCCATTTTCACAACCATGGAGGAATCACTCCAGTTCTGATAAACACAAAAGAATTTCTATAATATATTTATCAAACAAACTGTCTAGGAAATCATTATTCAATGGCTCACTTACTTCAACAAGTCCAAAGTATTTGATGACAACATCTCCAGAAATACCAAGTGCAGAAACATTCAGTAAAGGAATGCGGTGTTTAAATGTACAGAGTCGCGAGTCGTTCACATAGACCTGTAGAAGCAGAGTACATTTTGGTGTTTGTCCATTATAGGAGTTTGGTATTTTGTGTCCATGTCTGCTTACTGATTTAGGAAGCACACCTCATATCCCTCTGAGTTGATGACAATGAACATACTCAAGGTTGCTTCCTTAGTAAAGGCTGTGACAGAGGCGTGTTCCTCAGTCTCCCAACTCCCATTTCTAAAGCTGTTTAGGGCGACTATATCACCAATCCGAGGGCTGATGTGGAAAGCGATGTCATCACCTTCAGACTCACCCGTCAGGAGATTTATTGTAAACCTGAGAAGAAAAAAAAAAACATAATTAAAATGTTGGATTCACTGTGAATGTTTTAAAAGTTCAGGGCAGCACCAAAAAAAATGTCATGTTAATGATAACTGATTTTTATTGCGTTTGTCGCTCTTAGATGTAATTCTCCAAGTGAAATTGTTTTAAGTTCAGCAACTGACAGAAACATGAAATCATACTCTTTGGCATCTGCTGTAAGAGCCCCGTGAAACACTACTGCCATGTCTGTCTTTAATCCTCCTGGAATCTCGCCTACATATGGAAGTTCCTGTAACAAAAAAATACAAAATAGGTTGTCTTAGGTAAAGAGTTTCTTTCTGAAGATCCAGATTTTAAATTGCTGTTAGAAATTGACATACACTGAATATGAATGTCATACCAAAATTGGGCTTTTATTGGTTTAATTGAACTTGTGTTTTTCTGGGGCAGAATGATTGTACAAGATAAATATTTAATTGAAGGAACCAAGAACTTGGAGCATGGTCAAAGTTAAACATACACCAATTTAGATTATTAATATACATTAATATAAAAATATATTTTAAAATGTAATATAAAAATGTGTGTGTGTGTGTGTACCTATGTGTGTGTGTGAGAGAGAGAGAGAGAGAGAGAGAGAGAGAGAGAGAGATGGACACTCTAGTTGTACTGACCAAACAGTGGAAAAGACCAAGGAGCTCTGTGCATATCTGAGGAAGAGGATGTTAGATTTACACTCATCAGAAACATCTCTCAGAGTCTCTTCTAAAATACTGAAAACTATCAAATCAGCTCAAACTTTTGTATGCATGAAAAAGTAATTGTGAGGTGGAGTCACTTGGCCAAGGTCTGGAGGAAGGCCCAAACTGTCCACTTCAGCTGAGAGGAATTTGATTTGGATGGCAATTAAACCCAAGAAGACTGTTTTGCTGCCAAGTGAACTGATGCATTTCCAAAAAGTGGATGGAATCATAAAGCAGGAGAACCCCGGAACTCTTCAGCAGAGCCTCTCATCAAGATAAATTCTGTGTATGTGTCCTGTATCAATTTCCACCACAGCCCACAGGACAATGACTCAATTTCATGTCAAGTTGTTTGTGGAATGGATAAACAGGTTAACTTTTACCTTTTAGAGCCTTAACTTTGTAAAAAAATAAATAAATGTGGATCACACTTGGGCCTGTGCGAGGAAACCAACAAATTTAACTGAACACTCAATTTTAATTCTAAATCATAATTCTTCCAGAAGCCTGTAGATGGTTATCAAACACATCTGCACAGCAATCCATGATAATTAAGAACTGCAGAGAGAAGGAGGAAGAAATCACACTTTGATGCAGATCTTGTTTCTTACAGTGTTCTCCTGTCTAAATTCTAATGTGAAGTGACTTCTGCTAAAAGCTCTAAGTCTACAGGGAAAAGATACATAGGAACCTTCTGCTCATGATCCTTGCAAGTTCCACAGCCTCTTCTATTCTTCTACTTAACACAATAGCTCCTCAAAGTGGCACATTCCACAGAAACTGTCATTCTGTCCATCACTTAGAAAATCTATGCTGCTAGATCGCCAAAATGTCATCTAAACTTATCTTACTGGACTTCTCAGCAGTGTCTGACATGGTAAACCACAAGACTCTGTTATCTATGCATGATCCTTGGAATCTGTGGCACAGCATGGCAATGATGTGCCGCCTACCTAGAAGTTAAGAGTCAAAATAGAGGGGATCAAAATCTGCTCCATGCACACTCTTCACTGGCATTCCACAAGGCTCAGGACTTAGTCCTCTTCTGTTCTCCCTCTATGTTCGATCTCTCGTTGAGGTCATATCCTTGCACAGCTTTTCTTACTATCATCCTGCAGATGCCACTCAACTCTGAGAGACCTGAAGAAAGGCATTGATGCTTTTATTAGTTTGCAGGGTTACAATGTGTGCCTGTGATGGATGTATGGCTAAATCATATGTCAATCCTTGCTCACTGCTCTTCTACAGGTGCGCAAAGGGGCAGGGCAGCAGGAATGAGCACAGATGGTGACTTGTTATCGTTAATTGATCTTGGGCATTTCCTGCATTATAAAACCAAAGCGGGGAGTATAGCTGGAGGTCCTGGCAGTGGCATGCAAGCGGGGTGATGTAATGTGCCCCAGGGACTTCAAGGGCCATAGAACTGAAAGCTGCTGTTTGAGCTCTATGTTGAGGTCAGCCGCGAGATTCTGAGGCAATGTGCATCCACGCTAAAGCCTTCATTCACAGCTGGGAGAGCCACCAGACATCAGAAAGAACTTCTGCCTGAAGCTGCACCCAAAGCTGGGACGGGCCATTTGGCCAAGAAACATCCATAGGTCTTTTTGTCTTCAAGGACGGCATTGTGTGTGTGTGTGTGTGTGTGTCTGTGTTTTTGAATACTGCGCGGCAGTTAAAAAAAGAAAAAAAAAGCAGAAAGCAAAAGTAAAATGGCGGAGTTAGAAAAGAGATGTTTACCTTCATGTGAGAGACTTCTCGATGATGATGATCGCCATGCTTTCTGCGTTGAATGTTTGGGGGAAGAGCACGCTATGCTCGGGTTCGAGGGAGAATGCGAGCACTGTGATCTCTTCTCAATCAGAGTGCTTCATGCCAGGCCCGTGTTCTTTAAGGGGAAATCGCGAGCCACGGCTTTAAAGGGAAAGCACGTTAGATGGATACACCCATTTCTCTCGTGCTCTCACCGGATCGTGAGCCTCTCGTGATGAGCGAGTGTACGAGGAGTTACTTGAGGTGGTACCTAGGGCAGTCGGACGCCAACACCTTGACTGGGTGAAACAGGAGCACGAGACCCCCAAAAGCTCAAAGCTAGAGGACAGGTTTCTGTCGGGTGGCCGGAGGGAAGGGTCTCAGCGATGGTCCCTCCCCTTCTTTGGTGACCACCATGACGAGGTGACTCATTTATGGAGTAATCTTTATTCGTCCTGTGTCTTTATACCATCGATTTATTTGACTATCGTTGACGCAAAGGCATGGGGCTATATTATAATGCCCCAAATTGAAGAGACGCTTGTGGGTTCTCTCTCTCTCCTGGGAGCTCGTCATCATTGAAAAAGCTCACTCTCCCCACTAAGCCATGCAGACTAATATCTTCGCTAGTGGGGAAAGCTTTTCAAGCAGCGGGTCAGGCTGGTGCTGCCCTGCACACCATGGCGGCTCTGCAGACATATCAGGCTGACCTGCTGAAGGACTTGAGCACTGGCGGGTCCATCGCTGAAGGGGCATTTTCAGAGCTGCGCCGAGCCAGGGATTTGTCTCTTCGTGCGACCAAGCAGTTCTATGGCTGCCATGGTTGCCATGGAGCGCATCTGCGGCTCAACCTCAAAAACATCAAGGACAAAGACCGCACTTTGCTCCTTGATGACCCCATCTTGCCTTCCGGTCTATTTGGCAATGCCGCCAACACCGTCACCATCAGGTTTCGGGAGGCTAAGCGATACGAGGAAGTGTTTGTGAGGTTTCTTCCCGCCGTGCTCAAGAGTTGGAGCTGTTGGCCACCCAGTCCCGACCAGGTCCGGTTCCTTTGAGGCATGAAGCACAGAAAGAGAGTGTGGCAAGACGAGCACCCCCTCGTTGGGACTGAGGTGCGGCTCGGCGCGCTTCACAGTCTGCCTCAAGGAGACCGGACCTGAGGAGCATCATCTCCTTTAAAAGGAAGTCCCATAGATGACTGGTTGATTTTGGCTCAGTCTCTGGAGCTAGCACTTCGACATCAGGATGTCGTCCTAGCTCATCTCAAATCTCTAGGGTTGAGACTCAACGCCAAGAAAAGCATTCTCTCTCCTGCTCAGAGGACAACTTATTTGGGGGGTCGTACGCATGCACAGCTGTCTCCTGCACGTATTGAATCCATTCTAAATACCCTAAAGAAGATCAAGCTAGGCCAGAAAGTGACTTTTCATTACTTTCAGAAAATCCTAGGTCATTGGGTGAGGGATGCTATTGCCCTAGCCTACGAGGCGTGTGGTCAGACTTCACCTCTAGGAGTTAGGGTCCATTCAACTAGGGGGCTTGCTTCGTCAATGGCTTTGACGAAAGGTGTATCCCTTTGCAGCAAGTATAGGGCCAGGGGTAGCTCAGTGGTTAAGTCATTGGACCACGGTTCGGAAGGTCCCAGGTTCAAACCCCACAACCACCAAGTTGCCACTGTTGGGCCCTTGAGCAAGGCCCTTAACCCTCAACTGCTCAGATGTGTAATGAGATAAAAATGTAAGTCGCTCTGAAAAAGTGCGTCTGCCAAATGCCTAAATGTAAGTGTGTGATACTCCAATGCCGAACTGTAGGCATGACTGGACATCTTTTCAGAGAAAATTGACCTGAGGATGTTTTTGTTTCATGCCTATTTATAACCTCTAGGTGCACATAATCAAATGACGTCACCTGACCGAGGTTATACAATATAGCCTTTTCGCAGTATCTCGTTCCCACTTTTTCAGGGAACAGGGTTACAGTCAAGTAACCCGAGACGTATTCCTTCCATTGGCTTCCGGTACAGTTCTGGATTCAGTTAAAAGCCCAAGACAAGACAAGACAGACAGATTGACAAGACAGATTGACCTGACAACATAAATTAACAACATAAATTAACAAAAACTAACTGGCTAACTCAGAGAGGAAGACTATCTACGTTTTTTTTTTATTATTTTTTTTTTTTTACAGCAACATGAAGTGCTCGTGCAAATGTGCAAACAAGAGCAACAAAGTGACAGTGCGACAAACATGACATAACACAACATAACATAATACTCTGTGGTGTTGAGGTGGTGAGTTGAGGTAGTGGAAAACCAGCAAACGTTCCTTAATGTAGCAGCAAGAATCTATGTACCTGTACAGCATTCAAATGTATGTGTCCTTATTGTCCAAGTGTGTGAGGGCAAGATGGAGTGTAGTGGAGATGGTGTCATCCCTTGAGCGGTTAGGACGGTACGCAAATTGCAGTGGCTACAGTGAGGGGAGCAGCAGGGTCTTGATGCGTCTCATGACGAGCCGCTCGAAGCACTTCATGATGGTGGGTGTAAGTGCAACGGGACTGTAGTCATTGAGACAGGACACAGAAGACTTCTTGGGCACGGGGACGATGGTGGTGGCCTTGAAGCACGTGGGAACGACGGCGCTGCTCAGCGAGATGTTGAAGATGTCGGTTAGAACATCTGCCAGCTGTTCCTCACATTCTCTGAGCACTCTGCCTGGGATGTTATCTGGTCCAGCAGCTTTATGTAGGTTAACTCTGCATAGAGTTTGTAGTACTGTAAGTCTGCATCAGCTGTAGTAAGACACAGCACCTGGTCGTTCGGAGGAGGGGTGATCTTCCTCGCCACCACGTCGTTATACCTGTCAAACCGAGCATTGAAGTTGTTCAGCGCATCTGGGAGGGAGCCGTCACCATCACAGGCAAGTGATGTCGTCCTGTAGTGAGTAATGACTTGTAAGGCCTGCCGCATGCGCCGTGTGTCACCGCTGTCTCTGAAGTGGTTGCTTGCTCTTCTAAGGGCCACCTTGTCTCCCGCTTTGAGTATCCTTAGAAGTCGGGTCCTTAGAATCGGGTCCTTAGAAGTGCATGCATTCCGTAATAATACACGGTTTCTGATTGGGTTGTGAGATGATGCTCTCGGAGATAGTGATGTCATCGGTGCACTTATTGATGTCGCTGGTCACTGATGACGTGTACTACTCCAAGTCATTGAAATCGCTGTAAGTTGCGGCCTCCCTAAACATATTCCAGTCAGTGTTCTCGAAACAGTCCTGAAGAGCAGAGATGGCTCCTGCTGGCCAGGTCTTCACCTGCTTCAGTACCGGTTTTGAACGCCTGATGAGTGGTCTGTATGCTGGAATTAGCATAACAGAGATGTGATCTGAGTAGCCGAGGTATGTACCCGATATGCGCCGGGAATGTTTGTGTAAACAAGATCCAGCGTGTTTTCCCCTCTCGTTGCACAGTCCGCATATTGATGAAATCTAGGAAGCACTGACTTGAGATCTGCATGGTTGAAATCTCCAGCAACAATAAACAGTCCATCCGGGTGTGTATTTTGCAGTTCACTGATCTTTTCATACAGTTCCCATAGCGCTTCCTTAGCATTAGCGCTAGGTGGAATGTACCTCGCGAAACGAGGCTGGCCCATCTAGCTGAATGGCGGCATCCGGTACTCTGTCGCTGAGCCATGTCTCCGTGAAAACAAAGACACAGCAGTCTCTAACCTCACTTTGTGTAGCCTTCTGGAGTCGGATGTAATCCAGTTTATTGTCCAGGGAGCAGACGTTGGATAAGATGATGGACGGGAGAGCCGGCCAGTTAGGGTTTGTTTTTAGCCTAGCACACACTCCCGCCCGCTTGCCGCGCTTCCGCTTCCTCCCACACTGCTTCCGATGTTCCCTCCTCCGGCATCAGGCAATGCCGAGGCTTCGAGGCCTGGTTCACGGAGCAAGCTACGGTCGCATAGCTTTTCCCGCAGCTCATCGTGGATATCGTTAACCGGGTTATTTAGGTTCAAAACGTCTGCCGGTTGTATGTATGGACACCAGTCGCGACCATATCCATACACAAAGTAAAATAAACGCGTTACACACAAAATGTAAACAACGTAGCACCATTTTGGCTCCGGAGCGGCCGCTGCGTGCTACTGCCGCGCTGCTATCTTGGATCCATTCAGGATCTCACCAGGATCTCATTCAGGATCTCACCATTCAGGATCTCACCAGGACATTTACAATGGTTCATGTTCTTTGTAGTAACATATGTCGATGGCACAGGTGTTTGGTCAAACATATAAAAACCTGATCTTTTGCTGTTAATAAACAGAAACCTTTCTGTATTACAAGGAAAAAAAAGTGCTGAAACATACAGTATGTTCCATGGTGAACCAAAAATGTGTGTTTGTGTTTTACTGAGTATCTCCTGGCACCAGAAAAGCTTACCGAAGCACCGCGGACAGACTGAGCAACTCGCCTCTTCTACTACGCAACTTTAAAAACTTTACACGTACGCACCATTGGGGGCGGAGTAACACACTCTGAGGACAACGCTAGTTTCTCCTTTCACATTGCTAACCATTCAACCACTCTCATTGATGGAGGCGTAAAAACACTGATATACAGTAAGTCACTCTGGATAAGAGAGTCTACTAAATGCAGGAAATGGAATGTAAAGTAAATGTAAAATGTTTGCTGAAAGTGAAACTTGCTAGCAGAGATTTAACCAAATATCTGATGTGGTGTTCCTATTGTTATCCCGTGCTGAAAACCCCAAAGTAATTTAAAGATTGTGCACCAATTTGAGTTTTCATATTGGTAAGATGTATAAGAGACAACTGTTCAGCCCCATAAAAATTAACAGCTAAAAAACTATTCTGACCATGACTGTTTACTTTTCAAAGCTAATGTTAGTTAATGTTAGTTTGTGGTAGTGTGTTTTATACGAAATACTTTTCCGTAAAAAAAAAAAAAAAAGGCTTTAAGTTCAAAAAGTTGTGTCAGTGATGTGTCCTGCATTTCCAGTGTAACTCACCGGGCTGCTGACTGGATGTGAAATCTCTGATGGGACGTCTATCGGGCTCTCAACAGTCAGTGGCATGTCTTGGACTTCATTAATGTTCGTAACCATGGAGGATTCGCTGCAGATCTGATGATAAAAAATATATATCTATTGTTTTCTCCAGCTGAGTTGATCAAAGTGCAGAAATTCATCTCCCATGTCCCCATTAGTTAAAACTATTAAAAAAAAAAAAAAAAAAGTGCTGCACTTACTGCACTTTCAATGTGAATAGTTTGGAGGTTCACTGCCCTGCAAAACAAAGTGCCATGCATGTGATAATACTGTTTTTACTAATATCGCACGTTCGTGAGAATATTTAGGTTATAGGTTGTAGAAAAATGAAATCATACGTGTTAGTATCTGCATGAAGGGCCATTTGGACGGTTACAGTCTCGTCCGTCTTTGGTCCTTCTAGGATCGCATCTACATGCAAAAGGTCCTGTGAAGAGCAAAAATGCTTTACTAGAAAAGAAAAACTACAATAGTTTGTGTCAGTCATGTGTACAGCATTTCCAGTGTAACTCACAGAGGTGCTGATTGGATGTGAAATATCTGATGGGACGTCTGTCAGGTCTACAATGTCTTGGATTTCATTCATTTTCATAACTAAGGAGGATTCACTGCAAGTCTGAAAGATAAATAAAAATATCAAATGCTGTCTACAGTTAAGTACCCCAGAGTCTCCCATGTCCCTTTAGTAAAAACTGTAAAAAGTGCTGCACTTACTTCACTTTCATTGTGAATAGTTTTGAAGTTCACTGCCCTGAAAAACAATTATTATAGTAAAATTATATTAAAATGATACTTTCATGAGTATTTTTATGTTGTAGTTTTAGGAAATTGAAATCATACGTGTTAGTATCTGCATGAAGGGCCATTTGGACGGTTACAGTCTCGTCCGTCTTTGGTTTTTCTACGATCGCATCTACATGCAAAAGTTCCTGTGAAGAGCAAAATGTAAGCATTAGGTCTCCTGCTTTTAGGTAAGGTGGCACCAATACAATCGAAGATGTATAAATTTAAATAAACTGTAAGCGTTAAATGCTTGTGTACCAAATGCTTCATCAAAAAAAAAACAAAGAACTACAATAGTTTGTGTCAGTCATGTGTACAGCATTTCCAGTGTAACTCACAGAGGTGCTGATTGGATGTGAAATCTCTGATGGGACGTCGGTCACCAACATGTCTCGAGTTTCGTCCATTTTCACAACCATGGAGGAATCACTCCAGTTCTGATAAACACATTAAAGAATTTCTATAATATATTTATCAAACAAACTGTCTAGGAAATCATTATTCAATGGCTCACTTACTTCAACAAGTCCAAAGTATTTGATGACAACATCTCCAGAAATACCAAGTGCAGAAACATTCAGTAAAGGAATGCGGTGTTTAAATGTACAGAGTCGCGAGTCGTTCACATAGACCTGTAGAAGCAGAGTACATTTTGGTGTTTGTCCATTATAGGAGTTTGGTATTTTGTGTCCATGTCTGCTTACTGATTTAGGAAGCACACCTCATATCCCTCTGAGTTGATGACAATGAACATACTCAAGGTTGCTTCCTTAGTAAAGGCTGTGACAGAGGCGTGTTCCTCAGTCTCCCAACTCCCATTTCTAAAGCTGTTTAGGGCGACTATATCACCAATCCGAGGGCTGATGTGGAAAGCGATGTCATCACCTTCAGACTCACCCGTCAGGAGATTTATTGTAAACCTGAGAAGAAGAAAAAAACATAATTAAAATGTTGGATTCACTGTGAATGTTTTAAAAGTTCAGGGCAGCACCAAAAAAAATGTCATGTTAATGATAACTGATTTTTATTGCGTTTGTCCCTCTTAGATGTAATTCTCCAAGTGAAATTGTTTTAAGTTCAGCAACTGACAGAAACATGAAATCATACTCTTTGGCATCTGCTGTAAGAGCCCCGTGAAACACTACTGCCATGTCTGTCTTTAATCCTCCTGGAATCTCGCCTACATATGGAAGTTCCTGTAACAAAAAAATACAAAATAGGTTGTCTTAGGTAAAGAGTTTCTTTCTGAAGATCCAGATTTTAAATTGCTGTTAGAAATTGACATACACTGAATATGAATGTCATACCAAAATTGGGCTTTTATTGGTTTAATTGAACTTGTGTTTTTCTGGGGCAGAATGATTGTACAAGATAAATATTTAATTGAGGAAACCAAGAACTTGGAGTAAATTTTTACGCATGGTCAAAGTTAAACATACACCCATTTAGATTATTAATATACATATAAACATGAAAAAATATATTTTAAAATGTAATATAAAAATTTGTGTGTGTGTGTGTGTGTGTGTGTGTGTGTGTGTGTGTGTGTGTGTGTGTGTGTGTGTGTGTGTGTGAGAGAGAGAGAGAGAGATTCTAATGTGAAGTGACTTCTGCTAAAAGCTCTAAGTCTACAGGGAAAAGATACATAGGAACCTTCTGCTCATGATCCTTGCACGTTCCACAGCCTCTTCTATTCTTCTACTTAACACAATAGCTCCTCAAAGTGGCACATTCCACAGAAACTGTCATTCTGTCAATCACTTAGAAAATCTATGCTGCTAGATCGCCAAAATGTCATCTATCCTCATCTTACTGGACTTCTCAGCAGTGTCTGACATGGTAAACCACAAGACTCTGTTATCTATGCATGATCCTTGGAATCTGTGGCACAGCATGGCAATGATGTGCCGCCTACCTAGAAGTTTAGAGTCAAAATAGAGGGGATCAAAATTTGCTCCATGTACACTCTTCACTGGCATTCCACAAGGCTCAGGACTTAGTCCTCTTCTGTTCTCCCTCTATGTTCGATCTCTCGTTGAGGTCATCTCCTTGCACAGCTTTTCTTACTATCATCCTGCAGATGCCACTCAACTCTGAGAGACCTGAAGAAAGGCATTGATGCTTTTATTAGTTTGCAGGGTCACAATGTGTGCCTGTGATGGGTGTATGGCTAAATCATCTGTCAATCCTTGCTCACTGCTCTTCTACAGGTGTGCAAAGGGGCAGGGCAGCAGGAATGAGCACAGCTGGTGACTTGTTATCCTTAATTAATCTTGGGCTTTTCCTGCGTTATAAAACCAAAGCGGGGAGTATAGCTGGATGTCCTGGCAGTGGCATGCAAGCGGGGTGATGTAATGTGCCCCAGGGACTTCAAAGGCCATAGAACTGAAAGCTGCTGTTTGAGCTCTATGTTGAGGACAGCCGCGAGCTTCTGAGGCAATGTGTATCCATGCTAAAACCTTCATTCACAGCCGGGAAAGCTGTTGAACTTCTGCCTGAGGCTGCCCCCAAAGGAGAGCTGGGAGGGGCCATTTGACCAAGTCAGCGGAAAGAGTTGCTTCAGGAGCCTGCAGGAGATCCTGCCAATGCGTGCCCACTCTGCCCGCTGCCATTGCTTTCCAGCCTTGTGCCCGCATGTCAGCTGAGAACTGCCTCCAGACCTGCACATGCACACACCTTTACAACTTTCTATCCATACTTCAACCCTTTCCTCCCCCATTTTTCTAAATAAAATTCCCCTCATTCCTGCTTGTAGTACCACCCATGCATTAAACCCCTTACAGTGGCTAGGCTATTGCAATGCTCTTTATGTTGGAGTCACTTAATCTTGTCTGCATCACCTGCAACTTGTGCGGAATGCTGCGACCCGTATGCTGACTAACAGTCGTAAACATGATCACATCACACCAATCCTGTTCCGTTTCAAAAGCTACACCCGATGCTGCGTGAAAACACTATTGGGAACGCTCTTTGTTCTACTGGTTGTTGAAGCATGTGTGTCGAACACGCCAAAGTTTGGCTTATATAACCTCGGTCAGGTGACGTCATTTGATTATGTCCACCTGGAGGTTATAAATAGGCATGAACCGGAAACATCCTCTTTTTTGTCTTCAAGGATGGCATTGTGTGTGCGTGTGTGCAAATCTGTGTTTTTGAATACTGCGCGGCAGTTAAAAAAAATTATAAAGCAGAAAGCAAAAGTAAAATGGCGGAGTTAGAAAAGAGATGTTTACCTTCTCGATGATGATGATCGCCACGCATTCTGCGTTGAATATTTGGGAGAAGAGCACGCTATGCTCGGGCTCGAGGGAGAATGTGAGCACTGTGATCTCTTCTCAATCAGAGTGCTTCATGCCTGGCCCGCGTTCTTTAAGGGGAAATCGCGAGCCACGACTTTGAAGGGAAAGCACGTTAGATGGATACACCCATTTCTCTTGTGCTCTCAACGAATCGCGAGCCTCTCGTGATGAGCGAGTGTACGAGGAGTTACTTGAGGTGGTACCTAGGGTAGTCGAACGCCTACAGCTTGACTGGCTGAAACAGGAGCACGAGACCCCCAAACGCTCAAAGCTAGAGGACAGGTTTCTGTCGGGTGGCGGGGGGAAGGGCCTCAATGGTCCCTCCCCTTCTTTGGTGACCACCATGACGAGGTGACTCATTCATGGAGTAATTTTTATTCGTCCTGTGTCTTTATACCATCGACGTCGATTTATTTGACTATCGTTGATGCAAAGGCATGGGGCTATATTATAATGCCCTAGATTGAAGAGACGCTTGTGGGTTCTCTCTCTCTCCTGGGAGCTCATCATCATTGAAAAAGCCCACTCTCCCCACTAAGCCATGCACACTAACATCTTTGCTAGTAAGGAAAGCTTTTCAAGCAGCGAGTCAGGCTGGTGCTGCCCTGCACACCATGGCGGCTCTGCAGACGTACCAGGCTGACCTGCTGAAGGACTTGAGCACTGGCGGGTCCATTGCCGAAGGGGCATTTTCAGAGCTGCGCCGAGCCACGGATTTGTCTCTTCGTGCGACCAAGCAGTTCTATGGCTGCCATGGTTGCCATGGAGCGTATCTGCAGCTCAACCTCAAAAACATCAAGGACAAAGACCGCACTTTCCTCCTTGATGCCCCCATCTTGCCTTCGGTCTATTTGGCAATGCCGCCAACACCGTCACCATCAGGTTTCGGGAGGCTAAGCGCTACAAGGAAGTGTTTGTGAGGTTTCTTCCCGCCGTGCTCAAGAGTTGGAGCTGTTGGCCACCCAGTCCCAACCAGGTCCGGTTTCCTTGAGGCATGAAGCACAGAAAGAGAGTTTGGCAAGACGAGCACCCCCTAGATGGCACTGAGGTGCGGCTCGCCGCGCTTCACAGTCTGCCTCAAGGAGACCGGACCTGTGGATCATCATCTCCTCTGAAAGGAAGTCCCATAGATGACTGGTTGATTTTGGCTCAGTCTCTGGAGCTAGCACTTCGACATCAGGATGTCATCCTAGCTCATCTCAAATCTCTAGGGTTGAGACTCAATGCCAAGAAAAGCGTTCTCTCTCCTGCTCAGAGGACAACTTATTTGGGGGGTCGTACGCATGCACAGCTGTCTTCTGCACGTATTGAATCCATTCTAAATACCCTAAAGAAGATCAAGCTAGGCCAGAAAGTGACTTTTCGTTACTTTCAGAAAATCCTAGGTCATTGGGTGAGGGATGCTATTGCCCTAGTCTACGAGACGTGTGGTCAGACTTCACCTCTAGGAGTTAGAGTCCATTCAACTAGGGGGCTTGCATCGTCAATGGCTTTGACTAAAGGTATCCCTTTGCAGCAAGTATAGGGCCAGGGGTAGCTCAGTGGTTAAGCCATTGGACTACAGCTCGGAAGGTCCCACCATGTTTTCGTTTTATGCTTATTTATAATCTCTAGGTGCACATAATCAAATGACATCACCTGACCGAGGTTATACAGCCTTTTCATGCAGCATCTCGTTCCCGCTTTTTCAGGGAACAGGGTTACAGTCAAGTAACCCAGAACTGTACCGGAAACCAATGGAAGGAATACGTGATGTATTCCTTCCAAGATGGAGTGTAGTGGAGATGGTGTCGTCCCTTGAGCGGTTAGGACGGTACACAAAAAAAAAGCACTTCATGATGGTGGGTGTAAGTGCAACGGGACAGTAGTCATTGAGACAGGACACAGACAAGACTTCTTGGGCATGGGGACAATGGTGGTGGCCTTGAAGCACGTGGGAATGACGGCGCTTCTCAGCAAGATGTTGAAGATGTTGGTTAGAACATCTGCCAGCTGTTCCTCACATTCTCTGAGCACGCTGCCTGGGATGTTATCTGGTCCAGCAGCTTTACGTAGGTTAACTCTGCATAGAGTTTTCCTCACATCAGCTGTAGTAAGACACAGCACCTGGTCGTTCGGAGGAGGGGTGGTCTTCCTCGCCACCACGTCGTTATACCTGTCGAACCGAGCATAGAAATTGTTCAGCGCATCTGGGAGGAAGCCGTCACCGTCACAGGCAAGTGATGTCGTCCTGTAGTGAGTGATGGCTTGTAATGCCTGCCGCATGCGCCGTGTGTCTCTGCTGTCTCTGAAGTGGTTGCTTGCTCTTCTAAGGGCCACCTTGTCTCCCGCTTTGAAGGCAGAGTCTCAGGTCCTTAGAAGTGCATCCACTTCCGCAATAATCCACGGATTCTGATTGGGTCGTGAGATGATGCTCTTGGAGACAGTGACGTCATCGGTGCACTTATTGATGTAGCTGGTCACTGATGACGTGTAATACTCCAAGTCAGTGAAGTCGCTGTAAGTTGTGTGTTTGTGTTTGTATCTCCTGGCACCAGAAAAGCTTACCGAAGCACCGCGGACAGACCGAGCAACTCGCCTCTTCTACTACGCAACTTTAAAAACTTTACACTTACACACCATTGGGGGCGGAGTAACACACTCTGAGGACAACGCTAGTCTCTCCTTCCACTTGCGTGAGCTCACAGATGCCTTGGTCAAAGGTACAAACAATGGGGTGATCGATCTTTTGCAGTGGCCGGTCCTAAACTCTCGAACGCCATTCCACCAGTGTTAAGTTATATTACTGACTGTTTGAAGCAAAACTTAAAACTTATTTATTTGATTTTGGTATTTAATCAGTTTAAGTGTTTTGTTTTGTATACCATCTTTTATTGCTATCTTATTGCTATTTTATTGTCATTTCCTCTCCTTTCCTTTCGCCGGCATCTCATCTTGGATGGCAGCTCATCAACTGAAACTTACAGTTATCTCAGTAAAACCAAACTGCTGTCTATCCCAGGTGATTCATAACCCGTGTCTTATGATCTCCCTGGACAAATAACAGATTATACCTTAACTCAATGCCTTTGGGTAACTCTGGACAATCAACTGTCCTTTTCCTTTCACATTGCTAACCATTCAACCACTCTCATTGATGGAGGCGTAAAAACACTGATATAAGTCACTCTGGATAAGAGAGTCTACTAAATGCAGGAAATGGAATGTAAAGTAAATGTAAAATGTTTGCTGAAAGTGAAACTTGCTAACAGAGATTTAAGCAAATATCTGATGTGGTGTTCCTATTTTTATCCCGTGCTGAAAACCCCAAAGTAATTTAAAGATTGTGCACCAATTTGAGTTTTCATATTGGTAAGATGTATAAGAGACAACTGTTCAGCCCCATAAAAATTAACAGCAAAAAACTCTTCTGACCATGACTGTTTACTTTTCAAAGCTAATGTTAGTTAATGTTAGTTTGTGGTAGTGTGTTTTATACGAAATACTTTTCTGTAAAAAAAGGCAGAAAAGACTTTAAGTTCAAAAAGTTGTGTCAGTGATGTGTCCTGCATTTCCAGTGTAACTCACCGGGCTGCTGACTGGATGTGAAATCTCTGATGGGACGTCTATCGGGCTCTCAACAGTCAGTGGCATGTCTTGGACTTCATTAATGTTCGTAACCATGGAGGATTCACTGCAGATCTGATGATAAAAAATATATATATATTGTTTTCTCCAGCTGAGTTGATCAAAGTGCAGAAATTCATCTCCCATGTCCCCATTAGTTAAAACTATTTTTAAAAAAGTGCTGCACTTACTGCACTTTCAATGTGAATAGTTTGGAGGTTCACTGCCCTGCAAAACAAAGTGCCATGCATGTGATAATACTGTTTTTACTAATATCGCACGTTCTTGAGAATATTTAGGTTGTAGTTTGTAGAAAAATGAAATCATACGTGTTAGTATCTGCATGAAGGGCCATTTGGACGGTTACAGTCTCGTCTGTCTTTGGTTTTTCTACGATCGCATCTACATGCAAAAGTTCCTGTGAAGAGCAAAATGTAAGCATTAGGTCTCCTGCTTTTAGGTAAGGTGGCACCAATACAATCGAAGATGTATAAATTTAAATAAACTGTAAGTGGTAAATGCTTGTGTACCAAATGCTTCATCAAAAAAAAAAAACAAAGAACTACAATAGTTTGTGTCAGTCATGTGTACAGCATTTCCAGTGTAACTCACAGAGGTGCTGATTGGATGTGAAATCTCTGATGGGACGTCGGTCACCAACATGTCTCGAGTTTCGTCCATTTTCACAACCATGGAGGAATCACTCCAGTTCTGATGAACACAAAAGAATTTCTATAATATATTTATCAAACAAACTGTCTAGGAAATCATTATTCAATGGCTCACTTACTTCAACAAGTCCAAAGTATTTGATGACAACATCTCCAGAAATACCAAGTGCAGAAACATTCAGTAAAGGAATGCGGTGTTTAAATGTACAGAGTCGCGAGTCGTTCACATAGACCTGTAGAAGCAGAGTACATTTTGGTGTTTGTCCATTATAGGAGTTTGGTATTTTGTGTCCATGTCTGCTTACTGATTTAAGAAACACACCTCATATCCCTCTGAGTTGATGACAATGAACATACTCAAGGTTGCTTCCTTAGTAAAGGCTGTGACAGAGGCGTGTTCCTCAGTCTCCCAACTCCCATTTCTAAAGCTGTTTAGGGCGACTATATCACCAATCCGAGGGCTGATGTGGAAAGCGATGTCATCACCTTCAGACTCACCCGTCAGGAGATTTATTGTAAACCTGAGAAGAAAAAATGTATTACAAGGAAAAAAATTTGCTGAAACTTATGTTCCATGGTGAACCAAAAATGTCATGTTCATGATCACATTTTTATTGCTTATGTCCCTCTTAGATGTTAACTTTAAGTTCCACAACTGGCAGAAACATGAAATCATACTCTTTCGCATCAGCTGGAAGAGTTCCTTGAAAGACTACTGCCATGTCTGTCTTTAATCCTCCTGGAATCTCGCCTACATATGGAAGTTCCTGTGAAGAACAAAAAAATGGAAAAAAAAAAAAAAAAAAAAACAGGTTGTCTTGTAGGCAAAGAGTTACTAACTGAAAATCAATGTAAAGAGTTATGGTCAGAAGTTTACAAACACTCAAGAACATGAATGTTACACCAACATAAGACTTTTAATGAGTTCTTTGAACTTGTGGTTAGTAATAAAGAGAACCCCCAATTATATTGAGTTAAATGTGTCATTTTACATTTACATTTAGGTATTTGACAGACGTTATCCAAAGCAATTTATAAAAGTGCTTTCAAGTTTTCTTCATTGGATAGATCCTTACACTGGGTTACTAGGTTGCTAACTAAGTATCATAGTCACACACTGTTGGGAAGGATTTTTTTTCCATGCGGGGATGGGTGTGGAATTAAACCAAATATATAAGAAATAGATAGGTCTTTAGTTGTTGCTTAATGATTGCAAGTGACTCATTTATATGGACATCTAGAGGAAGTTCATTCCACTACGTAGGTGCCAGACCAGAAACAGCCTAAATGCACGTCTTCCTTGATGTCTGAGAGATGGTGGGACCAGCCGAGCAGTGCTGGAGGATCTGAGGGAACGTGGTGCGGTACGGGGTGTGATTAGAGCTGGGAGGTAACTGGTGCTGGGCCATTTTATAGCATTGTAGGCGAGCATCAGTTTTGAGTTTGATTCAGCAGTTACAGGAAGTGGAGAAGTGGGGTGCTGTGGGAGAACTTGGGAAGGTTGAAGGGAAATCCAAGATGGCGCCGGTGAGGTCGGCTGCCGTCACGACTGCTCCGACCACCTTTTCTTTGTTTTTGTTCTTTAAGTTAGTTTTCAGTGTTTTAAAATCGGCAAAATCACCACCATTGAGTACATTAGGTATGATAGAGACACTCTTGTTTCTATTGGTATACAATGTACTCACAATTCGACAGTTTTAACTCCGGATCCGAGCTGGCCGAGTGAGATCCTGAGGGAGAACAATGGACGCGACGCGAAGCGACGAACCCGAGGGAAACGAGCTGGTGTGAGGAACCGGCTCCGAGCCCGTGCACACCGCACACCTCTGCCTAGCATCCTGCTCGCCAACGTCCAGTCACTGGAGAACAAGCTCGATGACCTCAGGGCCAGGATAAAGTTCCAGAGAGACATTCGGGACTGCAATCTCCTCTGCTTCACCGAGACATGGCTGAACCCAGCGGTGTCAGACCACGCCATACAGCCGGCCGAGTTCTTCTCGGTTCACCGCATGGACAGGACGCGGGACTCTGGGAAGTCAAGGGGAGGCGGCGTGTGCTTAATGGTGAACAACAGCTGGTGCAACAGCGCGAGCGTTGTTCCTCTTACACGCTCCTGCACACCAAACCTGGAACTACTGTCCATCATGTGTCGTCCATTTTATCTTCCACGGGAGTTCACATCGGTCATAATCAGTGCCGTTTACATCCCACCACAAGCAGACACTAACACTGCCTTATGCGAGCTGCATGAGGCGCTCACACAGCACCAGACACAACACCGGGACGCTGCGCTCATTGTGGCAGGGGATTTTAATAATGCCAACCTCAAACGCGCAGCGCCGAACTTTTATCAGCACATCACCTGCCCCACCAGGGGCGAAAGGACACTGGACCACTGTTATACCACGGTCAAAGACGGTTACAAGGCACAATCTCGTCCAGCGTTTGGTAAATCCGACCACGCCGCCATCTTCCTTATGCCAAAATATAAACAAAGGCTGAAACAGGAAGTTCCGGTTCAGAGGGAGGTCGCGCGCTGGACGGACCAATCGGTGGCCGCGTTACAGGACGCACTCGATGACGCAGACTGGGACATGTTCAGAAACAGCTCCGATGATGACGTCAGCGTGTTTACGGAAGCGGTTGTGGGATTTATTGAAAAGCTGGTAGACGATATGGTAGAGAAAAAGACTATCAGAACGTTTCCCAACCAGAAGCCGTGGGTGGATAAAACCATCCGCGACGCTCTGAGATCTCGCACAGCTGCCTACAACACGGGACTTGCATCGGGGGACATGGAACCGTACAAGCCTGCGTCATATAACGTCCGGAAGGCGGTGAAAGAGGCGAAGCAGCGCTACGGGAGAAAACTAGAGTCACAGCTTCAACAGAGTGACTCTAGGAGCCTGTGGCAGGGACTGAGAACAATAACGGACTACAAAGCACCAGCATCCGGTATGACGAACGCGGACGCGACTCTGGCAGACGAGCTCAACATCTTCTATGCTCGCTTCGAGGCTGCAGCTAAAGACGCTAGCGATGCTAATGCTAACGGCGCTAATGCTAACGGCGCTAATGCTAGCGGCGCTAACGGCTGCAGACAGGAAGACACAGCCAGCACCGGGAACGCGCTCATCATCTCCGAGCATGACGTGAGGAGAGCCTTCAAGAGAGTGAACACCAGGAAAGCAGCAGGACCAGATGGCATCTCAGGCCATATCCTCAGAGCCTGCGCAGACCAGCTAGCACCTGTGTTCACTGAGATATTCAACATCTCTTTATCTCAGTCGGTGATCCCCACATGCTTCAAAGAGTCCATCATTGTTCCTGTTCCAAAGAAACCACATCCTGCTTCTCTCAATGACTATCGCCCTGTAGCTCTCACCTCAGTAGTGATGAAGTGCTTTGAACGCCTTATCAGAGACTTCATCATTTCTTCACTACCCGACACACTGGACCCACTACAGTTTGCATACCGTCAGAACCGCTCCACAGACGATGCAATCGCTCATCTCCTCCACACATCACTCACTCACCTGGACACTAGGAAAGGGAATTATGTTAAAATGCTCTTCATCGACTACAGCTCTGCTTTTAACACAATAATTCCCTCCACACTCACCACCAAGCTGGAGCACCTGGGACTCAGCTCATCTATATGTCAGTGGATCTCCAATTTTCTGACTGGCAGACCACAGGCAGTAAGGATGGGCGGACATATCTCAGCCACACTCACTCTTAGCACTGGAGCCCCCCAAGGTTGTGTTCTGAGCCCCCTGCTGTACTCTTTGTACACCCACGACTGCGTGGCCACTACCAACTCCACCTCCATCATCAAGTTTGCTGACGACACCGTCGTGGTCGGACTGATCACCAACAATGATGAGTCGGACTACTTAGAGGAGATTGGAAATCTGGAGAACTGGTGCCAGAGGAACAATCTCCTCCTGAACGTCAGTAAGACAAAGGAGCTGATAGTGGACTTTAGTACAAAGCAGGAGAGGAACTACCAGACCCCCGTCATCAACAGGAGCCCAGTGGAGAGAGTGGACAGCTTCAGATACCTCGGTGTTCACATCACGCAGGACCTATCATGGTCCTGTCACATCAGCACCGTGGTGAAAAAAGCCCGGCAGCGTCTCTACCACCTCAGACGCTTGAGAGACTTTAGACTGCCCTCCAAGGTGCTCAGGAACTTCTACTCCTGCACCATAGAGAGCATCCTGACGAGAAATATCACGACCTGGTTCGGGAACAGCACCATGCAGGACAGACAAGCTCTACAGAGGGTGGTGCGATCAGCCGAGCGCATCATCCGCACTGAGCTCCCTGACCTACACTCCATCTACAGCAAGCGGTGCTGGACTAAGGCCAGGAAGATCATGAAGGACCTCAGTCACCCCAGTAATGGACTGTTCTCTTTGTTGCGGTCTGGGAAGAGATTCCGCTCCCTAAAGGCCAACACAGAGAGACTGAGGAGGAGCTTCTTCCCGCAGGCGATAAGGTCTCTCAATCATCAATCATCACTACACCACACAGGACTAATAACATCTTTTAAGCTCACAACACTGACTGAACAATCATGGACACATTCATACACACTTGCACTAAATACTCATACATCTGGACAATTGCACATGTCACCTCCATGCATATTTGCACAACCACTGACACTTTAATCATATATTTTTGCAATATTTTATTATGCCTTATGCACAGTTAATTTTACTAGTTAAAATTATTTCTTTAGTATTTACTTTTTATTGATTATTTATTTTACGTACAAGATTTTATTTTCTTTTTTTAAGGTCACTGGCGGTCGTATAAAGCATTTCACTGCATATTATAGTGTGTATGATTGTGTATGTGACCAATAAAATTTGAATTTGAATTTGAATTTGAAGGTTGAAAACAAGCCATGCAGCTGCATTCTGGATCATCTGCAGAGGACGAATGTTGGACAGAGGCAGACCTGCCAGGAGTGAGTAACAGTAGTCCAGTCATGAAAATAACAAGGGACTGAACAAGCACTTGAGTAGCCTATATGGGGACAAATGGACAAATTCTTCTGATGTCGTAAAGAAGAAATCGACAAGAGTGAGTAAGGTTAGCAATGTGTGAAGAAAATGACAGATGATTGCCCAGAGTTGCCCCAAGTAAAAGAGTGATCTGATTGTTGTCCAGGGAATTTATTTTGGGTTTTCTGATATTAGCACAGGTCAAAATTATACATTCACCCCCTTTATCATTCATTCTGTGGGGCAGAAAGTCCCACTAATTTTCTAAGCCTGAGTGAGGCCTCTCAGCATCCTGTTAGTGATAATGATGGCATCCAGCTGGTAGCTTCTCTGTGCAACAGAAAAACTGAGCGTGTGCCAGCATTAATAGGATTAACCAACACACAAAACAACAGGAAAGTCTAAGAAGCTCAATGCAGATCAGAAAAAAGGGATGATAGTTTTCCTTTTAGCAAAACCTCTCAGAGCCATTTCTAAACCATTGCAGACTCCAAGATCAGTTCAAACCAACTGTATATAAGTACACGTTATTGGGAGGTGGATCTACTCTGCAAGGTCTGGCAGAAAACTGGTTAAAATGTTGAGACACAACCCATGAACCAGCAAGACACAGGCATGCCATGATCTAGAAGATGCTAGAACACCAGGGTCACTGTTTACAGTCAAGCCAGTTTTACATCACCATCGAATAAAATGCCGATGTCCAAGAAAGAAACGCCTCCTAGAAAATCCACAGCTTCAAGCTTTACTAAGAATTGTAGCTGATCACATGAACAAAGATGAAGCCTTCAGAAGTAAAGTTCTCATCAGATGTATGTTTGGTAAAGGTGAGATATTCATCTCCAAGGACACTGTAGCAGCTGTTCAGCAGGGAGGGGGCATCACACTCTGGCACTGTTTTGCTGCTAGTGAAACTGATGCACTGCACAAAGTGGACGGTATCATGAAGTATGAGAACATCAGAACTCTTCATGTAGATCTTAAATTCATGTAGAACTTTAATCATCAGCTAGACAGACAGAATTTAATGAATAGTTAAAAATAAATTGCAAACCCAACATTACCATGATATCTACATTCACAATGAGTGTATAAAGACTTTAGGTTCAAAAAGTTGTGTCAGTGATGTGTCCTGCATTCCCAGTGTAACTCACCGGGCTGCTGACTGGATGTGAAATCTCTGATGGGACGTCTATCGGGCTCTCAACAGTCAGTGGCATGTCTTGGACTTCATTAATGTTCGTAACCATGGAGGATTCACTGCAGATCTGATGATAAAAAATATATATCTATTGTTTTCTCCAGCTGAGTTGATCAAAGTGCAGAAATTCATCTCCCATGTCCCCATTAGTTAAAACTATTAAAAAAAAAAAAAAAGTGCTGCACTTACTGCACTTTCAATGTGAATAGTTTGGAGGTTCACTGCCCTGCAAAACAAAGTGCCATGCATGTGATAATACTGTTTTTACTAATATCGCACGTTCATGAGAATATTTAGGTTGTAGTTTGTAGAAAAATGAAATCATACGTGTTAGTATCTGCATGAAGGGCCATTTGGACGGTTACAGTCTCGTCCGTCTTTGGTCCTTCTAGGATCGCATCTACATGCAAAAGGTCCTGTGAAGAGCAAAAATGCTTTACTAGAAAAGAAAAACTAAAATAGTTTGTGTCAGTCATGTGTACAGCATTTCCAGTGTAACTCACAGAGGTGCTGATTGGATGTGAAATCTCTGATGGGACATCTGCCAGGTCTACAATGTCTTGGATTTCATTAATTTTCATAACTAAGGAGGATTCACTGCAAGTCTGAAAGATAAATAAAAATATCCAATGCTGTCTACAGTTAAGTACCCCAGAGTCTCCCATGTCCCTTTAGTAAAAACTGTAAAAAGTGCTGCACTTACTTCACTTTCATTGTGAATAGTTTTGAAGTTCACTGCCCTGAAAAACAATTATTATAGTAAAATTATATTAAAATGATACTTTCATGAGTATTTAGGTTGTAGTTTGTAGGAAAATGAAATCATACGTGTTAGTATCTGCATGAAGGGCCATTTGGACGGTTACAGTCTCGTCCGTCTTTGGTTTTTCTACGATCGCATCTACATGCAAAAGTTCCTGTGAAGAGCAAAATGTAAGCATTAGGTCTCCTGCTTTTAGGTAAGGTGGCACCAATACAATCGAAGATGTATAAATTTAAATAAACTGTAAGTGGTAAATGCTTGTGTACCAAATGCTTCATCAAAAAAAAACAAAGAACTACAATAGTTTGTGTCAGTCATGTGTACAGCATTTCCAGTGTAACTCACAGAGGTGCTGATTGGATGTGAAATCTCTGATGGGACGTCGGTCACCAACATGTCTCGAGTTTCGTCCATTTTCACAACCATGGAGGAATCACTCCAGTTCTGATAAACACATTAAAGAATTTCTATAATATATTTATCAAACAAACTGTCTAGGAAATCATTATTCAATGGCTCACTTACTTCAACAAGTCCAAAGTATTTGATGACAACATCTCCAGAAATACCAAGTGCAGAAACATTCAGTAAAGGAATGCGGTGTTTAAATGTACAGAGTCGCGAGTCGTTCACATAGACCTGTAGAAGCAGAGTACATTTTGGTGTTTGTCCATTATAGGAGTTTGGTATTTTGTGTCCATGTCTGCTTACTGATTTAGGAAGCACACCTCATATCCCTCTGAGTTGATGACAATGAACATACTCAAGGTTGCTTCCTTAGTAAAGGCTGTGACAGAGGCGTGTTCCTCAGTCTCCCAACTCCCATTTCTAAAGCTGTTTAGGGCGACTATATCACCAATCCGAGGGCTGATGTGGAAAGCGATGTCATCACCTTCAGACTCACCCGTCAGGAGATTTATTGTAAACCTGAGAAGAAAATATAATGTGTTAAACACATGATCAGTGGAGAACAGGTTGGAGTTTGCTGGTTATGTCCTCTTTATTATATTATGCATAAGTACTTGTTGGCATCTGCAGGAAGAGCCCCTTGAAGAAACACAGCTGTATCCATCTTTAAACCTTCTTGGAATGCACCCACATATGGAAGTTCCTGGGAAGAGCAAAACAGTGCATGATATGAACATCTCTTCTAGAAAATAGATAATAATTGGAGAAGAAGATGTACAATCTTTAACCAATCTATCTGTGCTACATAACCATACTCACAGGGTTGATGACTGGATGTGAGATCTCTGATGGGATGTGTGTCAGAACAGGAATGCTTGATTGGGCTGCAGTTTCATTAATTTTCCTCGCCATGGCGGATGAGCTCCAACTCTGATGGGGAAAAGTTTTATTATTAAACCTTTTTAAATCTTTAGTGAGACAATTTGTTATAGCCTACAACTATCCTTACTCCCAACAACTCCAACTAGTGCAGCCAACTATCACACAAACATTAAAAGCTAAACCACACAAGGAATGTGTCCAAGATGTGGTGTATATCTTAAGCCCTTGTAAATTTCCTGAAGTGTATTTGGATTTTCTGGGGAAAAAACATACAGTTAAACCTTGGTTTGCGAATATAATTCATTCCAGAAACGTGCTTGTACAGTCCAAGCACTCATATATCAAAGTGAATCTCCCCCATAAGAAATAATGGAAACTCTGATCGTTTCATAGCCCAAAATATTAGTGTAAAAATAATGAATACAAAATGTTAAGTAAAAATAAGACAAATTAATCTGCACTTTACCTTAATAGAATTGTGGCTGAAATAAAACGTGAGCGGAGAGGATGAAGGAGGGGGCTGTGTAGGACAACTGTGACACACACACACACACATGTGCGCACAAACACACATTCAACAGAAACACTGCTGTTTTGGGAAACGTCTTTAACAGGAACCTCTATAATGTCACTTGATTTTGCCTCCTTTTGAGGATTTTGCGGAAACGTGACACTGTTTTGTCGTTAAACAGATTGATCTCCCGCACTGCTGCAGCCTTTTTAACCTTTTCCTTCATGGAGGCTGTTGCAGTACAGTTACTAAAGAACAGTCACTACACTTAAAAAATGCTTTACACACACACACACACACACACACACACACACACACACGGTCACAATGTTTGACTTGGCTGCAGTTGCTTGATAGTTTCCTGAGTCTCCAATAACTACTGGACTCCATATTAACATGAATTAACATCAACTATTATAGCTGAACTGCTGCCACCTAACACACTGTATAAATGCAGATCATTTCCTGCTATCTGTTTCACCCAGATGAGGATGGGTTCCCTGTCGAGTCTGGTTCCTCTCAAGGTTTCTTCCTATTACCGTCTCAGGGAGTTTTTCCTTGCCACTGTCGCCCTCGGGCTTGCTCACCAGGGACTATCTGAACATTTTGATTCATACACATTCACATTCCATACAAACTTAAATAATTCTTCTGATTGTGTAAAGCTGTTTTGAGACAATGTCAATTGTTAAACCAGAAAACTACATCTATATTGTTTCCATGTTTATTACAGCTGGCATAATTTTATGATTTTGTAATGTTTCAACATCTTTCTAAAGTAATAGGATTAAATACAGATTGAAGCAGCAATACTTTAAATGAAATAAAACAATAGCTAGATTGTTTACCCACAAATATTAGTTGGTTGGAGAACAATCTAGGAAAGCAGCAATAAGAAGTGAAGTTTCCACAAGCATGGATTACTCAAAAGAAAGAACAGAAAGAAAAAAATAACTAATTGCATTAAAGCAAAATGATGGCACGGTGAACAAAAAGTTATATATTATTGTTTATCTGAGGTTGTAATCGCCTAATACTACGATCAGATGATTTCTTTTTTTTTATGTTTGTACACAACTCTAGAGTTAGGCGTATGTTAAAATCCGAGAAAATTACCAATTCTTAAACTATTTAAACCAGCCCATCTGGCACCAACACCCATGCCACGATTAAATTCACACAGATCAGAGCAGCTGCCTGACAAAACCCACATTCACAACCAGTCACAGAAGCAAGATTACATATCTGAATCCCTTTAAAGAGGTCCTATTATGCAATTTTAAAGGTTGCTAATATTACTTAATGAGTCTCTTAAACAGGTTTACATTTACGCAAGGCCAAAAAACACTTTAGTTTTCTCCAAAAATAGATATAATTTTACTCCATTTCTAAATGATTCGTAAACGACTCGTGTGAAGCAGTTTGAAGATTCAGTCTGTCTAAGCCCCTCCTTTCCGTGAGCCCTCACTGCTGTGATTGGTCAGATGGCGCGGGCCTTTATGATTGGTCTACCGCTACAGCGTGTGTCGGAAAACCAAAAACGCCCATCACCATAACTGAACGCCGGCTCTGGAGACGCGTCAATACATAGAGAAGATGATGTCGGTTTTACCGTGTAACGACCAGCTAATTTTATATTAAATCGAGAGTGGCAGGTGAGCAAAAAGGACAAACACAACCAAACAAGGTTATAACCAATATTTACAAACTACATATAATAAACGGGTGCGGCACGGTGGTGTAGTGGTTAGCACTGTCGCCTTGCACCTCCAGGGTCTGGGTTCGATTCCCCGGCCAGGCTCGATTCCCGTCTCTGTGTGCATGGAGTTTGTATGTTCTCCCCGTGCTTGGTGGGTTTCCTCCGGGTACTCCGGTTTCCTCCCACAGTCCAAAGATATGCAGGTTAGGCTAATTGGCGTTCCCAAATTGCCCGTAGTGTGTGACTGGGTGTGTGAGTGTGTGTATGTGTGTGTGCCCTGCGATGGATTGGCACCCTGTCCAGGGTGTACCCCGCCTAGTGCCCGAAGTCTCCTGGGATAGGCTCCAGGTCCCCCGCGACCCTGAACACAGGATTAAGCGGTATAGAAAATGAATGAATGAATATAATAAACGGTATGTGTATGTGAACGCGAGTGAGTGGAAAATGTCTAAAGTCCGTGTTTATTGTATGTGTGAGTTATCCGAGTATACCGAGTATGGGTCGGTCTCACCGGGGTTAATGAAGTCCGGGAGGTCGATGACGGAGGGCCAGCGCAGGTCCACCATTACTACTCCTCCCCCTGCTTTTTCCTGGCTGTCCCTTTGAAAGCAGGTCAGGGAAAGGGCAAGGTGCATGCGCACTTCGTGTGTGTGTGATGCATATTATTGATGCATTATTTCCCTCTGGGCTTGCCGTAGAAAGGCAAGGGGCATGTGCACTTGCAAGTTCAGTTTTAGTGAATGGTGGAGAATAAACAGTTAAAAAGGATTTCGTGTCCTCTCGTTTTTATTGTTCTTTTATATTACAAAGTGTTTAAGCGAACCCGGCATGAATGCTCATCACATTAACAAGAGTGTGGTAACGTTAATTGTGAGATTAAGTTGTTTAATCTTAATCTGGGCAAGTTGTTTGCGACGTAAAACGTGGGCGGTCATTATGCAAATATGTTACGTAGTGACGTGGATCCGTAACAGAGTAAAAATAGATTTGCTAACGGCTCGTTTAGGTGAATGTGAGCCGACTCTTTTTTTTAATAGACAAAAACTTCATTTATGGTGCAGTGTCGGTGTCACAGATAGTGCAGATAGTTTATGTTCAGCTACATGACACACTGCATGAAAGATCATATTTGAAAAAACATAATAGGGGCTGTTTAAGGCAGAATAGAATACAGTTTTACTTACTTCAACGAAACCAAAGTAGTTCATGGTAATATCTCCACGAATGCTCAGTGCAGAAACCTTCTCCAAAGGAATTCGGTGTTTGAATGTACAGAGCTGCATGCTGTTCACACAGACCTGGAGAAGCAGGATAGTTGTCAAGTGTGACTGAAGATTGTAAGTCTTTCATTTTCTGCTTTGAAAGAAAGACACATACCCGATAGCCCTCTGACTGAATAACCAAGAACAAATGAAAGGGCGCGCCCTTGGAGAAGGGGTTGCTCGATGCATATTCCTCGGTCTCCCAGCTGCCATTTATGCAACTGTTCAGGGTCACAGATTTACCAGTTTGAGGACTGATGTGAAAAGCAACGTCATTGGAATCAGAGTCACCTGTTAGAAGATTTATCTCAAAGCTGTGAATAAAATCAAAGATCATAAAAAAACATCAGATGGGCTCAAAGTACAACACTTGAATAGGGTTTTGAATTGAGGTTCACATGGCTGTTGCAGCTGGAAGTCAGGTCCTTACCTTTTGCCATGCTCAGACACTGCACCATGGAACAGCAGAGCCATATCTGGTCTTATCTCATCTTTAATGCTACCTATATAGGGTAGTGCCTAGGGGGAGCGACATTACAGTCAATTTCTTTGCAGATGGTGTTTTTATTTTAGAAAAATGTTCTTGCACATTTACTCACAGGCTGGATGACTGGATGCGAGACCTCTGACAGGACGGATAACTGTTTTGAGAATGAGCTCGTACATCGTGTGACATTTGATTGATCCATTTTGCTCCAGCTCTGATGGGAATTAGCATGGGAAACATAATATTCAATTATATTATGGATAGTTTGGATAGAAACATTTTCACTGAACAGAAAAAAAATATGATTATGAAACTCTTACATCGATGAAACCATAGAGAGAGATTGAAACGTCTCCCCAAATGACAAGTGAAGAAACATTCTCTAAAGCCATGCGGTGCTTAAACGTACAGAACTGCAAGCCATTCACATGAACCTGCAGAAAAATGACAATTTTTTCTTCATCACTGTGCATGATTAGGTTTATTATTATTATTATTATTATTATTATTATTATTATACAAATTAGTTTGAGAAACGTACCTCATAGTCACTAGAATTGATGATGACTAACATATTGAAAGCAGCTCCTTTGGTAAAGGGTTTATCTGGTGCCGTCTCCTCCGTCTCCCACTGTCCATTTCTGAAGCTGTTCAGGTAGACGTGCTGCCCGATGCGGGGGTTGAAGTGGAATGCGATGTCATCGGTGTCAGACTGGCCCGTTTGGAAATTTATTACAAACCTACAACGGAGAAAATGTTAATTAATTCATTCATTTGTTTATTAGTTTTTTAGTTTCGTTTTAGAATTGAATCAATATTTACATTTATGGAATTTGACCACAATGGTTCACTAGGTGACTAACTAGAAGAGCCATCAGTCACACACTACGGGAAGGGTTTTAGTTTTTTTTGGCAGGGGGTTAAACCTAAATAACTTTGAAACAGATTTTTAGATGTTTTTAGATGTCGTTTAAAGTGACAGCCAGTGACTCGGCTGTACAGACATCTTGAGGAAGTAACCACCACATACTGTAGCTGCCAGGACAGAAAACAGGCTAGATGCAGGTCTTCCTCAATCCATGAGAGCTGATCGGACCAATATCATGATTAACATGCGTGAACATAATTTCGATTATAAATAATGAACGATTGTTTTGTTTTGGTCCTCATAGTTAACTGATACATTACATATGCTTTGTACAGTAAATGTCCTGAAATATTAAAGGGGACATACGGTGCTACATGGACATGAGTGCTCCTGAATGCTGCAGATTGGTAGACACAGTTTTTTCATGGGGATAATACATGAACACACACAGTAGGGAAAATAGTAAAGTATATACCGAAATATGTCAAATATTAGGGAAAATATTAAAGTATATACCGAAAGTAATAACAACAAGAACAATAATAATAATAATAATAATAATGATAATAATGTTGTTGTTGTTGTTGTTGTTGTTGTTGTTGTTATTATTATTATTATTATTATTATTATTATTATTACAAATAATAATATGGCAAGATTCTGCGCTGAATGTATTCCTGAATATATATTAATGTAAGGCTACATTAAATGTATTTAGGCTTGTGAAGTGTACTGCAAATAGTGCATGAAAGAAAAATCTGACTTGGATTCCTAAACTTAAATTGTTATGGTACTTAATGATGACCTGCTATATTAAATGTAAAAATACTGTTAAAGTTTACTTTTTGGCATGTGCAGGAACAGTGCCTTGAAAGAATACAGCCATATCTGGTCGTATCCCTCCTCTGATTGTACCCACATACGGAAGCGCCTGTGGAGCAGAACCTGATCAGTTTTTGTCGGTAAGAACAAGAAAGTCAGCATGGAGACTGGCACGTGCTGTTTCACTCACAGGACAGATGATTGGATGCGAAATCTCTGCCAGGATGGGGAACACACTTGAGAATGGGCTTCCCATGCCCGTGATGGTTAAAAGGTCTTTAAAGTTGAAGGATTTGCTCCAGTTCTGATAGGAAAAAGAACAAAATATTTATGAGAAAAGCGCTTTCATCTGATTAAAGATGTTAACAAAAAAAAATATGGCATCAATTACATCAATGGAACCGTAGATGGGTATGGCAACATCTCCGTAAATGCTAACTGCTGAAACATTCTCCAGAGGAACACGGTGGTTAAACACGCAGAGCTGCAAGCCGTTCACATAAACCTGCACAGACACGATACAAGCGTTAAAATAAAAGGTAATGATTTTATGTTTCTTCAACTTTTCTTAATTTGACATGATTATAATACTGTGTGAAAATTAAGGAAAATGCAGTACAAACTAGCAAACCTCATATCCCACTGAAGTGATGACAACAAACATATAGAAGGCCGCTCCCTTGGTGAAGAGCTGATCAGAGACACACTCCTCCGTCTCCCACTGTCCGTTTCTGAAGCTGTTCAGGGAGACGTGTCTCCCAATGCGGGGGTTGAAGTGGAAAGCGATGTCATCGCAATCAGACTGCCCCGTCTGGAGATTTATCTCAAACCTATGATAAATTAAAAAAAAACAATACCAAAACATTATAATTTCATATTTTCAAGTTTCATTTCTCTCCCAGTTAATCAATCACGTACTCTTTGGGGTGTGCCGGGAGAGCTCCTTGGAAAAATAAAGCCATCTCTGGTTTTAACCTCTCCTTGATTTCAGCCACATGAGGAAGTACCTAGGAAAAGCACAACAATATGGACATTATTACACAACAGTGTTTCACAAACACCGTGCTGCATCTGTGCTGCATAGACACGGCCAATCTAAAGTTTGTACACCCCTTCTAACTCCAGGGTCGTTCCTGATGTTTATTTGCTTCTACACTGTAAAACAATACTGGAGGTGTTTATTATCCAAAATCCACAATAATCTCCTTTGACCAGTTGATATTGAGATGTTTATCTGCTACTTCTGCTCTGTGAAGCTTCATAACGGCTCTAATCTGAGGTGCTGGTTGTTAACTGGTGATTTCTGAGGCTGGTGACTCTAAATGAACGTCTCCTCTGCAGCAGAGCTCAGTTTTGGGAAGGTCGTCATGAGGAACAGTTTCATCATCATGCGTTTTACAAACGGACTCGACACAATACTGTTCTTGTAGGAACTGTTCCACAACAGCTGACTGTTGTTGCTGTTGCTGTTGTTGTTATTACTGGATGCAATATGTGTTATGTCATAGTTTAGTATTGTTCTAGAACATAGTAAATAAATCCACACTGGTGTCTGGTACCGTACTGTACTTCTTAATATCAGACGACCTAAGACCTATGAATTTTAAATCATTCCTTTATCTTCAGTAACTGCTTTACCCAGGTCACTGTTACAATATATTTAGCGCCACTAAATGGATTTGGATGGAACTACACAGTGCATTCCACAGTCCTGCTGTATTCCTAACTGCAAATGTCTCCCAGCCGGTTTAAATAGTTTAAAGTTCATGGAGGAATAAAAGAGGAAATAACTTACTCGCTCACTCTCTTTTTCTCACTCTTAAGCAGTAAGTTGAAGAGTGAGCTTAAACAGTTCACAATGGGGCGTCTACAGGTGTGAAATCATATTTAGTAGACACAGCAGAGGTGTTTGTTCCTATTCGTTAAGGGCAAAGTGATCAGTTCTGCTATAGTACAGTTGAATCTGAATTACGTGTGCTATAGATGAACATTCCCAAAATTATTTGGGACAGGTTTTAAAAGCCCCACATCAGCCCCTCTTAAGATGCATTAAAACATCTTAGTCCAAAAAAGTACAAAATCTCACTGACATTCACATCCACAAGTCATTAATTAACGACCAGGAAATTCAACAGCATGCAAACGTGCCTATGTTCCGCTATTAGTGCAACAACCCAGAATTAACACACACATTAAACTTGTAAGAACAGCTGAGGCTCAGAACATCATTTTCTTCCAGGATTAAGATTTAAATTTGTATAATGTTTTATAATTACTTAAATGTATAATAATAATTTCAATTATTATTTCAATTATTATTTTATAATAATATATAGACGACGTGTGTGTGCTGCAGTGGGTGATGTAATGCAGAAGAAGGTGTGACATCCTAAATATGACAGAACAGTGATGTTTTTAAACTCTGTATGGTTTAGAAGTACATGAACATCAGGGGTTTTCCAGTTACCCATATCCGAATGATATAAAGATTGTGTAAACTCCAGCAGAACTCCTGGGCAGGATCAAGTGAATAGTAACAAGGAAATGGAAAGATGTTTGTAGAGACGTATGGATGTATGATGTATGGATGGTCACTTTGTAGAGACAGAAAGAGAGAGATGGAAAGTTATAGGAAATTATTTGGAAGAAGGTGGAGCAAGAGAAATGTTTTTGTGCAGCACAAATCTGCGGAATTTTTTCAAATGCTAGTCATGATAGAAAGGCACCAGGACACCCAGTGGACCACAGTTCCCAGCTGGCAAAGAGCTCAAGGCCCCTGACCCCACCTCCAAACCCCACAGATCCCACCAGCCCCATAGGATTCACCAGACAAGCAAATCCAACCCATAGAGACCCCGCCCCACCCCGCCCCACATCCCACAGCACCCCAAAGATCTGCTGCCGACGTCCTGGTGCCAGACACCACAGCACACCCTGCAGAGGCCCTGTGGGGCCACACCCTGAGGATCCAGAGTCGCCCCGGTGGTGCAAGGGGAACGTACATGTACACGTGGCTGATCTGTGTACAGTATGTTTGAAATTAAAGGAAAAAAATTAAATATAACTCTACTTCTATGCCTAACCTTGGCATAAGGGTATTATGGGCAAATTATTCATGCAACAAGTTATTTGATATAACACCTATGTCTATTATGTGCTGTTTTTTACTCACAGGCTGAATGACTCGATGTGACACTCCTGCAGGGGTCGGTAACACGTTAGCGAATGAGCTCACGGTGCTTGTGATCGCTTGCTCTGTAACACATGGTCTTCTCCAGTTCTAACGGTAAAATTAAAATATCAAAACTCCTCAGTGAATCAGCATGACATCAAATTTCCACCCACATGCACTAAAGAAACAAAACTGTTTACTTACTTCACACAATCCAAAGAAATCAATATTAACGTCTCCACAGATGCCGAGAGTAGTAACTTTCTCTAATGGAATGCGGTGCAGGAACATGTAGCGTCTCAAGTCATTCACATAAACCTGGAAAAGAAAACTGTATGAGACTGTGTTTTGTTTACAAGATAAAAATGATCAGTTCATTAAATCATAAAAACGCACCTCATAACCATCTGCCTTGATGACAATGAACATATTGAAGGCGGCGCCGCTGGTGAAGGACTCATCAGGAACACATTCCTTCACCTCCCAGTTCCCATTTTGGAAGCTGTTTAAATATATCAATTGGCCGATCCAGGGGTTGAAGTGAAAAGCGATGTCATCGTATTTGTTCTGACCTGTTTGGAAATTTATTGAAAACCTGCGAACATTGCAAGAGAAACACTCAAAACTTAAACTTCAACGGTTAAATAGACAAACATAGAGAATTTGTGAAACTTAAAAGAGAAATAAAATTCGTACTGGTTGGCATTATCACGAACCGTCCCTTGGACATAGAGAGCCGTTCCCGGTTTTAATCCACCAGATATTATCGGTCCAACGTAGGGAATTATCTGTAGCACAAACAACAACAAGGTGTTACTCTACAATGAAATTCTACAAATTTATTTCACATAGAAGAGACTAGCAGTAAAGAGCTTAAGCACACGGTTTATAGAGAGATGGAGAGAAAGACTATTAAAACAGTGATCACATACGACATCAGGATTCAGTCACACATCATATAAACTTACAGGGTTGGAGACTTGCTGGTGTCCAGAGTGGAAGCAGGTGTTTGAGCAGAACCAGCTGCTTTCAGCAACAACTGATCTCACAAAACTCATGTCTGTCCAAAAACAATCGAGTATGCAGAATCCAAAGTGTTCCAGTGTCTAGACTGGGTTACGGTTGGTGTAGAGTTTAGAATGTAATACGCTATAGGATGGAGAATCATCAGTTTTATAGTGACGGGGTGGGACTGCTCTTGTCTGCAGGGAGTTTTAATTTTACAAATGTTCCAGAGTACTCATTCGTCCTCGGGCAATTAACTGTCTAAACTGAACTAAGACATTTGCAAATGTTTCACACATAACACAAATATGTTATGCAATATGTTTGATGCTACAGAGTACTGTATTTCACAAGGAACATGCTCTTAATGGACATCCACTGAATCCAAAGTTAAACAGAAAAACAATCAGGAGGCTTTAAGAAATTCCATGTGTGAAAGATTTTTGTAATAATGTCAAAGATGGTCACTCAAAAGGGCTAATAGTATTGATAATAATGAATGCTTATATCAATGCAGTTACTATCAGTACTATTAATACTGTGGCGTGGGCGGGGCGGCGGCTGACGACCATCATGCTTTGCGGGGGTTTTCTCTGTGTCTACCATGAGAGAGAAGGGTGTTTGGGTTAGTGGCTTCGGCCAAGTTGGGTGTGTGTATGTGTGTGTGTTTGACCTGTGTATGTGTGCTGAGTTAATAAACTACTCCCCAGCTATTTGCATTGGGGAGCAAGTAAGCTCACTCGTCCTCCAAGATCCCTGCTAGCGTCGAAAAACGCTACATTGGTGTCAGAAGTGGGATGGAGAGTTTCGAGTTGGAGCAAACGGCGGAGGACCTGCAAAAGATTCAGGAGGGCCGCCGAGTTGCAGCACAACTCCGGAAGAAGAAGCATCTACCGGACGGAATCAGTGTCAGCAAAGCGGCACGACGAAAGCGGAGCGGCGAGATGAGGATCATGGCACTGGATCTCGGAGCGGAGCCCAACGTTGACGCTGCGCAAGTGCCGGAGCAATCTACAGCTCCATGCCAGCGATGTGCGCCGCAGCTGCGCCTTCCCTCCTACAACGGCGCCGTCGAACCCTACGCGTTCATCGCCCAAGTGGAGCTAGCCGCCGACTTCGCAGGCTGGTCTTCAGCAGAAACGGCTGTAAGGGTAGCACTCTCGCTGAAGGGCGACGCGCTCCGGGCATTGGAAGACCTCCGGGTCGATGAGCGGAAGGACTGGGCAAAGCTCCGAGAGTCACTTCACCTCCGGTTCGGCGCCGGTGACCGCCAAGAAGCAGCGTGCGAGGAGCTGGCGGTCCACGAGCGGCGCGCGTCTGAGCCACTGGGCGTGTTCGCCATGGACTTAAGAGGCCTAGCCGGGGCTAACCAGAGTGCGAGACCAATAAACAGGAAGAGCTAGCGTATCGCGCTTTCCTTCGGGGACTCCGACCGCCGCGGCTCCGTGAGCACATCAGGTTAGCAGCACCAGCTTCCCTTACCAAGGCGCTACGCGCAGCACAGCGCGCTGAACCCATAACTGCGGTGCATCACGGCGAAAGAGCCGAGCGACCGCCCGCAGCTCGGGGGCACTCGGTAGGTGAATCTAGCCGGGGACAGGGCTACCTGTCACAGCTAGACAACGGAAAAGTCTCTGGGGTTTCGTGGCGATGCCAAGGCAACGTTCCTAGGTCTGAGGGACAGCGTACCCCAGCAGCCGTCGGACGAGTGCCAGTGGTCGTGCCAGGTGAACATCCGGGCAGCAAAGCGCGTCGTCGGTACTGCGAGCGAGGTGAAGAGCGCGTTTGCCGAGTTACTCTCGCCGAGAGCATCGCCCGCAGTCGTTTCACCTGCGCCGCCGCTGGTCAGTGAACGCTTTGTCCCCTACACGGCAAAGAAGGGCCCCACCCAGCGCTTGCGGACACCGCTGCAGGACTTTCGGGTGGGGGCACCTGTGGAGCGTGTGGGCGTGGACACTCACAGCCAGGGGCGAGGCTTTGCTGCTGGTGAGCAGGTGTGCGTGTGTTCCTCCGGAAGGAAGAGAGGGCGTTCACCCAAGCTCATGTCTCACTGGGTGGGCCCCTGTACGGTAATCGCTCAGCTCGCCGAGTTCATCTACCGGGTGCGGTTGGCGGGGCGGGCGCGAGTGTTGCTCCACCGAGACCGTCTTGCGCCTTACCAGCCGCACGCCGGCGAGACATCGAACTCTGCGGAGGCCGGACCGCCTCCGGGACAATGTTTCTCCACAAAAGGACCCCAGCGTACACAGCGCCGACCGCCTTCATGCCTCCAAGACTGAGAGTCATGGTGACCGGGGACGGTCACAGCTCGGGTGGGGGCAGTGTGGCGTGGGAGGGCGGCGGCTGACGACCGTCATGCTTTGCGGGGCTTTTCTCTGTGTCTACCATGAGAGAGAAGGGTGTTTGGGTTAGTGACTTCGGCCAAGTTGGGTGTGTGTATGTGTGTGTGTTTGACCTGTGTATGTGTGCTTGTGCTGAGTTAATAAACTACTCCCCAGCTATTTGCATTGGGGAGCAAGTAAGCTCACTCCTCCTCCAAGATCCCTGCTAGCGTCGAAAAACACTAGAATACTAATAGAGCATCCAGCTATTCTTGAGCTGAAACAGGGGCGGAAATCTGAAAAGTGATTGACGTACTGTACAGAAGACTTCAGTCACAGTACGGTGATGAGACTCTTAGCTGCAGTAAAACATCTGAACGGTGCAAACGTCTGTAAAGAAGGCCGTAAGTCTGTAAATGACACGATCCCGGCCCGAGGTGGCTCGGAGCTCGAAAAAAATCCACATTGTCAACCTGCAGAAGAGACGCATCTCTCTGTGTGAACTGTACACACACTCATTCACCAACACCATGTACACATTACAGGAAGTCAGCGGGGAGTTATAGTCACATCCCCCGTATAGACCTCGCTCCAAGCTGTTAAAGGAGTTCTTGGGAGGCCGGCGTTTTAGACGTGAATCAGACAGTCTGATAAAATGTACTAAGAAAAGCAAGCAGTGGTGGAACACTGGTATAAGTTCATTGGTGTATCAGGGGATTATATAGAGAAATAAAGGGAGTTTTTACTCTTAGAAAAAATTCCCACCAAGACTTAGACGTTATATCGTAATTATTCTGGTAACGGTTTAAAGTTACAGTTAATTTAACAGCTATAAGATCATGTAAATCCCCCACAAGGCATGAAAGGTACTATAGGGTAGACGCCTGAGGAACTGGGTGTGTCCACTGCAACCTGCAACAACCAACACAAACTTCCCTCCAAATCTATGGGAATAAGTTTATTCCAGGAAAAATACGAGACCTATAAGAAGCCCAAACAAAAGTACAATTTTAAATTTCAGTAAAGAAGTCGTAATTAATTGTTTTGGTTACTCCAATAACACAAAAGCATGCATTAATGTGGACCTGATGTGGTCCATTAGTGGAAGGCACAACTTGCACTTACTTCATCATTAGGTCACATGATCAGAGTATGCGTGTAGAGTATACATGCGTAGGTACTCGATATCTTAGCTAAGACCCCTGAAATGCTACTCTTCTGCAAGTCCATGACTAACAACCCCAGTGAAGTTTCAAGGTATGATTTTTATTTGAAGCTCAGTATAACTGATGAAAGCTCTGTTTTTTTTTCCTTTTAATCTGTATAGTAGCAGGTCTTATTTGGATGCAATTCTAATGGTACCACATTTATACAAATGGTAATACAATTACATGTAGATTGTTGGGTTAAATGGCAGAATCAATTGATTGATCAGTGGGCTAAAGTGGAGAAGATTGCTCGACATGCTTGCAAATGGTTTGCTGGGATCAGAAGAGAGAGGGAGGAAGGAACCTTCAAAGAGATCTAATTACATTTAAATTTGAACCTCTAGGCAAAAACCAACTGATTTTATGATGAAAATTTACATTTATATTTACATCTGTAAATTCTATCTATGAATTCCATCCTTGAGAAAACTGTCTTACTCATGATTAATCTTTAATGGGAGCTGGATGTCGGAAGGTTCTAAAGGACTGTAATGACTATTAAACACCTCTCAGGTTTGTGAGGTTTAGCTTTGATTATGCCAGATATAAAATAATATGCTCATAAAAAGCAGTGAATAAAATAAAAAAATTATGCACTTGAAAGGAGAACAGGCAAGGTGTGTCCAAAAGGGCTGGTCTGTACTGGTCAGTCCATCTCCTCTTATCTCACTTCATTCTCAGTTCTATGATGTTATTTTCGTGCCACAATCCTCTCTTTTTTGTGCACTGTTATGCCACTCTCTGGGTCTAAAAAGAATGAAATGGGTGTTTATTTCCAATGGTGAATAAGCAAAACCCTAAAAGGAGCTTCAGAAGCTGACAAGGACAAAATAATAAGCAAAACTCCCTCTAGCTAGTCCTACCCTACCCTTACTCTCTGACCAACCACAACCAGGAGAAAACAAAGGATAAATGAAATGCCGTCGACTCCCTACTCAGGCACTACACTGTAAAAAGTGATTTTTTGACCTTGTAAATAATGGTAACATTATTTAAGTATGTTTTACAAACAAATACTATTTTGTCTTTTTACTTAAAAATGTCATGTTTAATTCAGTACATTACTTGCAGTTTCTTTGTAATTTATTATACTAAAATACATATGTAAATTTAAATACAATCTCCTCAGTAATATTTACTTAGTGTTTGCCATCTAATCAAATCACACCAAAACTGAACAACTTAAAGTAAAATGTACTCAGTTCGGCAAGGTAATGGACTGCGTGCACGCAGACTCGTGACGTACTTCCGCTTTGGCTCCGAAGTTTGAAGCGGCGCGCACAGAGGAAAGGAAGAGAGATTTCACCACGGCTAATGTGAATTTTACCACGGTAAGTTATTAATATGCTAAGTAATTAATTGAAATATATTTGCAGAAAAGTGTAGAGTCATTAAGCTATCTGCAGCCCCAGTGGTTTGTGCCTACCGTTTCTTTTTTTTATTGAGGTACAAGTGCTAAAAGTGTTCATGTTAACAGTGTTAACAGATGTTTGGATAACGTTAAAACTTAATCTTAGTTTTGTTAAACAGAGTTAAAACATTACTAAATGAAGCTATTAAAATAGTTGACAGAGTTAACTATAAATGTTACACAGATATAAATATGAGTTCTGTAAGTAAATCCTACGTTAATGTGAATGCGCTTCCTATTGGTTACGCCAGAGGCGCTGTTTCCCACTGTGTTCGAACAGTCTGCAGCAGAGCTGTGGAGAACTGCTGTGGGTAAGTTGCAATCTGTTGTAGCTCCACAATAAAAGTAAAAAATATAATTTCACAAGAAATGTCAGGCACTGTTTGAAAGGTATTCAACAGCATAGGTATTGATTCATCTGTCAAGTGTATTTTTGTTCAATATCTGTGGTATTTTGATACTTTTATTTCCGTTTTGATGTACCTGGTTTTGCCATGTGCTAATGTGCTAATGAAATGCAATAAATTGCAACATCATCCAAGTCCTGAGTGCGTGTGCTGATGAAGGGTGGGATAAACCGGGTCAGAGAGAGAAAAATCTAGAAGGTCACATATGACCTTAATCTTGTCAGACGATTATTGTAAAAATGAGTTTTAACATCCGTGCAAACTTAGCTCGAGGCATTGCCCTGTCGTGTTCTAGCATTCTGTCCCAGTAAAGTTCGAGCTGCCGAAATTTAATAATCACCCTGTTTTTCGCGTCTTAATCACACAGGATTAACGTTAGTTTTTAAAATGCACTTGTACAAGGCAAATATTACATTGAACTTTATTTATATTGTTTACCTCTACTATTGGGTATGATAGCTATATATAGAAATTGATAAGGTGATACTGTACAGTATTTTAACCACTTTGCTCTGATTTGTATATTTCACAGGATGTCAGCAGAGACATGATTAAGGATACTTTCTCCAGTCATGTCATGAAAATCATTGTACTGAGCAGATCTGTAGAAGAGGAAGATGCCAGTATATCTGATGTCATCATTGTCATCGAGGGTACTGAGGTGCTGCTGGGATGTAAAAATCTCACCAATGCATGCATTTTACTCATGGGCTGCATTTACTCCCTAAATTTGAGCTATCCCCCAAAGCTGAGAAACACATTTGAAGTGTTCCAGAAAATCTTTCTTGGGCTAGATGCTTTAAAGTTTTCTCCAAAGGTTAACTCTTTACATAGAAAGCTTGTAATCTAGTTGGGCACTACAGTACTTGCACTTATTGCACTTATGCTGTTTTACTGTGTTTTTTTGTTTTGTTTTGTTTTTTGCAAGAAAGGCAGCTACTAGTTTAACATTATTTGCACTTTTATACTTTTGTATTTTATATCTGCAACTGAGATTGTTCATGTTATATTTAAAGGTTTTATATGTTTAAATGTTTATGCACTTTAATGCACTGTGGTTGTTCTAAAAAAAAGTTTACTGGAGTAAAATGCACTATAGTGTACCATTTATCAAACAAATGCAGTTTTACTACTTTTTTTCATGCTCTCATCTGTTAAGGAATCTCAAAGAAATAAAAGATTTCAAGTAAAATGTATGTCAGTGTTATTTTATTGACCACCATTTAAATACATAAACAACATCAAATGTTAAAATAATATTTAAAGTAAAGGTTACTCCATTTAAAATAAGATAACTAGGATTATTGTGTAAAAAAAAAAATTATAAGCATTCCTTGAGTAAAATATATAAAGAAACAGTCAATACAGTTTACTGGGAAATTCCAAGTAAACTTTACTTTACTGAGATTTTCTAATTAAAGCTACAGTTCTTTGTGTTTAGTTTTTACTTGGAAATTCTATTGAAATTACTCACATTTTCTAAGTGAAAAAACTTTCCTAACATTTTTTGAGTAAATCCTACTCCAAATTTTTTTCAGTGTATATACAAAATTTATGTACGAAACAAAACAACCAAAAGCCAAAAAAGAGCAAACCCAAAACACCGTCAAAACAAGCGCATGCTCATACATGGAAAAGGTCTAACAAATATCAAGCAATATCGAAGGGGAACATCAGAACGTAGCCAGAAAACCTCACAAGGGGTCACACACAGTGTCTCTCTCACGTCAATCACAGTATAAACAGTCAGCAGAGGCTCGGCGTGCAGCACTGGAGTCTGAAGGGGCTTTAGTGCGCCTCTGGGTCTCCTGGGTAACCAATCGACAGGCAGGAGGCGGGATCAACGCGGGTAGAGCAACCAACCGATTGCAGGAAGCAACTGATTGCAGTGATCGGGTCCTGAAACAGTAAGAGACACACACACCCAATTCCACCACCAACAGAGACACAAGCAAAGCACAAAATACAAACAAGCTCAATATCGTAACATCCACTCAAATGTTATTTTATTTGCATCTGCTCAAACTCCTTCTTATGCACACAACTTTCACTTTTCTTTCTCTCTCTCTTGTGTCTGACCAATATCACATCTCTGCACTCGCTCAGGTGCTGTAGTGGCACGTGGTTATCATTATATCACACAACTATCCAATCAGAGACTGGAGGAGGAACAATTAACGTGCAACGTGATGGCAACGTGATGGCGCGGCCACGTCCAGACGCCTCCCTGATCGCTCCGTACAAACTGTGCATTTTTTTCCTTCTTTCTTTATTTATTTTACTTTCATTCGCTAAGAGTACTTCAGGTTTAGTGACCTATGACAGTAGAACACTACTGGATATAGGAATTCAGATTTCGGCGCTTACTTATACCACCTTTAAGCCTGACCCGTCGTGGCCCGCTGAGATACTACACTGCTCAGACGACAACAACAATGGACGGGACGCTAACCCGCGGCGAAGAACAAAGAAGCGTCGAGGGAAACGCGCCGGCGTCCGTAACAGAATGAGAGAACAAGCTCATCGCACCCCTCTGCCGAGTATCCTGCTGGCTAATGTACAGTCACTGAAGAATAAGCTTGATGACCTCAGAGCCAGAGTTACTTTCCAGCGTGATATCAGGGATTGTAATCTTCTGTGCTTTACAGAAACATGGCTGACCCCCATTGTGCCGGACCGAGTCGTAACCCCATCGGACTCATTCTCTGTGTTCCGCATGGACAGGACGGCAGAGTCTAACAAAGCTAAAGGTGGAGGTGTGTGCTTCATGGTCAACAAGAAGTGGTGCGATGCGAGGAGTGTTTCCATTCTCTCCAGTAGTTGCTTGCCTCATTTGGAATATCTGAGTGTTAAGTGTCGTCCTTTCTACCTGCCTCGCGAGTTCACCTCGGTCATTGCCACGGCGGTGTACATCCCACCCCACGCGGACACAGGCACTGCTCTGTCTGAACTACATGATGTGCTGAGTGAGTTCCAAAACAAACACCCGGACGCAGCGCACATTGTAGCAGGTGACTTTAATAAAGCGAACCTCAGACAGGTTATGCCAAACTTTCACCAACATGTTACATGTCCGACGAGGGGACTCAACATTCTGGACCACTGTTAAACACCATACAAGCCGGGCTACAAAGCTGTTTCACATCCAGCATTCGGGAAATCAGACCACAACGCCATTTTCCTCATACCGGAATATCAACAAAGCTTTCGTCGTGAAGCTCCGGTCATGAGGGAGGTGCAATGCTGGTCTGCCCAATCAGAAGCTACGCTGCAGGACGCGCTCGATGACGTAGATTGGGACATGTTCCGAGCCTGCACAGTAGACATCAACGAGTTTGCGGATGTAGCAGTTAGCTTCGTTAGCACGCTCGTAAATGAAGTTGTCCCAACAGTGAGGTTCAAATCGTTTCCGAACCAGAAGCCTTGGGTAGACCGATCGATACGTGATGCTGTGAATGCCCGGACCGCTGCTTATAATGCTGCATACAAAGCGGCTTCTTATGGCGTCAGGCGAGCGGTGAGGGAAGCTAAGGGACGGTTCCGACAGCGAACCGAATCACACTTCCATCAGGGTGACACACGTCGCATGGCACGGATTCCACGACGATCGTCGCCGACTCTGCATTCACCAACGAGCTGAACGCATTCTTCGCCCGGTTCGAGGTTAGCCAGGTGGCTAATGCTAGCAGCCTGGTGACTGAGAATGATGACGTCATCAGCGAGGATTGCGTCATCAGCATCGCAGAGCACGACGTTCGCACGGCGCTGAGGAGGGTGAACACCAGGAAAGCGGCGGGTCCAGATGGCATCTCTGGGCGCCTGCTGCGCTGCTGCGCTGACCAGCTGTCAGGTGTGTTCACCTGTATCTTTAATGAGTCCCTGGCGAAGTCTGTGGTCCCGGCGTGTTTCAAGAGATCCACCATTGTCCCCGTGCCCAAGACCAACAAACCCTCATGCCTGAATGACTACCGGCCTGTTGCACTGACATCGATGGTCATGAAGGTATTTGAGGGTCTGCTAAAAAACATCATCTCCTCCTCCATCCCCAGCTCCATAGATCCACTTCAGTTCGCCTACCGCCCCAACAGATCCACAGAGGATGCCATCTCCCATGTTCTGCACACCACTCTCAGCCACGTGGACAAGAAGCAAGGTAACTATGTGAGATTGCTGTTTATAGATTACAGCTCTGCTTTCAACACAATAGTGCCTCACAGACTGTTCACAAAGCTGAGAGATCTAGGACTTAACAAACGCTTGTGTACCTGGGTGTTGGACTTCCTCTCGGACAGATCTCAAGCGGTTTGAGTGGGCAAGTGCTTCTCCAGCAGCATCACCATCAACACAGGTGCTCCACAGGGATGTGTTCTCTCTCCACTGCTATACTCCCTTTACACTTCAGACTGTGTGGCCATGTTCGACTCCAACACCATCGTTAAGTTTGCTGACGATACGGTGGTGCTGGGCTTCATCTCCAACAACGATGAGTCGGCCTACATAGATGAAGTGGAGAACCTGGCACTATGGTGTGAAGAAAACTGCCTCCGACTGAACGTCAGTAAGACGAAGGAGCTGGTGGTGGACTTCAGAAGGGGACAGCTGGACCACAAACCCCTCATCATCAATGGGGCTCCAGTGGAGAGAGTGAGCAGCTTCAAGTACTTGGGCATCCACATCTCCGAGGATCTGACTTGGACTGAGCATATCTGTGCTCAGACGAAAAGGGCAAAGCAGTGTCTGTACCACCTGAGACATTTGAGGAAGTTTGGGGTTTCCCCTGCTGTCCTTAATGCTTTCTACTCGGGTGCTGTTGAGAGCATCCTCACACAGAACATTTCATCCTTGTGTACAAGACAGGAAAGCCCTCCAGAGAGTGATCCGGGCAGCTGAACGCTGCTGCAGGTTAACTCTCCCCTCCATGCAGGACATCTACACCAGGAGATGTAAAACCAGGGCAGCTCGAATCATTAAGGACTTGTCGCACCCCAATAACGGACTGTTCAAACTTCTCCATTCAGGCAGAAGGTTCCGGGTCATTATGGCCAAAACGGAGAGACTCAGGAGGAGTTTTTATCCACAGGCGATTAGACTCCTCAACCATGATGGGCAACTCTCCCATTCATAAGACTGTACCAGTTCACCCACACACTGCTGTGCTGACATTCCACACTGCACACTACACTTTAGTCTGGACTGTAAGCATCACTTGCACTAACATTTTATCCTGCTCATATACACACTTTATTATTATGTTTACATCTGCACCTTTTTTTTTTTTCCAATTTCTATTTATAGATTATTTATTTTGTTTCTTGTTATTTGCACAGTAGGAGCGGTTCAGGATACATTTCACTGCGTGTTGTACTTGTATAACTATGCATGTGACAAATAAAGAATCTTGAATCTTGAATTAACCAATTGAAAAAAATATAATCAAAGTTATTAATACTTAAAACTAAAGTAAATTAGTAACTTTATTACCTGTTTCGAAAAAGTTACAAAGATCACCAACTGACTATGTCATTAATCAGCAGAACAGAAGTTATCAGTTTCACTTTTATCTGTCACAAAGCATCATGTAATCCTGAAGGTCATCAGGTAATCCTGAAGGTCATCAGGTGATCTTGATCCTTAAAAACAAATCTGACTTTCTTTTTTTTTTGCATAATTAGTTCAGGATTTCTACAATTTTTCATTGTAATTATGTTAAGTAAACATTTATAGACTGAACATTATTTATTTTCCAGCTTAATCCCTAGCTTTGTGTTAACAGTGTGTACACAGCCAATTGTTTATGCATGATCAAATTGAAAGGCTTTTCAAAGGCTGTAGCAAAACAAAAATGGCCAAAACATAGAAGAGATTTGGGGTAAATTGGTCAAGGTGTGGTGGTGCTTGGGGAACAGTGAAGACTCCACTGGAATAATTCTGTGATAGCCGACCCTGAGAAGAGAAATGTATCACTGAGCAGAGTAAAAATAAATCATACTTAAGATTGAAGGTGTTTCCAAGTCCCCTAAATAAAGACACCTGACATTTCAGAAGTTTTTAAAAGAAAACACCTCAAACCAGGAAATACTTAGAAGAGTTTTACGTTTCTGGATGGCTAAAGAAACAAGAGAGGTAGGAGAACAAAGAAATGCTGTGGGGGAGGACATTTGAATTAAACATGAATTGGAGAGAGAGAGAGAGAGAGAGAGAGAGAGAGAGAGAAGTAGGGACTACACTAGCACTATAGCGACAACCTGTAGCCGCTGAGAGGCTAAGTAGAAGGAAATCCTCTGTGACGCGTTCCCGTTCATTTGTATTCACTTTTTAATTAATAACACGGTGTAACATATAACAGAACATTACAGCATACGGCTCACGACGGTCAACAGAAAGTGAGCGCTCCCGCTACTCACCCCCTCTCTCTACCATAGACAGGAAACACAATTAGATAAATATCCACCTGCACCACCCATGTGACCGAACATCCCAGAAATACAAATCACAATTCAAACTTAAAAGACAAACATTTTCAGCACTTACAAGCACCCTGTATATCACCACATCATTGTATGGAATCTATCCCCTGGGAAAAGAAGAACATGGAATATAACAGGAAGGAGAATTGCTTGAGGCTGTCCAAGACAACAGCCGAGAGAACAAGTGTCACTTTCACATAAACAACTTTGGGAACATGCATTGTCCAAGAGTAAATAAACGATGGCAGAAGATATGCAGCCAGCAAAGAGGGGACATGACAAATGTGATGACAAAAGTCCTGGCAGGAAATAAAATGGTTGAAGTCAAGAATGAGAAAACAAGAAAATGAAGAAGAAAAAGAAGAAAATAAGAGAAACCACGGCCAGGGAAATGCTGGATGATGCAAGAGACCCAGGCAGACTAAGGCACACTTTCACACTAGGCACTACTGATCTGCTTTTTCCCCCAGGTAAAACTGTCCTCTCCCCCACTGGACAGCTTTCACATTAGTAACAGTGTTCCGTATCCAAGTACACATTTTCCAAGGTAGCAGGTGGAAAAACAGTACAAGAAAGTCATGGCGAGAAGAAGTCAAAGTCAAGACGATGGCGACAGCAGCAAGGAAAAACTCCCTGAGATGGCAATAAGAAGAAACCTTGAAATGAATCAGACTCAACCCATCGTCATCTGGGTGATAACGCAGGGCTTGATCTGCAGTCATACGGAGTGTTAGGAGGCTGGAAATTCAGTATAACAGGAGATGTGTTTAAGTTAATATGGAGTCCAGTTCATTATTGCAGGCTCCGGTAGACTGAAGGAAACTCCAGTCCTGAACTATCGAGCGACTGCAGTTACTCAGAGTCCTCAGAGAACAGCTGTCTGCATCAGCCGAGGCCAGGACCATCTTCATGGAAAAGTGGATGAAATCCTATTTGATTCAAACCAAGTCAGAGTGCCCCATAACATGCTTGAGATCAAAAGTAAGAATCATGCCTAGGCACATTACAGTGCAATCACATTACATAAACATATCATACATCATGGCACTCTGATCTGTGCCTGAGTCCCAAGTGTGAAGGTACTCTCAGTGCTCCAGTGCACTATAACTGAAGTTTGAAAAAAAGCACAAAAGCTGGGAAGCCATGCTCCTGCATGTAGCATTAAAAAAAACTAGACAGAGGTTGAGGGTTCGATGCCTGAGAACATTAAACAAAACTACTACAGCATATCACAGAGAAGGTCTGGATGTTGGCAAAGTCACGTTACAGCACTTTAAGACAGAGACCGCCTACTTGGTAAGGCTACTCAAGAGAACCAGTAGCAAACTGACTGAATGATGGTCACTAAAAATTCCTAAACCTGAAACAGCTTCTCTGTGTCCTGGGAAAGACATGCTTATGCAGACGCTGTGTTTGGAAGTATCTTGTCTTAATTCAATTCAATTCAATTCAGTTTTATTTGTATAGCGCTTTTAACAATTGACATTGTCTCAAAACAGCTTTACACAATCAAAAGAATTATTTAAGTTTGTATGGAATGTGAATGTGTATGAATCAAAATGTTCAGATAGTCCCTGGTGAGCCAGCCGAGGGCGACAGTGGCAAGGAAAAACTCCCTGAGATGGTAATAGGAAGAAACCTTGAGAGGAACCAGACTCGACAGGGAACCCATCCTCATCTGGGTGAAACAGATAGCAGGAGATGATCTGCATTTATACTGTGTTAAGTGTTAGGTTCAGCTATAATAGTTGATGTTAATTGATGTTATAATAGTTGATGTAAAATGGAGTCCAGTAATTATTCGAGACTCAGATAGACTTGTAGAAAGTTCCAGTCCTGAACTATCGAATTGTCAAGTCCTCAGAGAAACAGCTGACAACACCAGTCGAGGCCAGAACCATCTTCTAAGTAGATAGAATCATCCACAGACACCAGGCACATCCTAAAGAGACACACGGGGCATCCATGCGATGAGACCTCCAACCAGAAATCGGGCACCAGGATGGACCAGACAGGTCCGGAGGGCAGAGGGAGTCTGGATCACTGGCAGCTCAGGAACCACATGTGTAGCTCGACAGAGAGAGAGAGAGAAAGAGTGAAAGGGGGAGACAGGGGGAGAGAGGAAAGAGAAAGAGGGGGAGGAAGAGAAGAGGAGGAGAGATTGCAATTAGGTATGGTCACAGTCACAATGTCTAATGTGAATGTATATTTACTGTAGAGTGCAAGCAGGGACTCCGGCAGGACTAACTATGACAGCATAACTAAAGGGAGAGCCAGAAGGAAACACAAACATGAGGGCTCCCTGAGATGTAAAGCAAACAATCACCTCACCGTCAACAAACCTGAGTGATCAAATGAGACTGAGGAAGACAGCATCTAAAACATACCAGTTCACCATAATACTCTACGTCCATGAGTCCCCCAGATCTGCTCCTTTACCTTATGGCAAATCTATTTATAAAAATGCTTGGCTAAATAAATAGGTTTTTAGCCTAGACTTAAACACTGAGACTGTGTCTGAGTCCCGAACACTATTTGGAAGACTATTCCATAATTTTGGGGCTTTGTAATAAAAAGCTCTGCCCCCAGCTGTAGTTTTCATAATACGCGGTACTGATAAGCAGCCTGCATCCTTTGACCGAAGTAGGCGTGGCGGATCGTAAGACACTAACAGTTCGCTCAGATACTGCGGGGCGAGACCATTTAATGCTTTATATGTCAAGAGTAGTATTTTAAAATCAATGCGAAATTTCACAGGGAGCCAATGCAGTGAAGATAGGATAGGGGTGATGTGCTCATATCTTCTGGTTCTAGTGAGGACTCTCGCTGCTGCATTCTGGACTAGCTGAAGCTTGTTTATGCACCTAACTGAACAACCAGACAGTAAGGCATTACAATAGTCCAACCTAGAAGTGATAAAAGCATGAACTAGTTTTTCTGCATCGTTTAGCGACAATATATTTCTTATTTTGGCGATATTTCTGAGGTGAAAGAATGCTATCCTGGTGATATTATCTACATGAGCTTCAAATGTAAGGCTGGAATCTATAATCACGCCGAGGTCTTTTACTGTTGCACTTGACGGAACAGAAAGGCCATCTAAAGTTACGGTGTGATCTAAGATTTTACTTCTAGCTGTATGCGGTCCTATGACTAGAACTTCTGTCTTATCCGGATTAAGCAGAAGGAAGTTAATTAGCATCCAATTTCTTATGTCCTGCACACATTGCTCAACTTTAGTAAGATGGTTTTTCTCATCAGGTTTTGTTGAGACGTATAGCTGTGTGTCGTCAGCATAACAATGAAAACTAATACCATGCTTACGGATTATGTTGCCCAGAGGAAGCATGTAAAGGGAAAAAAGCAGTGGGCCTAAAACTGAACCCTGCGGAACGCCAAACTCCACTAGAGAACATGCAGAATAATCACCATTTAAGTCTACATACTGATAACGATCGGTCAAATAGGATCTGAGCCAGGAGAGGGCTGTACCCTTAATTCCTACTACATTTTCTAATCTGTGAAGAAGAATAGCATGATCAATAGTGTCAAAAGCTGCACTGAGGTCGAGTAATACAAGCATAGTTACACAACCCTGATCAGAGGCCAATAGGAGGTCATTTACTACTTTAACGAGTGCTGTTTCTGTGCTGTGATGAGGCCTAAATCCTGACTGATACAGTTCATGTATGCCATTTCTATGTAAATATGAGCATAGCTGCTCCGCTACTATCTTTTCCAGAATCTTAGAGATAAAGGGGAGGTTTGATATTGGCCTGTAATTGGACAGCTGACAGGGGTCGAGGTCAGGTTTCTTAATTATTGGTTTAATAACTGCTACTTTAAAAGATTTTGGAACATAACCAATGCTGAGTGAGGAATTAATTATTCTCAACAGCGGTTCTGTTATTACTGGTACTATCTGTTTAAGAAAATGTGTCGGTATAGGATCTAATATACAGGTTGATGAATTTGCAGAAGAGATGAGTGAAATTAGTTCATTCTCTTCAAGAGGAGTAAAGTCTTCTAGGTTTGAATCTGACATGGCTAGGTTAACATCTGTATCAATCACATTGTTTGGTTTCAAAGTCTCAATTTTATGCCTAATATTTACAATTTTATTATTAAAAAAGTTCATGAAGTCCTCACTATTGCATGATGTTGTTGTGGAGATTTCTGTAGTGGTCTTATTTCTGGTTAATTTGGCTACGGTATTAAATAAAAATCTAGGATTATTTTTATTTTCTTCTATAAGAGTGGAGAGATACGTTGATCTAGCTACACTAAGAGCTTTCCTATAGTTCAGGATGCTCTCTTTCCATGCTATTTGAAATACCAATAATTTAGTTTGACGCCATTTACGCTCTAATTTCCGAGCAGTCTGTTTTAAAGTGCGCGTGTGATCGTTATACCAGGGAGCGAGTTTCTTATCTCTAATAATTTTTCTTTTAGCTGGAGCTACATTATCTAAGGTACAACGAAGTGTCGACTCTAAATATTCAGTCGCCTGATCAAGTTCTGTGGGGTCAGACGGTGGCCTAATCGAAGTTGGTAACTGTGGGAGATTACTGATAAAACTCTGTGTGGTAGTTGATGTGAATGTACGTTTAATACGGTAGCGCGGTGCTGTGCGTACATTATCACTGTGACATACTTGAATGGAGACAAGATAGTGATCTGAGATAATTTCAGACAGTGGAATTGTGAATACATTTCTTATACTTAATCCGAAGAATATTACTAAATCTAAAGTGTGACCTGCTTTATGAGTGGGTCCTACTACACACTGATTTACGCCTACGGAGTCCAGTATGGATATAAATGCTGTTCTCAGAGGGTCTTCTGGATTCTCAAAATGAATGTTAAAATCTCCAGCAATTAACACTTTGTCTACAGAAACGACCAGGTCTGAGATGAAATCCGCAAATTCACTAAGAAATTCAGAATACGGCCCTGGAGGTCTGTAAATTATAATTAGTGGAATCGACTGAGCTGATTTAATATACTTAAATAGACTTATGTTACTATAGAGAATTTCAAATGAGTTAAATTTGTGTCGGTGTTTTTGTACGATAGACAGATTATCATTATGAATAGCTGCGACGCCTCCTCCTCTACCAGTTAAACGAGGCTGGTGTATGTAGCTGTATCCAGGAGGACTAGCTTCATTTAGAGCTACATACTCGTCCTGTTTAACCCATGTTTCAGTTAAACAGAGTATATCAAACGCCTGATCTGTGATAATTTCATTAACAATAACTGCTTTTGATGCGAGAGATCTAATATTTAACAATCCTATCTTCAGATCAGAGGTGCCGGCTGCGCATTCAGTATGATCTGAGTTTGTGGTCTTTATGTTAATTAAATTATTGAAACAGACTTTCTGAGTCTTTCTACATTTTTGCTTAGATCGGGGAACAGACACAGTCTCAATAAGGTGAACCCTGAGTGACGACTCTATGCAGCTAGCAGACGGTTGGTTTAGCCTGTCTGTCTGCTCCCTGGCCTGGGCTCTGGATTGTCACCGATTAACTAGACCTCTACTGAGACTATGAGCTATACTACAGGAAATGAGAGCAGCACCTTCCCGAGTGGGATGGACACCGTCCCGCCCTAACAGGCCAGCTTTGCCCTCAAAGGTCTTCCAATTATCTATGTAGCCCACATTATTTTTGGAGCACCACCTGGACATCCAGCGGTTCAGCGACCATAACCTGCTGTAAGCTATGTCGCCACGTCTCATTGGGATGGGACCAGAGCATACTACTTCATCGGACATCGCCTTCGCTAATTTAAACACCTCTGTAAAGTTACTCTTACTAACCTCTGACTGACGAAGGCGTATATCATTAGCTCCAGCATGTACCACTATCTTAGAGAACCTGTGCTGTCCTAGAGCCCTAAGATTACCTGCTATGTCCGGTGCTCTGGCTCCCGGGATACACCTAACCACTGCCGCTGGCGCCCCTAAAGGTCTAGCTAATGTCACGTGTCTCAGTATAGAGTCTCCTATAACCAGAGCTCTTTCAGGTTTCTCAGCGGGTGCATCACTGAGGAGAGCAAACCTGTTGGACACGTGACGCGCAGAGGAGGTGTGCTCCGGTGGGCTAGCCTTAGCGTTAGCTTTGGCTGAACGAGTATGCCGCCGAGTCGTCACCCACTCGCCCCGCTGTGAGGGCTCTAATGCCGGAGTCCATCCATTAATCAGACCATTACTGGACATGGTTAATGTCTGAAAGGGCAATTAATTGTTCTACCATGGCTAAAGACACATTTGTTGCCATAAAACACTGCACCAGCATTAACCAACCCAGACTAGTAGACACCAAAAAAAATTTTCTGTATGTAGTCAAAAGGTAGAGGTGGGCAAAGTACACAAATCCTGGCCTTGAGTAAAAGTGGAGATATCCCAGGCAATATATAAATTAAGTAAAAGTCCTTCATTTACAAATCTACTTGAATAAAAGTACTCGTGAGCACACACGTGTGTTATAAGAAACAGTGCACGCGCTGTACACACGCGCTTCCGAAAATATATTTTACACACACACAGGGTCACAGTGTTATAGTAAACAGTACACGCGTGCACGGATGTTGATTATACCAGTAAGAGACGAGCACTAAGAACCAGCAGGGGAGACGATTCCACAGCGCAAGAGAAAGAAAAACCGTTGGCTCAGTTGTGATCACGTGACATTCGGCGTCAAAACAAGAAGCGCATGCGTGAAACATGATACTCTGTGCTCATAAACCAAGACAATGCTCGTTTTTCAAGTCAAAATTTATTTTAAAAAAATATTCTCGTCTTGCGGAACACTCGTAAACCGCGTTACTCGTAATCCGAATAAGGCCTAATAAAACTACTGTAGAAGGTATCCTGTAAACAGGATATGTAAATAGTTTAAGATCAAGAGGATTAAAGGAGTAAAAACCTTGATAAATTAACAGGCAAAACTAACAGAACAGAACACATTCAAGGCAAGGCAAGGCAAGTTTATTTGTATAGCACATTTCATACACAATGGTAATTCAAAGTTTACATACACTCATAATGGCAGTATTGGGCCATTCACTGAATGGACTTTGTCGATGGTCTTTTTCTATGATTGTACAACACAAATCTTTAATAGAAGAAAAAAAACCCAGAGTGTAGAAAATAATATGGATTAACAATAATAATAAACTGGATAACAACTAAATCATACAGCTAAGGCTACGTGGAGGAATTGGCCACAACTAAATTAGGGAGAAAATCGGGGGGGGGGGGGGGGGGGGGGTAGTGGGGGGGTTAATACAGCTATTTAGATTATCCATTCAGTGTTGCTTAAAATTCTGAAATGTCTTTTAATTTGCAGAGCACAATGAGTCTCAACTTCCTATTTAGTGATGCAGATAGACATCACTAATTGGTGTGTGTGACAGCAATCACTAGACTGACCAAAACACAGTACAATGGAATAGTCCAATAAGCTCAGTGAAGGTCTGAAAAAAAGAGTAAAAAAAGAGTAAAAAGAAAAAGGATATTACATTCAGAAAAATCTCTCAGACCCATTTCTATATTTCTAGATCTGAGAAGAAGGGTTGGGAGGGCCAGGAATATCTCTCAGAGCCATTTCCATGTGTACAAAAGTACAGTACAAATTATTGGCTGGTAGAGCCACTATGCCAAGACCCAAACATTGCCCCTTATGTCAAACCAGTTTTACATCACCATCTACTGAAAGGCTACTGTCCAAGAGTCCAAGAAAGAAGCCCTTGCTCTGAAATCCACACCTTCAGGTTTGACTAAAATTTGGACAAAGACAAAGCCTTCTGGAGGAAAGTTTTGACCAGATATGTGTTTGAAGAATTAAAGGTGAAGTCTTCACCCTGATGAACACTAACAATGTAGCAGCTGCATGTGGTCCTAAGTGATGGCTCTGAGTCCTTATGTATATGGGATATTTCAGTCTTTATATATACACACTACCGTTCAAAAGTTTTAGAACACTTTCTAACTCCATGATGGTTCCTGATTTTTATTTCTTACTACATTGTAAAGTTTTGCTGAAGGCGTCCAAAAACTGCATGAATCTCCTTTGAGCAGTTGATATTGAGATGTTTCTGCTACTTCTGCTCTGTAAAGACTTCATAACGCCTCTAATCTGAGCTGCTGTTAATTGGTCATTTTTCAGGCTGATGACTCTAAATGAACTTCTGGTCTGCAGCAGAGGTAGGTTTTGGTCTCGTCCTCCTGGGACGGCCTTCATGAGAGACAGTTTCATTATGGTGCTGGACGGATTTTGCAAATGCACTTGACACAATACTGTTCTTGCAGGAACTATTACAGAAAGGCCGACCTCTGTGTCTTAAAATAACAACTAACTGGTGTTTTTCTTGTTATGTAATTACCTAATTCCATATGTGTTATTTTATAGTTTTGAAATCCCCAGTATTGTTGTAGAATGTAGAAAATAAATCACTAAACAACAAGAAATTTGCAAGTGTTCTAAACCTTTTGAACGGTAGTGTATATATAAATGTATTAGTATATAAATATATATAAAAAAGAAATATAAAACAGAAATCCTCAGGGGGTGGTGTTTGTACAGGAAGTCCCATCACAGGCATGTCACAGGCGCTCCACAAAGAATGTAACAGTAGGCAGCGCCATCATTAATTGTCATACTATGTTGAACCAGTATGCATGAGTCACAACTTTAAGTCATACTGTAAGCAGGTCACAGCCGTTGCTCATCGAGGTAACAGTCGTTAGCATCATCAGTTTTTAAAGAGAAAAATGACACCTAACAAACAATACTGTGGGCGTGTCACAGACATCCGTCACTGGATGTAACAGTGGGAAGAATTAAGAGCTGAAAAATTTGAGCATCGTGAGGAGTGGAAGCAAGTTGATTGCACACTCCATTCGCAAGTAATGGTAGCACTCCGCGGTTGCGTACGTCAGACCGAGGCCTTAGTTAAAGCATTTTATAGAGTAGTTTAACCTAATCATGAAATGGTGAAAACTACATAACAGAGGCTAAACGCATGTTAGGCCGAGCCCATAGCCACTGGAACCCTGGATCAGGCGACAGAGCGTCGACAGCGACGCCAAATACGACAAGCAAATGAAACCACTGGCCAAACTGCGACGCCTCTACAGCAATGGTGCATTCAACAAACAGAAGTAGGGGCTGCCAAAACATTGGAGCAGCATGAGGAGCAGCAGCGAGTTGACCGCAAACTCTGTCAGCAGGTAATAGTAGCACGCATGCATTCAGGATCTGCATGCCGCAGCTGCGGGTAACCTATAGTGACAAAGCAGGTGTTTGGAGGGTTTTGTTAAATGTATTAAAAAATAAACAAAGAAATACCCATTTACACAAGGACTTAGTACTTGCTTAAAACTCCTTTGGTAGTAATGACAGTCTCAAGTCTGCTTGTGAAGCTTGGCACAGCTTTCAGTTAAATTTGTTGGGTTCCTGGCACAGACCTGACTTTTAAGTTCAGTCCACAAATGTTCAAACATTTCATTATTTTAGAAGAAGTTATAAAATAATTGGCTAAAGCTCTAAGCGAGGAGGCCTGTGTTGCAAACTGATATTTATTCAACCTGATTGACAGTGGCTTATTCTAAACCTTAAGCGATTCAGCTGATGTACAGTATGCTGGTATTATACATATGTACTGTATGTGTCAGAGAATTTAACAGAAATAATACTAATAGTGAAAAAAAGATTGACATGTTTGAGACACAGAATTGATCTCAAAAAGGGCTCAGCTTAAGAATGATGAAACGTGCATTTATAAATAAAAATGTATATGAAATAAAAAACTTTAAATGTTTACCAACTTGCTTTCTAAAAAGCGTGGTATATTGAAAGTTTCATTAATTTTAAACAGAATTTTTTTTATCCTGTCCGTTTAGTAGGCCTCTGTAAACACGCTTTTATGATAAAATAGTTAATTATGAGGTTTACAAATGTCAATTTGCCCAAAATTTACTGCAATTTAGAGAAGTTCTGGTTTATTTGCTTATTCTCAACCCTGACATGAGATGGGAAGAATTCACTTTGTTTTGTTTGTTTGTTTTTAAATCTGCTCCCATTAGGGGTTGAGCTTGTGCTATTTTCAATATATACTGTATAGTGGTAAATCAGCATAGCAAATGCTTTGATTTTTTTTGTCTTAAGTACTGAAATTTTGCCTCGGCATATCAAGCATTTTTGGCATATGAGCAAAAAAACTGGGCCAAACTGAATGCCATCGTTTGCGTAAAGCGAAAAGCAGAGCAAAGTGAGTTTATATACTTTTTGTGAGGATTTCTTTTTTGCAATTTGTGTAAGATTTAAGTGAAGACCTAATACCATGTTGTCTTTTCTAAATGTTCTAATTATTTTTATATGTAAAAATATGATTATATATTAAATTGGTAATATTTTAGGTGTCTAGAACTGATTACTGATTTTTTCATATGGGAAAGTACATTTCACAATATTACATTTCACAGTAAGAACTCGCCTTGAGGTACTACACTGTACAGTGTTTGATTTTATATAACTATCTTTTAAAGACACCACCATATATAATCCAAATGGCGTGACTTTTAGTCCGATGGTGAAAATGCCAGTCCGAAACTGATCCATCATTTCTTTACACTTTAGTCTAAAATACAAGTGCGAACAGACCCAACAATAAACCGGTACCACACAGCGTACGGAGAAGAGCACAATGCAAACGAACCGGGTTAGTGGGTCAAACTGCAGAGGGAGTGCCCGGAAGTGGCGTCAGAGGTGTTCACGTCAAGAATATATATATTATTATTATTATTATTTACTACTATTATTATTATTATTATTATTATAAATTCACGTCAATAATAATTTCCATGGGATTTTAAATACTGTGTCGGATTTTGTGTAGTAAATGTACATGACGCTGACACAGATCTCCGGTGTCTCTCATTAACTTCTGGAAAATTCTCTTCAGTTCACGAGCGCTACAAAATAAACGCATTTGATTGGCTGCAAAAATGACAGTTGAAACAAATCAGCCAATCAGAGCGTGTTGCTATGGAGAGTGTGTGTGTGAGCTCACGGTCATACAAATAAACAGTTCTCTCCTCGTCGCGCTTTTTGTCAGGAAGTTTGAGCCACGTTCTTGTCAGCATGTCGTGAAAACGAGTGTCGCAGTCTCGTATCTCACCGGTGAGATGGAGATGAGAGGAGCGCATTGAGGAAGTTAGCCGGTGCGGTGTGTGTGTGTGTTAGCAGCTAGCCGTCAGTTAGGGAACAGTTTCGCCTGGGCCGGTCCCTTTGTCTCCTCACGGAGAGAGAGGCAGCGCGTGCTCTTTTGTTCGAGCAGTGTGTGTGTGTGTTAGTCGAAGCTTTGTTAAACGAGTCACTATGCAGAACACGAAGAAGTGTCTGATGGACGGTCTGATCCACCTGACGATCCTGCTGGGTTTGATCCGGGTCCGGGTGGAGATCGGTTCGGACCCGGACTCGCGGTTAATCGAGATCGACGGAGGGCCGAGCTCGGCGTTTGTACAGACCCCGTTTCATCGTTACCGGGACGTCGCGGCGGGTCATCACGTGCACCCGAAATGTCCCGAGCTCGAGGAGTACCTCACGAGCCGCAGGCTGCTGAACGAAGTGCGCGCGCTCGGCTCGCCGGTCCGGTTCCCCCCCACGCGGCTCAGCGCGTGGCTCGTGCACCGGGTGTCTGACGGCGCGGAACCGGCGGAACCTCAAGAGGAGCACGGAGTCCCCGCTGACGGAACCCGTGCGGTGAGTTAATCTGTCTCACGGGTCAGACGGTGAGCTCTTTATAATCCCCCCTTCAGGGGTCACCTGGTGCTCGCGCTGGTTAGATCGAGGCCTGGCTCATCTCGGTCACGTGGCTTTCAGGAGTTTATTGTTTGATTATTGGAGACAAACATGTCCCCCCCTGAGCATTACTGTACATTATCTCCGGCTCAGTTTAAACTCCTGGGTGAAGAGCTTCACACCTGTTGGACCTGTTAGATTTTAGATGTTGGTGTGTTACACAGTGTTTATATTAACTTATGGACTACTGGACCCTCATGAACCAATGTTCCTGATCTCTCATAATTTATTAATGCTGCTTTCTGTTCACCTCCACACACACATCAAAGGCATAATACCCAGTGTTTAATCTTCTGAACAAAAAAAAAAGTAAATAATTGAATGCACTGTAAAGTGGTTTTGTTGTAGTTGTTGTGTTCTGCATCGTGCCATAGAAAGAAAGTGAAACTGATTTGCCATTGAGATTCTTAACCAGATTCTCTTCTTTATTCCTTTAAACTGCATGTGATTGACATGAAAAGAACAACGACCATTTGGTATAACAGCTTGATCCGTCTGCACGGCCTCTGTCCTACAGCTGTGGTGCTGCGCACGCTGCTACTCATTTTCTAAACAGAAATGTGTGTTCCTAACTTTTTTTTGTGTGTGCCCCGCATGAACATTAACACTCTGATGTTTTACTCTTCCTCTCTTTCTGCCTGTTTCTAGGAGGCGGTTTTGGCACAAGAAGAGGAGGAAATTGCGAAAGACAATGAGGAAGGAATTCCTCTCGATTCGTCAGGCCAGCTCGCTCAAAGCTCAGCGCTGGAACAAGAGGCAGGCTGACATTATTATTAAACTTGTTTTTGTTGTTAGTTTTATGATTACTGTGGCTCAGCCTGTGAAATGTTATAATAAATAGTATAATATTTGTCAAAAGGATCTGTTAAGCAGCAACGTTCTACCTCAACCTCCATCTGGTGTTGAAGTCCACTCTCAGCTGCCAGACTTCCTATCAGACTTCAGTGTGAGTATTTAATTTATCCTTTTGCCCATGTTAATGGAATTAATAATTTGAGTAATCAATCAAAGGAAGTTTTATTAATACAGTAGGTAAATCTTTACAATCCTACAGATTTAGCACACATACGTTAGCTAACTCAAAAGAATAAAACAGTTCAGTAGTTTACTATGCAGAACCTGGACTATTGTGCTATTAATCATTTAGTTGTTTTATACTTTGCAACATACACTCACAGGCCTCTTCATTAGGTACATCTGTTCAATGCAAATATCTAATTGGCCAATCACATGGTAGCAACTCACTGCACTGCTGCTCCCGACAAGGTGTCGCCACAGCGGACTATCCAGTCCGCACTACAACTTGGCACAGGTTTTACGCCGGATGCCCTTCCTGACGCAACCCTCCTATTTTATCCGGGACCGTAGACCCGGTCAATGTGATCTGCTGAAGGTCACGCAGAACATCAGAATGGAGATGAAAGCTGATTTAAGTGACTTTGGTTCGGTTAAGTGGCATGAATTTGTTGGTGCCAGACTGGCTGGTCTGAGTATTTCCCAAACTTCTGATCTACTGGCATTTTCACAGACACACAAGCACACACATCGCTAGGGTTTACAGCGAACTGTGTGAAAGAGAAAATCCCCAGTGAGAGCAGTTCTCTGGGTGAAAATGCCTTGTTGATGTCAGCAGAGAATGGAAAGGCAACAGGAACTCAAATAACATCTCGTTACATCTGAGGTCTAAACACACAACACGTCAAACCTTGGAACAGATGGGCTACAGCAGCAGAAGAAACTGAGGTTAAAGGTCACATGGGCTCACCAACCTTGGACAAACGCTGATTGAAAAAATGTTGCCTAGTCTGATGAGTCTCAATTTCTGCTACAACATTTGGCTGATGGGGCCGGTGGTGGTGGTGGTAGTGTAATGGTATTAGGGGAGATTCTCTCGGCACACTTTGGGCTCCTTAGCGTCCCTGAGTATTGTTGCCGAGCGTGTCCATCTCTTTATGAGCACATCTCACCATGTCACAAATCAACACGCCGTGTCACAAAGCTAAAATCATCTCTCACTGATTTCTTGAACATGACGGTGAGGTCACTGTAGTCGCACGGCCTCCACACTCACCTGATCTCACTCCAGCAGAGCAGCTCTGGGACGTGCAGCCGACAAATCTGCAGCGACTGCGTGATGCCAGTATGAAAGGAAAAAAAAAAATCTAAAGATTGTTTCCAGCACCTTTTAAATCTTGCCTTAGGGAGTTAAGGCAGTTTGAAAGATTAAAGGGGTCCAGCACAGTACTAGAAGGGTGTACCTAATGAAGTGGCCGGTGAGTGCATTTACTTAATTGTAGTGTGTCCACTGAGCTCATGCCAACATTTAGGTTAAATGTAAAAGTACATGTAGTTGTAAAATATAACTTCAAAACCAAACCGGAGAAACAAACCTGCAGATGAGCTTTACATGAATCAAAAGTTTTAACACACCGCCATGTTTATGTCACCCTTATGTTTCTGAAACACTTCAAAATTCCACAGCTCAAAAATGTTCAAGCATTGTAGCGCAGATGATCTTCAGACAAATCTACTACTAAGTCTGTTACATCACTAGACAACAGTTCTGAATGTCGAGAGGTTCTGATAATGTAGATGTGAGGAAGTCTAGACATCATTTAGATGAATGGAGATAGGATTTGATTTGGACCAAAATGTTCATGTCATTTCAGCACAACTTAAGGAGGCACTAAAAAGGGAAATTATTATTTTATTTCCGCTTTATCCTGAAATTAGTTGGAATAAATTCAGACGTCTGGTTTCCTTTGATTTTGAAAATGATGCAGATATTCTGACCTGGAGGTTCAACCAAATGGAATCAAACTGTTTGTCATGTCTTACACAGACAGCAGAGTCACCAGTGTTGAGTGAACATGCTACCATTGGTCTTAAATTGACTCTGAAAACGTTGAATCATACCGAGGCCTTTATTATGCAGATTTATTATTATTTAAATGCTGAATGATTTTTTTGAGCCTATACGCCAGTCGTTTCGGATTCCTGATCTACGTTACCGTACCCACTCTATTGACGGCTTGAACTATGATCGTTGTGTGTAAAAGTTTTAGGAGATTATCAGTTCCTGATTCACACAAACCGCTCGTCTGGAACACACGCGTATGCCGCGGTCAAACTCCCTGAAAACACGTTCATCTAGAAAGGGTGAGCTGATCACATTTCATCTTTAACAAGCATCTGTAGACGTGAGCTACTTGAGCATGGGCTATGTTAGCACGTGCAAAGAATTAGCATTGTACAGATTTATTTCCAGAAAGTAAAAATAACTTTTTACATGAACCCTAAACTGGCCTCGCTACAGACGTGACTGTGTAAAACTGATCACGTTTAAAGTGCAGAAACCAAATTACTAGCAAAGCAGCAAGGTCCAACCTGGATTCTTACACCCAAAGGGATGATGTACCTTCAGGTAAAGCTCTGTATTTTGCATTTGGTTTGTCTGCAGTTGCAGTTTATCATGCTGGTTGTTATTCTGATTTATTTATTTATTTTAACCCCTCCCTTTCACAGGAGTTTGAGACTTTGATCGCGCAGCACGTTCCTGACCTCGACCCCATCAGCTACAACGCCAGCCTTCAGGATGCCATGGTTAGCAGTGGCGGCGATTACAGACCTGACCCACCCAGAGGTGGCGCGCACGCCGTACCACGCCAAACACCTTCTCTCTTCAACCTAGAATCTATGAACTCTTCCAACAGTGATGCAGCTAGGACAGGATTTGCTGCTCCTTTCTCTTCATTTGTGAACGGTGCTCATGGACCCCCACTGTCCCGGGTGGGCGGTTTTCTGGATGAGGCCGTGTTTGAGCAGATAGGTTTGTTGGGTCTGGAGAGCCTGGCTAGTGTGGAGGGACAGGTACTCAACGGAATAGAGCCATGGCTGGAGGACCTGGACTCTGACTCGGGCCTGTCGCTGGACACCAATTCCAAAAGCCTCGACACGGCCTCTACGTCATCTTCGGAGTCGTCTTGCGAGGCAGGAGCGGAGGGCTACAGCAGTGATGCGGAGTCACTTTCAAGTAACGTAGGAGCTTGTGCATCTTCGTGCTACGGCTGGCCGCGAGCAAGTCTGAACAGGAACATCTGGCATGATCACAACTACTCGTCCTGGTCACCTGACGACCACGACCCAGAATTCTACACCCGACCTCCTAGAACTATAAAGCAGGAAGTGATGAGCGAGGACGAATCTCCTGAAATGGAGGAGCCGAGCCGGGATGAACGGCGCCTTCGGGCTCTCGCCCTTCCGTTTTCCGCCACTGATATAGTTAACATGCCGGTGGAAGACTTCCTGGAGTTGCTGGAAGGGCGGAGCCTATCCACGCCGGAAATCGCGCTCCTACGGGACGTGCGCAGACGGGGCAAAAACAAATTGGCTGCTCAGAACTGCAGAAAAAGGAAGCTGCACGCCATCATGGGGCTGCAGGCTGAGGTAGAGGGGCTTGTCGCGCAGCGTGACGCCCTCCTGCGCGAGAGGACGTGCACCGCCAAGGCTATGTCGGCTACGGCCGAGTGTTTCAAGACGCTCTCTCAAGCGGTGCTGAGGCAACTGAGGGACGAACATGGACGGCCCCTCGGTCCAGACCAGTACACACTCCACTGCGGCGCAAATGGACGCGTCTCGGTCAGACCTCGAACAAATGTCCTGAGAACAACCGCAGCGCGGGCCAAAACAACAAAGAGGAAGAAGGATAAAAAACCTTGACCATTTTTATTTCCTTTCTGTTTGTTCTGTGTGTGTGTGTGTGTGTGTGTGTGTGTGTGTGTGTGTGTGATTCCTAAAGGGCTACTGAACTTTCCCCTATTTTTAAATATTTAAATCACAATATAATGGACTACAGATTCTTTGATAAAAGGTGTGTAGCAAAAGCACTGGATGTGTGTGTGTGTGTGTGTGTGTGTGTGTGTGTGTGGAAGTGGAGCTGAAATTTGCCTCGGCGTACGAGAGAAACCGAACCAACCGCTGGCTAAGTTTTTCAAAACTTGTTTATGCAGTGGAAAGCCAAGCGAAGCATGTTTTTTTTTTTTTTTTTTGTTTGTTTTTTTTATGGCATTTTTTGCATTTTGTACAAGATTTAGTGACGACATACCGCAGCACTATGGGTCCCAAGAATGTTATCAAGGATGGTAGTAAGAAGAAAAGGGAGACAGTTTTTAAACCAGCTGGTGCTAAGAGGCTAAGTGAGGTTTAATGTCTATTTTACTTCTATTTTCATGTCTTTCTAAATGTTTTTAGATCCAAAAATATGATTATAGTTTTTGATTATTTCCTCTGAGAAAATCTGTTTCACAATGCAAAAATTTCTCCTTAAGAACTCGCCTCCGGAACGGATTAAACTCGTATACCGAGGTACGGCTGTACTTTAAAAGAAAAGACCACACAGAGCAGGGTCCTTGCAGGGTCCTTCCAGTCCTGGAAAGTCTGGCACAGTTGAAGATCATCATTTAAAACAATAAAGAAGACACTCTGTTATTAACAGACATGACACTACTGGGCGTATGAGGGTGTTAAAGCTGAGTGTTTGGGTGTTAGTGTTTAATTATTATGTGGCTCAGACTCCAGAGCTGGTTATGCAGTTGTTATGCTGGTTGTGCAATTGCTTTGAACACATGACTTTTCCCACTATGGCCTTGTTTAGGCCTCTATACATTTGGTATTGACCTCATGTGACTTTTTACAGGATTGTCGAAGGTTGTGGGTTTGTTAGTTTTTGGTCATTTTATGTATACAGATAAGTATATAAACAGTGTTTACCCCGGTAAAAACTCGCTTCAGTAGGGTCGAATTTTTGGCCTGCATCAAGCAAAGAAAATATTTTTAAATGCCTGGAGTTGGGTTAAGAACTGCCCAAGAGTCCGTTATTAAAACCTGGAAGGATGGCTCTGATCTCGTGAATAATCGTGATGTGAGATCACTTAAACACTTGAAGTCACAGGGTAAAAAAATTAATGAACTGTGAAAACTAGAGCTATGTTTAATAGTGATAGTAAGAGCATCCCCCCCCCCCCCCCCACACACACACACACACACACACAATGAGATGAGGACTAACAGGATTGGGATTAAACAGCTGTGTTCGTAAGAAAACCACTTGTTAGTGAAACTAACATCAGAAACAAAAACACTTGAATTTGCTAGAGAGCATAAAGACTGGACTTTGGAGTGATGGAAAAAGGTCATGTGACCTGATGAGTCCAGACTGACCCTATTCCAGAGTGATGGGCGGGTCAGGGTAAGAAGGGACGCGCATGAAGTGATGCTTCATCATGTATAGTGTCCACTGTACAAGTCCTCTGGAGACAGTGTTATGGTCTGGGGTTGATCAGTTACTCAGGTCGAGACTCAGCAACGTTATAGGGCAATAAAATGAAGTCAGCTGACCACCTGAATGTACTGAATCACCAGAGTATCACATCTGTGGAGTTTTCCTGATGGCACACAACATTCTAGGACTCGGAGTGTGAGAGCGCGGCTCTGGGAGTACGAGGAATCATTTACACACATGAACTGAACACCACACTGCTCGCTATGATTAGAACCAAAGGCAGGTTTTTTGTTCAGGTGTAGTGTATTATCTGAGGTTTAGAAATAAAAATATAACTGACAGCTATAAAGTTTACAAGTAAAATGTTTCATATTCAAAATTCCTTTTTTGAAACGGTTGACTTCATTAAGTTCGCACAATGATCAATTTATTATTGTGTGTGTGTGTGTGTGTAAGGTTTATTTTGATTCATTAGCCACTATTTCTTGGTTTTCACATTAGAACTGTTATAATGCATATTTTCTAAAAAAAAAAAAAAAAAATCAAAGGTATTATTGAAAATAGAAACATATATAAACCATATGTTCATTCACACTCAGCACAGATGATTTATTTGCTTTAAGCAGTCTCTGTTTCTCTGGGGTTTAAATGTCAGGTTGCAAGTACTTTGTCAAATGTACTGTAAGGTTCAGCTGATAAGAACTTTTCCATGAAATATAAAAGTGGTGATAATAAAGAGATTGAAAGTGAAACATTTGGAACTTTGTCGTTATCTCCCCGTCTGTCCCAGCACACAGCGAGTGAAGGAGGGAAAAAAGAGGTTCAATCATAATGAGACACTTCCATGAGCTGCTTCAGAGAGCAAAACACACTGCCTGAACATCAGAGGTGGAAAGAGTAATAACATTTTGTACTCAAGTACAAGTACTGTTACTTCAGTGAAATTTTACTTAAGTACAAGTAAAGTTACAATTATAAAAATCTACTCAAGTAAAAGTAAAAAGTAGCTCATTAAAAAATGTACTCAGAGTAAAAGTTACCGAGTTACATTTGTATTTTTTTAACAGCGGGGGTGGGGTGAGGCATTCTAGTGTAGTTCAAAAAAGATGAGCAGATATAAATCTCAAACTAGTTGTTTTTAACTGAAGGAACACCTTTGCATAATAAAGCACTTAAATATGGTGTTACGTCCCAGTCTAGGGTCAAACAGCAAAAGAATGGTTCAGGGTTCTATTTTAAACTGTATGGAAATGGTGGTATATGGCAGAAAGAACTAGATCCAATCATTAACTGATGAAATAATGAGGTTTGTATATACAAACACACACACACACCAGGGGGGGTGTGTCTTCGTACGTCGCTTGAAACATCCGGGATGAACTGACACATCTAAGATGAGATCATGGTGCTAATTACACTCCGGCTAAGTCGGTTCTTCCAGCACACCTGTTGTTGATGATTAGTCTGGCCGGATTGAGTTGTCTAGGATTATTGCGCGCTCGTGCGTTGGTTTAAAAGGCGATATGCATCGACAGTAGAAACACTGATCACAAGCCCTTTGATTGGTTGACGAAATGACAAAAGAACAAGCTCACTTGTTTTGTAACACCTGTTATGTGCTGAAATGCTTCCCTGCCATGGATCCCCACCACACACACACACACACACATAATCGCTATCAAATATTATATTAGAACATAATATGCACATATGTCTTACAAATTACATGAGACAATAAAATAAAATAAGAAACATGAAAATAAATATGTTGTATATGGAAAAATAGAAATATTAATATTTTTTTCAAAAACATGTATACTTTTATATGTATACTTTATAATAAAATTAGTTTTGTCCAATTTTTCATTAGAATTTTTTTTATTATATATATATTTGCATATTCATAACGAACCCCTGAAATAAATGTGTTACAAAATAAACAATGGTCTTGAGGGCTGTCTCATGCCTAGAGTTTATTATAATAATAAAAAACCTATGAATTTATGTTCTAATATAATATTTGATATAAATTATATATATATATATATATATATATATTATGGCAAGCCGTACCTGTATATATATATATATATATGTAATTGCTATCAAATATTATATTAGAACATAAATTCATAGGTTTTTTTATTATTATAATAAACTCTAGGCACGAGACAGCCCTCAAGACTATATATTTACATTTACATTTAGGCATTTGGCAGACGCTCTCATCCAGAGCGACTTACATTTTTATCTCATTACACATCTGAGCAGTTGAGGGTTAAGGGCTTTTTGCTCAAGGGCCCAACAGTGGCAACATGGTGGTTGTGGGGTTTGAACCTGGGATCTTCCGAACCGTAGTCCAATGCCTTAACCACTGAGCTACCCCTGGCCCCTTGCATATATATATATATGCAAGATACTTTTCTTTCCCCACGTGAGTCAGTCCACGTCAGCGCTCTTTAACCAATCAGATGTGACCTCACCATTTCAACCAATCATAACCCGGCAGGAGCGCAGCCTTAATCCTGTTTACATGAAATAAACCTGCTACCGAGCAGGTTCAAGCTTACGGACATGTTGCTATGACAGCAAATGCGAGATGAGCATCGAAGAACGAAACAATCCAAGATCAGGACAAATCCACAACAATCAAATCCAGCTAACTGAGTTAGCGACGTACGAAGAACACCCCCCAGGAGGAGGAGGATCAGATTCAGGATGGACCCAGGCCAAAATAATAAACAAAATGGTATTTATATTTAGTAGCTAGATTACCTGCACAAAAAAAAAACAAAAATACAGGTACCTTCCCGGACTCCCTAAACCAAAAACAATGAAATTATCTACAAATATATACAAAGACCAACCAAACCAAAGGGACAAAGCAATAATCAAAGTCAATGGGAGGCAAAAAGTCGATCCGGAATACACAACCTAATATCAAAATGCCAAAATCACAACCTCTTTCATCTTTCCCGCGTCTCTCTCCGGTTTATATATGTTCGTGCTAGTCGATGACGTCACTCTCAGGGCGGAAGCGACCGTGTGGAAGGTCAGGTGATGCCAATGTCAGAAAACCTGGAGTGGAGTCTGGAGCGGCGCGCGACCAGGACATGATACACACACGCGAGCGCAAAAGCATAATATTTGTATTATTTTAGCATTTTCATTCATTTATTTTTTACTCAGTAGCGAATATGATTTAAAATGTAGCGAATTACAATACTTCAAACAAAACGTACGTAAGTAAAAGTAAAATTACAGATTTTTAAAACTACTTTAAAAAGTAGGAATGCATAAAAAAACTACTCAATTACAGTAACGCGAGTAAATGTAATTCGTTACTTTCCACCTCTGCTGAACATCACATAGCATCTTTACAGCCTCATTAGTGGTGAGATGAAAACACCTGAATCTCGTCATGCACTTCATCAGGCTCCTCCTGCCTGTTAGACATTATGAGTAGAGATACTTTTATTTTGTCCAGAACAGAGGCAGAGACACTCCCAGATCAGTGTACATCAGTCACTAAAGCTTGGCACTGCCGTACCCAGACCTTGGCACTGACCCCCCAAACACACACACACACAGTGGCAGTGTTTTCATAGCAGACCTGTCCTCAACATCCCAGTCCTGAGAGTGCTTGGATACCATCAAGGTAGAAAGTTTTCAATAACTCCCAGCCGAGTTCCTGTAATGTGCAAGTGGTGTTGGTGAATGAGTGTGTGTACAGTTCGCACACATTTTCCATTGATTTTCAGTGATCAGGTGTTCCACTCGCTGAATGTTCACAGGGAGTGACTGCAGTGAGCTCTGTGCCACCCCGGCCAGGATCGTGTTGTTCACTGACGTACGGACTTCTTTAAAACATTCGCACCGTTCACATGTTTTACTGCGGCTAAGAGTCTCATCACCGTATTGTGACTGAAGTCTTCTGTAAATGTCAATTTCTTTCATACCTGCATTCAAGAGAAATTTATCAGGAGTCCCAGTTTGACTTGAACACCAGTCATAATTCATAAACCACCTCAGGTGTATGCAGAAAATTATATAAAATCTATAATATGATAGATACAGGTCCTTCTCAAAAAATTAGCATATTGTGATAAAGTTCATTATTTTCTGTAATGCACTGATAAACATTAGACTTTCATATATTTTAGATTCATTACACACAAACTGAAGTAGTTCAAGCCTTTTATTGTTTTAATATTGATGATTGTGGCATACAGCTCATGAAAACCCAAAATCCCGATCTCAAAAAATTTAAAAGATTAAAGATAAAATAGAGAAAATAATGTGACCGCGAGACTCATGTACAGACAAAACCTTTCTTAGATTTATATAGATGATGATTTAGGACATGTCCGAACACCCTCTGTAGTGCACTTCACAGTGAGCTGCAGTCGGTCGGGACGCAGCCTCGATCTTTTTTTTTAATCTGTTGGCCTTGCGTAATGACGCAGGGGGCGTGGCAATGTATGGCGCGCACGTTTCTAAGCGCGGTCACATCGCCGAGCCGTGCTGTGTGCTGAGAGCCGCTGAGGAGCTCCGACCTGTGCCGTTTCTGTGGATTTTAATAAGCCAAAGTAAGTTTGGTTTAAGTGTGTATTAAATTAATCGTGCGTTTTCTAATTAATTTTTTTCCTATCATATTTTGTTGTTTTCCTCGTATGTCTATTTTGTCTTGATCCTCCGCTTTTGTTCGCTTGTTTTCGCGCCCATGCGGCACGGCGTTGTGCGCTAGCTCTCTCTCCTCCTCCTCCACAGTGTTCTTTTAATTACTTTACCCAACTAGCTTTGTTTGCAGATATTTCTATTTGTTTATGCATTGTATTGCTGCATTTGCTAATCGCGTGTGCTGCTAGTTTATATATTAGTGTGTGTGTGTGTGTGTGTGTGTGTGAGAGAGAGTGAGTCTGCACCATGGCCTTTGTTGGATGAGGCTAAATGTTTTGCTACCCGCCGCCTCAGGAGCCGCTAAGTAACCTTAGCTATTAGCATAGTGACTGACTACAGTGTTAATTATCTTTTATGCTTCACATTGATCATTTAAAAAAAATAATTAGTATTCAATAGTCTTAGATTACGTTGGTCATGACGTAAGTGTTGGGTGTTAACGTTGAGTTTTCTTGTGCATCTCAATGACTTTAACCCTGTTAGCAGAGTTAGCTTAGCTGGTTAGCGCTTAGCGCTCGCGAGCGGCTGCAGCTCAGTGCGATTAATCCCTGACTGATTGACCAATGTTAAACTTTGGAACTATAATGTCACAATGTTTATTTAAACATCCTACAGTACAGCTCGTGTATTTCTCTCTCTCTAATCCGTGTAGCCTTGGTGAACCAGCAGCGGGTTTATTTTCCCTGAAACGCCTCAGCTGGTGTCTCAGGCCGGGGAGCTCAGCGGATAATTCACTCCTAATACACTCCTCTGAAGTGTGATGAGTTTAGAGCACCACCTGTAGGATTACAGAGGAACTGCGGCATTTTACGATCCTGTATACGAAGACCGACTCCAAACCAATTTTTATTTTATCTACATTCATCAGTGTGGAAATGCATTAATTGCCGCACTAAAGAATCACGATGCGCCACTTAAATTGAGTATTCTGAGAGAGAGAAACATATGAGGGGGACATTCGTGTGCTGTTGATCTCTTGGGGTTTTAATAATTAAAGTTTCTAGGCCCATGCATAGATTCTGTATTAGCCTAGGACCACAGATCTAAACTGTTGTGTTTACAAGTAGTAGTTTCTAATGTCTGATCTGGTATTGATGTGCTCTTTAGGTCGTTATGGGTAAGAAACAGACCAGCAAATCCAAAAAGGAGGTGGAAGAACCTGAAGAATTTGTGGTGGAGAAGGTGATTGACCAGAGGGTCGTTAACGGAAAAGTCGAGTTTTTCCTCAAGTGGAAAGGCTTCGCCGAGTGAGTATGACCCCTGAGCAGAACTATGATCAAGAATACAGTTGAACTACAGATCTGATTTTCCTCCCTGTCTGTAACTTCGCTGTGTCGTCTGATCTGCTGTTCTGATTAGATTCTAACTCAATCACACACACACGTCTGTTTGTAATTAGATGATGCTTTTTCAGTCCCTTCCCAGTTTCCATCGCTTATACAATGTCACAACAAGTGTTTCCGTCCAGAGTGGCATAAATTTCCCCCCAAGAAATTACTGCTGCGTAAAGTCACACCCCAAAGATTCAATGGGATTAAGGTCTGGACTCGGTGGTGTCCATGAATCCAATTGTGTCCAATCCATGAATGGGAACTAATGTCTCGTGCTCCCTGACCCATTCTTTCCCAGTTTGAGTGTGGCATCGTCATCTTGGACCATGGCCATGCTGTCAGGGAAGAAAACCTTCATAGATGTGATAACCTGGTGAGATTCAGGTGATCAGCTGACTTAATTTTATTTCCACATCTAGACCTGAGCAACTGATCAACCCCAGATCGTAACACTGTCTCCATAGGCTTGTACAGTGGACACTATGCATCACTTCATGCGCTTCCCTTCTTACCCTGACACGCCTGTCACTCATCAGGTCACATGACCTTTTTCCATCTCCCCAAAGTCCAGTCTTTATGCTCCCTCAAAGTAAACCAGATTGACAGGGAATGTCAGATGTTTGAACAGACTGCAGTGAGGTCATGTCATTGAACAAAAAAAAAAAAACATTGCTGTGTGTGGTTTAATTTGTTTTCTTATCTGCGCCCCTCATGTGCTTTATCAAAGTCAGTACAACCCTCTGTGGGAAGAAAAGTCCCCCCCCCCCCCTTTTTGCTGTGTGGTGAAGTGCAGATTGTTGTGATCATCCAGACACACTGATGTGTAAATGTGTCGGCTCTGTAGGAAGGCTGTATGCACCTACGATTTTAGCTTTGTGTGTTGTGGCCTGTGTCTCTCCTATCACGTGTTTCTCTGTTCTCTTCAGGACTGATAACACTTGGGAGCCAGAAGAAAACCTTGATTGCCCCGAGTTAATCGCCGCCTTCCTGGAGTCACAGAAAGGTGTGGTTGAGAAGCCTGACTCCAACAAGAGGAAGTCTTCAACAGACGAGCCGGAGACGGAGGAGAGCAAGGCGAAGAGGAAGAAGGAGATGGTGCGTGTGAGACTGATAAGAGTTTCTTTTAAGACTTTCATTAAACGAGTCTGCTGTATGATTTTGTTATTTTTTTTCCCCAGAGTGACAAACCGAGGGGGTTTGCCAGGAACTTGGAACCGGAGCGGATCATAGGAGCAACAGATAGCAGCGGAGAACTGATGTTTCTGATGAAATGGTGAGACACTCAATTCTTTTAGATTTTGCCAAAATTGTCAGAAAGTGAAATGTTTTGTGTGTTTTTCCGCATGCTGCTGTAGCAGGATCTGGAGTTCTTTTGTTCTGGAAATTGTGTCCCATGTGCTTTTGAGATGATTTATTAAAATTATAATTGAAGTAGACATTCAAATGAAAGCTCATTAATTGATCAGAACATTTAGTCGCATTCACGTGGATAATTTTAACGGAAATAAACAACAGGTTTCTGTTAAATGTTGTGGCAGAGCAAGCTGTGATGTATCGGAGGCCCATGTCTTACAGATTTCAACAATGTGCTTTGTTTATTAGCTTTCCAAAAATCACACACAACCATAACCAGATATTGCAGTGTTTAGAGTCGACTGTAAGTTTCATAGCTGTGACAGGGACAAAAAGTCAAAGTGGACACAAGCCATTTGTATCAGAGTTGGTGTAGGTTCAAAATAAGGGCTTGTTTTTGCCTTAATGTTCTCTGATTTCATTGGCCATGTCGTAGCACCATATTCCATGGTGATGTTTGATTGGCGAATAAAGTGACGCGCAGTGTTTTGTCAGACCAATACTAGGTTAAACTTTGGACTAGTATTAGAGTTGCAGGTTATAACACTGCACTCCCTTTCTTAATGGAATAACCTCAATGTGGAGTCATCAGACCACATGACCTTTTTCAATGTTTACTATGAAACGTTGCTCCCCTTTCCCCAGTCATCCTGACTGTTTATTAAAGCCTTTTTTATTGAAATTTTTTTATTTAAAAGATTTAAAGCTTTAGCACCGTTCTATCAGGTTTTAATGTTACACTAAACAGCTTTAAACCCAGTTCCAGTATAGAGATATGGTCACTATATCCTGTGTACTAGAATTGTTCAGAAATGGTGATGTAGCGATCACAATACCTCAGTACTGATTCGATATCTTATCGTGTCCCTGGTACTTCCTGTCCATAATTAACTTTTAGTTTTTACTGTTTCAGATTTCTTCACTGCGACGTATGCTCAGTTTTCCCGTCTTGAGCAGTGCTAACGAGGGCGACTTGTGGTTTATGATCGTATGTTGTTACTGGGTTGAACAGAAATGAAAATATCCCTTCACTTTTGTAGGAAGGATTCAGATGAAGCAGACCTGGTGCCAGCACGAGAGGCCAACACCCGCTGCCCGCAGGTGGTCATTGCTTTCTATGAGGAGAGGCTAACCTGGCACTCGTGCCCAGAGGATGAACAGCACTAGTCTTCTACGCAGCATCTATGTTCTATTCCAACCCTGACGACCTCTAGCTACACCACCACTTACAGCTTGGGGCCAGAATACGTTTCCATATTTTGGACAGCATGACCGCTTTTTACTGTCTGCCAGGTTGAGGATAAATGGGGAGGGGGGTGATTTTAAGACGAAAATGAAAACTATTTGTTCTGTTAGGCTGCTGTGTTTTTGTTTAATGCGTTTCTGTCTAAAGACTTCCGTTTGCCAGGTGTCACTATCCACTGGCCACTTTTGGTTTTATCACATTGGGTTGATGCTTGGCCTGATTTTGAATAGTTCTGCTGTATATTTTCTGTAAATATTTTTTCAAAAAAACAGAAAAGGTCTGATTAAAGTTATGTGCCTTTTTTTTAAACTGCTGTTGTCCAGTGTGCTTTTTGTCCGTGATATGATCACTCGAAATCAACCGGTGGTAGCATCAATAGGTAAAGTGTTTGGTTTTAAGTAAATAAACCCCACCCCCCTCCCCTCCATCCTGACCATGTTTATTCTGTGGAGTTGCCGCTTAAGCGTCGTCCCTCCAGGCTTTAACTCTGCACTGAACAGTCTTGAACCCAGTTCCCGTACAGAAATGTGGTCATTATATCCTGCGTACTAGAATTGTCCCAATGCATAAGATGTAGGCTGGACATGGTGTCCTATATTTGAACGAGCATATGGATAGGAAGAGACCTCAAACATCACTTGATGCTCAAACATATTTACATTAATATTTGTTTCTGGGATTATTACATTAAAAGCTTAATATGTATTATGTGGACTGTAAGATGACCGGTGTTGGTGTTTCTTCTTTAGAATCTCAAGAGTGTTGTTACACTAAGGGTTAACAAAGACCAACTGGTAATGTTCATTATACAGGTAAGCTTTTCATGTTTGCTTTTTAAATCTTGTTTATTATGAAGTGTAAATCCTTTTCCTAAACACTGATAGGACTGAGTACTTTCACTTGTTCAGTCCTGTGTGCATGCTTCATTATCCTATGGGAAAACCCTTTATATATAAGGGATATTTCAGGTGTTGCTTTAAGAAGAAACATGCATCCATTTCCTGAGTACCACAGAAGAATAATAGAAAACATCAACACACGCGTTTGTGTTTTGGTAGTGATTGTGATTGATTTGATGTTTGCAGCATCGTGGCTAGTCAACCGCTAAGAAATTCAACTCATTTGCTGGAATGTTTCTAAGGGACTGTCATGGTGCTTCCTATGGTATTAGAGGTTTAAAAGCATAAAGGCTTACAGACAGTTATGGCGGAAGCTTGTTGTCTAGGTTTGGGTCAGACTTTATCTGAATGGCAAATCCTCATAAACTGAAATTTATACATTGATCTATAATCAGATATTTAAAGAATTTAAAAAGGGTGCCGCAATTACATAAATATATACTAGGTCAAATATTACTTGAGTAAATGCATTTACATTTCTACTATTAGAAGAGTCATCACTATCAAATGCAATTCAGTTTTATTTATATATATATATATATATATATATACTCGGCAAAAAAAGAACGTCCTCTGACTTTCAACTGTTTTTACTTTCAGTAAACTTAATGTGTAAATATTTGTATGAACACTAAAAGAGTCGACACCATAAGACATAACGTAAAAATGTTTCCCAATGTGTCCCTGAATGAAGGGAGGCTGAAAATCAGTCAGTAGCAGTCAGTATCTGGTGGCCACCAGCTGCTTGACGTACTGCAGTGCATCTCCTCCTCATGGACTGGACCAGATTTGTCAGTTCCTGCTGTGAGATGGAGGGATTGTGTGTTCCTGGTGTGACTCGGGCAGTTGTTGTGGCCATCCTGTACCTGTCACGCAGGTGTGATATTCGGATGTACCCATCCTGTGCAGGTGTTGTTACACGTGGTCTTCCACTGCGAGGATGTCATCCTTCCTGTCTCCCTGTAGCGCCGTCTTAGGCGTCTCACAGTGCGGACATGGCGATTTATTGCCCTATAGCCACATCAGCAGTCCTCATGCCTCCTTGCAGCATGCCTAATGCACGTTCACGCAGATGAGCTAGGGTTAGGGTTATTACCCTAGGTATTCAGAGACTCTCCTCGTCTTGCTCTTGAAATAAAAAGAAAATGGATTTGATCAAGTGGTCTCTGAATGCAATTGACATGATCTTCTCGACGAGAAATGTGGGTTCTGGGGAACCTACTTGTCCTGCTGGGACGTTTGCTGCTGGATACACGATGGACGGTTGGGAGAAGTGGCGCATTGTGTGCCTGGCCGCACTGTCTCTGGAGGACGTTGAAGATATTTACCTATTCGGAACTCTGATAACTGGGATTCTGCTGATTGGATTAGGTGGATTACTTGGATATCGAAAAATCTTAAAAGCAGTCAGTCTCAACCCCAAGAGACTGGCTGGCTGGGAAATAATGGTGACGAGAGCTGTCAGAAATCAGACTGTGGTTATGGACCGCAAATTGGATACCATCTTGGGGAGACTGGCAGCTACACAACGTGATTTGGACGGACCTGGAGACCAGTGATGGACATTAAATATCTGTGAAATTGGCAGGTATTGATCGAAATTTGGAAAATATATATACATATTTATTTTTATTTTTTCTGCCCTTCTCTTTCCAGCTACTGCATTTCAAGGCAGTGGCTGGAGACATAACAAACTCCCCGAAGACCAAGATAACGAGACGCTCTGGAATCTACCCCCCTCCCCCTTCAAGGTCACCTGGCGCAGACTATTACGGGATGTTACAGGCTTACAAACTGACACGCACGCACACACTCACAGAACAGCTACAGATAGACACTCTACCTTCCCCATTTCCAACGCCTTCGTGTGCTTATTCCCCTCGGTGTGGGCAGGCGGAATCGGGACCAGCGCTCTTTAGCTGCAGGGACTGGAGCTGTTTGCCTACATTGGACATTTCCTATCCCTGTACCCTCATTGTTGCAATGTTGATGTCTTGTGATTACATGTTTTTCTGTGCTTGCTGCTGAGGTATTTTTTTGTACCCCTGATCCCACACTGCCCTCTCCGAAGGACAGTCTGGGAGGGGATTTTTTTACCCTCGTTATCCTAATGTATCTGATTCCTTGTTTTCTATGATGGCGCCTGGGAAATGGCTGCCGTCGCGACCCTGTGGTCGCAAAAAAAGCATTTCACTGCATTTCATACTGTATGACTGTGTATGTGACAAATAAAATTTTAATTTGAATTTGACCCTGGGCATCTTTCTTTGGGTGTTTTTCACAGTCGGTAGACGAGTCTCTTTAGTGTCCTGCGTTTTTACAACTGTGACCTTAAATGCCTACTTTCTGTAAGCTGTTAAGGTCTTAACGACCATTCCACAGGTGCATGTTAATTAATTGATTATGGTTAATTGAACATGCATGGAAAACATTGTTTAAACCCTTTACAATGAAGATCTGTAAAGTTATTTGGATTTTTACAACATTATTGTTGAAATACACAGTCCTGAAAAAGGGACATTTCTTTTTTTGCTGAGTATAATATTATTTTAACAATCATAGCTGCAAAGCATCTTTACAGAATCCAAAAACAACCATACCTAACCCATCCCCATTTGGGTGAGCATGGCTAGCATGGCTTGATCTGCAGTCATACTGTGTGTTAGGACACTGGACGTTCATATAATAGAACTCAAAACTCCAGAAAGAGGAGTCCGCCACTGAGACGCTCCATGCTCTTAAATCGGCCAAACTGTAATCTGTCCTCATCATCGAGGACCTTTCAGCAGCATGTGACACATTGATTGTCCCTAGTGTCCCACAAGGCTCAGTACTTGGTACTCTTAAACTTAAAAAGATGATGTAATTTTCATCATAGGTATACCTCAACTATGAGAGATAAAATAAAATATTCCAGAAAATCACATTGTAGGATTTCTTATGAATTAATTGGTAAATTCCTCGATAAAATAAGTATTTGGTCACCTACAAACAAGCAAGATATCTGGCTCTCACAGACCTGTAACAACTTCTTTAAGAGGCTCCTCTTAAAGAGGTCCTCCACTCGTTACCTGTATTAATGGCATCTGTTTGAACTCATTATCAGTATAAAAGACACCTGTCCATAACCTCAAACAGTCACACTCCAAACTCCACTATGGCCAAGACCAAAGAGCTCTCAAAGGGACACCAGAAACAAAATTGTAGACCTGCACCAGGCTGGGAAGACTGAATATGCAATAGGTAAACAGCTTGGTGTGAAGAAATCAACTGTGGGAGCAATTATTAGAAAATGGAAGACATACAAGACCACTGATAATCTCCCTCAATCTGGGGCTCCACGCAAAATCTCACCCTGTGGGGTCAAAAAGATCACAAAAATCCCAGAACCACATAGGGGGACCTAGTGAATGACCCGCTGGGACCAAAGAAACAAAGGCTACCATCAGTAACACACTGCGCCGCCAGGGACTCAAATCCTGCAGTTCCAGACGTGTCCCCCTGTTTAAGCCAGTACATGTCCAGGCCCATCTGAAGTTTGCTAGAGAGCATTTGGATGATCCAGAAGAGGACTGGGAGATTGTCATATGGTCAGATGAAACCAAAATAGAACTTTGTGTTTGGTGGAGAAAGAATGCCGAGTCCAAAGAACACCAGACCTACTGTGAAGCATGGGGGTGGAAACATTTTGCTTTGGGGCTGTTTTTCTGCAAAGGGACAAGGACTTCTGATCCGTGTTAAAGAAAGAATGAATGAGGCCATGTATTGTGAGATTTTGAGTGTAAACCTTCTTCCATCAGCAAGGGCATTGAAGATGAAACGGGGCTGGGTGTTTCAGCATGACGATGATCCCAAACACACCACCCAGGCAACGAAGGAGTGGCTTCGTAAGATGCATTTCAAGGTCCTGGAGTGGCCTAGCCAGTCTCGAGATCTCGACCCCATAGAAATTTTTTGGAGGGAGTTGAAAGTCCGTGTTGCCCATCTACATCCCCAAAACATCACTGCTCTACAGGAGAATCTGCATGGAGGAATGAGCCAAAATACCAGCAACAGTGTGTGAAGACTTACAGAAAACTTTTGACCTCTGTCATTGCCAACAAAGGGTGTATAACAAAGTATTTAGATTAAATTCAATCTAATTTGGATCAAAGTATTTAGATTTTATTATTGACCAAATACTTATTTTCCACCATAATTTGCAAATAAATTCTTTAAAAATCCTACTATGTGATTTTCTGAATTTTTTTCTTATTTTGTCTCTCATAGTTGAGGTATACCTATGATGAAAATTACAGGCCTCTCTCATCTTTTTAAGTGACTAAATACTTTTTTGCCCCACTGTAAATATACTGTATACAGTGAAACCTCAGAATGCTAGTAACCCGGTTTGCGAGCGTTCCGCAAGACGAGCAAGTCTTGGTTTCCGAGTCATGTATCACGCATGCACTTCTTGTTTTGATGCCGAGTGTCACGTGATCACAACTGAGCCAATGTTTTTCTCTCTCTTGCGCTGCGGAATTGTGGGCAATCGTCTTCCCTGCTGGGTCTTAGTGCACGTTTCTTACTGGTATAATCAACACGCGTGCACACTGTGACCGTGTGTGTGTGTGTAAAACAGATTTTATTTTGTGTTTGAAAGCGCGTGTAAAGCAAAACACATACAAATAGCGCCTGCGCATATAAACGGAAACTCTTATCTGTCGGGATTTATTTTTACTTTAAGTCCAGGTTAATTTGTTTCATTTTTACTTTATATTTTATATGAATTATTTTTATGTATTACTTTTTTTCGGCTGTGAAACGAATAATTCCGCTTCCAGAGCGAATTATGCTCGTAATCCAAGGTTCCACACTTTATACATTGCGTTCCAAATTATTATGCAAATTGGATGTAAGTGTCATAAACATTAAATGTTTAGTTTTCAAATTAAACTCATGGATGGTGTCGTGTCTCAGGTCTCTTTGGATCACTGAAATGAATCTCAGACACGTGTGATAATTAGTTTGCCAGATGAGGACAATTAAAGGAAAAGTCCTGAAGAAGGTTGTTCCACATTATTAAGCAGGCCGCAGGTTTCAAGCGATATGGGAAAGAAAAAGGATCTCTGCTGCCGAAAAGCCTCAAATACTGCAATGCCTTGGACAAGGTAAAAAAACATTAGATATTTCATGAAAACTTAAGCGTGATCATCGTACTGTGAAGACATTTGTGGCTGATTCAGAGCACAGACAGGTTCGTGCAGATAAAAGCATGAGTGAAGAAGGTTTCTGCCAGACAAATTCATCAGATTAAGAGAGCAGCTGCTGAAATGCCATTACAAAGCAGCAAACAGGTATTTGAAGCTGCTGGTGCCTCTGGAGTCCCGCGAACCTCAAAACCTACTATTCGGCCCCTAATCAATGCTCACAAGCAGAAACGGTTGCAGTGGGTCTTTTTTACTGATGAGTGTCGTGCAACCCTGGATGGTCCAGATGGATGGAGTAGTGGATGGTTGGTGGATGGCCACCATGTCCCAACAAGGCTGCGACGTCAACAAGGAGGTGCCGGAGTCATGTTTTGGGCCAGAATCATGGGGAGAGAGCTGGTAGGTCCCTAGGGTCCCTGAAGGTGTGAAAATGACCTCTGCAAAGTATATTGACTGACCACTTTCTTCCATGGTACAAAAAGAAGAACTTTTTTCATCTTCATGCACGACAATGCACCATGTCATGCTGCAAAGAATACCTCTGTGTTATTGGATGCTATGGGAATAAAAGATGAGAAACTCATGGTGTGGCCGCCATCCTCCCCTGACCTCAAACCCATTGAGAACCTTTGGAGAATCCTCAAAAGATCTATGAGGGTGGGAGGCGGTTCACATCAAAACAGCAGCTCTGGGAGGCTATTCTGACATCCTGCAAATAAATTCAAGCAGAAACTGTCCAAAAACTCACAAGTTCAATGGATGCAAGAATTGTGAAGGTGATATGAAAGAAGGGCTCCTATGTTAAGATGTAACATGACCTGTTATGATGTTTTTGATTGAAATAGCTTTTGATTTCAGTAAATATGACTTCCTAAAGCTACAAATTCAACAAAAGCCCATTTTCAGTTCTTTACAACCTATAAAATGTTTTAACTCTGTTGTGCATAATAATTTGGAACAGTGCATTTTCAGTTTTTTTTTTAAAAAATAAATATTGTTATCATTAGGAGGTTTGTTCAATAAAATTCTAATAGTTGATGACTTGAAAATTATACTGACTGTCATTTGCATTGACTAATTATGAAAATCAGGGAAAGATATAATTTGCGTAATAATTTGGAACGCAGTGTAGTTACATGTTATGTTTATCTGCATGGTATGGTTTATTTCCTTGAGTGGTTTAGCTCTTATGTTTAGTTCTCATCATGTTTAGCTTTATGTATTCAAGGTCATGCTAGTTTGTTATTAAGATCACGTTTAGTTTAGCCTGTCTAAGCTTAGCCCTTGTTTGGTGTAGCCCTTGTTTAGTTTAGCTCCTGTTTTGTTTAGCTCAGGTTATGTTAGCTCTAGTTGGTTTGTTTCTGTTGAGTTTCTCTTATTAAAAGACTTTCCATGTAAGTAATGCTGGACTGGAGAGGGTCGCGGCTGGCAATATGACACGTGACCCCCAAGGACGCAGGACGATGGAGCCAGGGGTAAGGAGGAACCCCAGTCTGTGTGTCAGCTGAATGGGCAAGGCGAGAAGCAGCAACGGCAGAGGCGAGTGCTCCAACAGCTAGCTGGCGTGCCGGACAACCAGGGATCATGAACGCATGCAAACCCTGCTGGAGATGGGTGCACTGCTCCAGGACCAACTCGTCCATCTGGTATCTGGACAGATGTGTGCGGAGGGCATTTGGGGTTTTAAATGTACATGGGCAACTGTCATATAGACATGGCTGAAAGTGTCCGTGACCAAAAGTTGCGCGTTGAAGCCGGTAATGCTTAAGTAGATGTCCTTTAGAGGCATGGTAAAATAGAATGGTAAATATAAAAACCTATGGTAATGAAAAAAGTGCGTACTTCACTGTATTTAATAGCCAATATACTGTATAGTCTCTATATCATAATGGATCAACATTATTTTTAAAAAGTGTACCATTCATAACTTTTTCTAATTGTTTACGAAGAACTTATGTTCCATGGCATGAAGGTTCCCGCAGCATTGGAGGCACAGACACGGTGGCTCCTGAAGCAGGTCACGTTCGGCGCTCTGCCCCCTCTGGTGTTGGATGTTCTGGTGTTGCGGAGAGTCTTCCTGATGGCTCAGGTAGAGAATAGTCGTCTGCCAAGTAGTCACGAAGCCTCCCTGAACATATAGTACGCAAGACGATATAAGGCAGGGTACCACAGGTCGTGGACAGAGGGGTAGAGGAAGAGGAGGAGTGAGGAGGGGCGGGTTGACTGAACAGGCTCAGAGTTTGTGCTGAGCCTGAACACGTTGGACCAGGTGAGCCGAGTCATCCTGTAAAAGCATTAAACTAGTAGGTTCTCCATCACTTACAAACCGCCTTCTCACTTAGGTGGCCGTACCTCTGAGACGCTCAGTGTTGTTGGAAACCCTGGGTGTGATGGAGCATGTGCTGCAGCCTGTAGATCCACATCTCCACCTGCCTGTGTGTGTCACACACTTTTGGATGCGTTCGTCGACACCGAAGCCCAGCCGCTCCCTGCTCCAGAGTGTGCTGCTAGGGTTAGTGTACGGCGACCTCTGCAGACGCAAGGCGCTTTTTGGAGGTAAGGAGCTGGAGATTCAGTGAGACCCGAGTGGACATGAGGACTGCGTTTGTGTTAAACCTTTGTCTTTATTTGGTCTTCTCTCTGCAGATCCGCTGCATCTGTGCACTGCTACTGCCATGGTGTGCCAGCGATTAGACCAGCTGAGAGTCAGCTCCGCTCAGAGGAGGGGCGTAAATCTGGGCGTGGCTCACTCTCTCAGTCAGTGGCAGTCTTGCATGTGGTTCGGTGTTTACCTGAACCAGCTGTTGTGTTTCCCGCTCCCTGAGCCTCAGTGTGCCTGGTACTGTATATTCCATGAGGTCTTTTAGTGTCTAAAATGTTTGGCCAATGTTTATCCAGACAGGTCCATAAGTAATTGGACACCTCCCAAGTTAATGACGCAGTCAAGATGAGAGTGAAGTGTAGAATTTCAGCTTTATAACAGTCAGTGACGCAGCAGTCCGCAGTGACGTGTACACAAAGCTGTGACTGTGGAAAGCCAAAAGGGTCACATGGAAACTGTTGAGAAATTACGGAAGCGCATTGCATTCACACACACACAAAAAAAATCACGGGACTTATGTAATAATTATGACTTAATATCTCATAATTATGACATCCTGATCTCATAATTATGACTTACTAACTCATAATTATGACTTACTATTTCATAATTATGACATCCTTATCTCATAATTATGACTTAATATCTCATAATTATGACTTACTATCTCATAATTATGACTTAATATCTCATAATTATGACATCCTTATCTCATAATTATGACTTACTAACTCATAATTATGACTTACTATCTCATAATTATGACATCCTTATCTCATAATTATGACTTAATATCTCATAATTATGACTTACTATCTCATAATTATGACTTAATATCTCATAATTATGACATCCTTATCTCATAATTATGACTTACTAACTCATAATTATGACTTACTATCTCATAATTATGACATCCTTATCTCATAATTATGACTTAATATCTCATAATTATGACTTACTATCTCATAATTATGACTTAATATCTCATAATTATGACATCCTTATCTCATAATTATGACTTAATATCTCATAATTATGACTTACTATCTCATAATTATGACATCCTTATCTCATAATTATGACTTACTATCTCATAATTATGACATCCTTATCTCATAATTATGACTTAATATCTCATAATTATGACTTACTATCTCATAATTATGACATCCTTATCTCATAATTATGACTTACTATCTCATAATTATGAGATAAGGGGAGGCAGTTTGTGGCAGGGGGCATTTTAGCACGTGACACCGGAAACGGAAGTTACTGCATCCTTTTGCTCGGAAGCGAGGAACCAGAATTTTAAGCAGGTGCCAGATAGTTCTCTGAGATATCACAAAGCCAGCTTGGATGCATTACATATGCATGATTTTGTATCTATGAAGCGCTCCATATTGGTTTTGTTACGTGGGCCGGTTATGGAGAGCTGCACCTCGATGTGTTATGATGTGTATAAGAGGCCTAACGCAGGGCTTTAGAGGGGGTCAGTGAAATAGGAGTTGTTGTGAGAGTGCTTATGATACGCACTGGAAGACCTTTCCGTTCTGGAGATAGTGGGGGGGGGGGGGGGATTATTAATTAGGAACTTAAAAGGAAACAAAATTGAAACTGAAAACGCAAAATGACCGGAGCTCCGCCGTCTACGCGAGAACGGACGGTGCTCGGGAAACTAAAAATAAACTGTAGATCCTCTCGGAGCGTTCGCCCTTACCGAGGATTTATAAGAGAGAGAGAGAGAGAGAGAGAGGGGGGGGGGTTTGTGTCTTTTTGTACTTTCATACTGTATTTAACGTGAGTGCGCATGCTGGACTGATGCAGGCCACGCGCTCCCTCTTTCTCTCTCGCTTTCACCGGCGTCACAGGCTGGGGCTTTGCCTCTGTCTCTGAACAGCACACTTTGTCTGTCTGCCTTTCTTTTCTACAGATCTGCCCATTCAGACTATTGCAGAGTATTTATGCGTGGTTCTGCCCCTCGTAAGAGCCGCATCGTTACAGGTTTAGCTGCTCCTGAAGGAAGAGCCACTTGGAGAAGGATAGAATGTGCTTTCCTCCTGAACAGTCCTAAGCACTTTAGATACCTGCGCAGTGTTGACATACTAATGATAATAGCATCCAAATTACTCAATGACATTAATATCGCCCAGTGTCTCAATCCAAGAAATAAATAAAAGCTAATTAAATTTGGCAATATTTGCTCCATTGTCCCTGTCTTCTCAGAACCCTAATAATTATATGTGATAAGTCATAATTATGAGATCAGGATGTCATAATTATGAGATATTATCTCATAATTATGAGATAGTAAGTCATAATTATGAGATAAGGATGTCATAATTATGATATATTAAGTTATAATTATGAGATAAGGATGTCATAATTATGAGCTAAGGATGTCATAATTATGAGATAGTAAGTCATAAATATGAGACAAGTCCCGTGATTTTTTTTTTATTGTGTGAATGCAATGCGCTTCCGTAAGAAATAGATGCAACCAGGACTGAAACGATTCCTTGAGTAATTCGATTACAAAAAATGATCGAGGCAAAATCTTCTGCCTCGAAACTTCTTTGTATTAATTTAAAGCTTGCATTATGTTTTTGTGCAATTAATTGTTTGGCGTGACACAGCACGCTTACGTCACACAAGTGAGGAGTGAGCATTTTGTTGCGAGTTGCAAAATGAAAGGGAGCGACAGAAATTGTCAGTAAAGACTTGTTATGCCGTGAGCTGTAGATTTAGAAAGTTTTATTTCTGAAAGTTTAGTTGCACAACGTAGTGTTTTTGTACAATTATTTATTTTATTGTGTGCCTTAATTTTTTTGATACTTAAAGTCATTTGTAATACCTTTTTTTTCTGAGAAAAGTCTTTAAAATAAGAATGTATGGCTCTGTAATCCCCCTATCTCACCTATGCGGTTTGACTCACGGTAAGATGCTGTCACGTAGCGGAACGGAACGAGGTGAATCCAAGTGCAGATGACGTGCCACAATGTCAGGCGAGAGCGTGGTCGGAATGCGGAAGTCAATGCCGGGCGATCAGTCAGCGTAGCGTCTAAGCCAAATCGTAAAGCGGGAGCCGTGGTCAAAAAGAGGAAGCGTTAATTCAAAACCGGGAGATCAAAGGGCGAGGCAAACAAATCCGAGACGAGAAACCGAAAGCGAAAAACGAGAAACAAAGCGAACTTGGCAACGTGAGATCAAGGGAAAATAAAAGCGAGAAGATTGGGGCATGAAAACACAAGATAATCCAGCGATTTAAGCAGCGCACAGCGCGTGCTTAAATGCTGGAGTAATCAGACAGGGATTAGAGACAGGTGTGCAGACGGGGCGGAAACAGGGGCGTGGGAAAGGATGCAGTCAGACAGGAGTAAACATGAGCACATGGGGAAAGTGACAGCGCGGGAAAACAAACGGCCGACAGACCGTGACTCGTGACAGTACCCCCCCCCCCCTTACGAACGCCTCTGGGCGTTAGGACGGGGAGCCTCAGGGAAGCGTTTCTGAAAGTCAGAGATTAGCTTGGGGTCTAGGATGAACTTGGCGGGGATCCAGCTTCTCTCCTCAGGTCCATAGCCCTCCCAGTCCACCAGGTACTGAATGCCTCTACCTCGGCGGCAAGCTTTCAGGAGGCGGCGGACGGTATAGGCTTCACCGCCGTCAATGATACGGGGAGGAGGCAGAGGGTGGGTGGGGGTACTTAATGGGCATGAGATGAGGCGACGTAGCTGGGACACGTGGAACGTAGGATTGGTTCGCCGCATGGTTGAGGGGAGCAAGAGTTTAACAGCGCAGGGGTTGACTATCTTAGTGATGGTGAAGGGGCCGAGGTAACGAGGGGAAAGCTTGCGGCAGGTGGTCTTTAGGGGGATATCTCTGGCGGCGAGCATGACTCTCTGCCCCACCCTGTACTTGAGAGCCTGGGAGCGTCTGCGGTCGTCCTGTGTCTTATATCTTCTGCCGACCCGTAACAACGTTCTCCTCGCTTGCAGCCAGGTCTTTCTGCATCGCCTGACAAAAGCTTGGACGGATGGGACACTGACCTCCTCCTCCTGAGATGGGAATAAGGGTGGCTGATAGCCCAGGCAGCACTGGAATGGAGACAAACCAGTAGATGATGATACTTGGGAGTTGTGGGCGTATTCCACCCATGGCAGAAACTTGCTCCAGGAGGCGACATCTCGGGAGGCCACGCACCTTAAGGCTACCTCGAGGGACTGGTTCTTTCTTTCGGTCTGCCCGTTGGACTGGGGGTGAAAGCCTGAGGACAGACTGGGGGTGCCTCCAATGAGTTTGCAGAATGCCTTCCAAAATTGTGATGTGAATTGGGGCCCACGGTCAGAGACAATGTCATTGGGAAGACCATGCAGCCTGAAAATGTGCGTTATCATGAGATCAGCGGTTTCCTTGGTGGATGGGAGCTTGGGTAGCGGAATGAAATGGGCAGCCTTAGAGAACCGATCCACCACGGTCATGATGCATGAGTGGCCGTTGGAGGAAGGTAACCCTGTGACAAAGTCCAGTGCAATGTTGGACCATGGACGAGATGGGATAGGTAATGGTCTGAGGAGGCCTGCCGGCGCGGTGTTGGTATGTTTGCATCTAGCACAGGTGTCACATGCTGCCACGAAGCTGGAGGTGTCTTCCTTGACCGTGGGCCACCAGAAACGTTGTTGGACTTGAGACAGGGTTCGAGCTGAGCCAGGATGACAGGAGAGCTTGGAGCTGTGTGCCCATTCCAGAACTTGAGAACGTAGAGGAAGTGGAACAAACAGGCAATTAGGAGGCACGTTGCTTGGTCCGGGTTCATGAGACAGGGCTTGCTGGACCTTGGTCTCGATATCAAGCTCAGCTGCTGCGAGCAAGCATGACGGGGGAATGATGGTTTCGATGGCAGTGGAGTCGTGAGTAGGTGAAAACTGTCTGGAAAGTGCATCTGGCTTGGAATTCTTGGACCCAGGACGATAGGAGAGGTCGAAGTTGAATCTGGCGAAGAACAGTGACCACCGAGCCTGGCGAGAATTTAGCCTCTTGGCATTCTGCAGGTATTCGAAGTTCTTGTGGTCAGTCCAGACCAAAAATGGGGTCTCCGTCCCCTCTAACCAGTGTCTCCATTCTTCTAGGGCCAGCTTGATGGCCAGCAGTTCTCGATCACCGATGCCATAATTGACCTCAGCAGGAGTTAAGCGGTGAGAGAAGAAAGAGCAGGGGTGTAGCTTGTTGTCGTGTGCAGCTCTCTGGGAAAGGACACCTCCTACCCCCGTGCTGGAGGCATCGACTTCCACAACAAACTGGCGTGACGGATCTGGAATAGTCAGGATTGGGGCAGATGTGAACCGTTTCTTGAGTTCCGAGAAGTCTTTTTCAGAGTTCATGTCCCAACGGAAACGTGTCTTGGGGGAAGTCAGGGCTGTTAAGGGGGCAGCAATGGAGCTGTAGCCTCGGACGAAGCGACGGTAAAAGTTGGCAAAACCCAAGAATCTCTGAAGTTCCGGTCTTGTGGTGGGCGTAGGCCAGTTCGTGACTGCATGGAGTTTAGCAGGCTCCATTTCAATGCCTGAGGGACCAATGATGAACCCCAGGAAAGTGGTGGTTGTAGTGTGAAATTCGCACTTCTCTGCTTTGACGAAAAGATTGTTCTCTAACAGTCTTTGTAGCACCTGTCGAACATGATGTTGGTGCTCTCCTAGGTCTCGGGAGAAGATTAAAATATCGTCCAGATAAACAAACACAAATAAATTCAGAAAGTCCCTGAAGACATCATTGATGAGGGCCTGAAAGACGGCCGGGGTGTTGGTCAGGCCAAACGGGACCACCAGGTATTCATAGTGTCCTGTTGGGGTATTGAAAGCAGTTTTCCATTCTTCACCCTCTCGGACTCGGACGAGGTGATATGCGTTGCGTAGGTCCAGTTTGGTAAAAATCTTTGCTTCCTGGAGCAGTTCAAAGGCGGTCGCCATTAACGGAAGGGGATAGCGGTTCTTCACTGTGATCTGGTTTAGGCCCCTATAATCGATACATGGACGAAGGGACCCATCTTTTTTACCCACGAAGAAGAAGCCGGCTCCCGCCGGGGAGGAGGAGGGGCGAATGATCCCCGCCGCAAGGGACTCCGAGATATAATGATTCATAGCTTCACGCTCCCTGGGTGACAGAGAATATAGGCGGCCCTTGGGGGGCGTGGTACCTGGGAGCAGGTCGATAGCGCAGTCATATGGTCGGTGGGGGGGCAGAGAGACAGCACGAGATTTACTGAAGACCTCCTTAAGATCATGGTACTCTGGCGGGATGGCGGTGAGGTCCGGTGGTTCCTCCACAGATGCAGGGCTGAGGCAGGACGTGGCTGCAGCTCGCAGGCAGGTAGTGGCGCATGACGGGTTCCAGGCTATGATTGTGTTCCTGACCCAATCGAGTTGAGGATTGTGACGGGTTAGCCAGGGCAGGCCCAGGACAACAGTAGCATGTGATCCCTCCATGATAAACAAAGAAGTTTGTTCTAAATGGTTGCCCGAGACCCTTAGCCCGATAAGGGGAGTTCTGTGTGTGATAGATGGGAGTGGGCTGCCGTCGAGTGCCTGAACTTTGAGGTGGGTCTCCAAGGGTAGCGCGGGGATTCCTAGGGTCTTGGCAGAAGTCGCATTGATCAGGTTGCGGTCTGAACCTGAATCAATCAGTGCCTGCACCAGGTGGGTCCGTTGCTTGTGGATGAGAAAAACTGGAAACAGGCGGCGTTGATCTGGGAATCTTCCTGGTGACACACCCTCCAATCCTCCCAGCTGGACTAGAAGACGCCCCCTTTTAACAGGGCAGTTCTTGAGCTGATGACATGATTTTCCACAGTGGAAGCATGCACCATCCACTCTACGTCGTCGTCGTTCTTCAGGGGAAACGCGGGTCCTGTCCAGTCGCATGGGTCTCTCCTGAGGATTAGTTTGAGGGGGGCGAGATTGTGGGCGGTCTCTGGGTGGTGAGAATCTGGTTGACTTTCCCAGGCGGAGACGTGAATCTACTCGGCCGGCCAGATCCATGAGATCTTGGAACGACGAGGGAAGTTCTTGGGAGATCAGCGTATCCTGGAGCGTCGCAGTCAGGCCTTCGAAGAAGGTATCACTTAGGGCCCGACCATTCCACCCGCTGGAGAGAGCTAGGGTCTGGAACTCTATGGCGTAGTCATAGGCTGAACGTGAACCTTGGTGAAGTTTTAACAGCTTGTGGCCTGCCTCCCTGCCATGACATGAGCGATCAAACACCCTCCTCATCTCTTTAGCGAAGTGCTCGTAGCTGGTGCAGCAGAAGTCATGAGCATCCCAGAGTGCAGTGCTCCATTCCCGAGCCCGTCCTGAGAGGAGAGTTATCACGTATGCGACCTTGGAGCGTTCAATGGGAAATGTGGATGGCTGGAGCTCAAATATCAGCGTGCACTGAGAGAGGAAGGAGCGACAGGTGCTTGGATCTCCTTCATAGGTGGGGGGGGGGGGCAGGCAGTCGTGGTTCCCGTTGCGTGCAGGGGCACCCACTTTGTGCCGGAGAGAGATGGAGCCGTTGGAGTTGGGAAATAACATCATCCAGGGTTTGCTTGGTGTTGAGCAGCTCCTGCTGGTGAGCTCCGAGAAGTGCACCTTGACTCTCCAGCGTCGATTTCATGCAGTCAATATCTGCTGGATTCATTTCGCTGGCTGGATTATTCTGTCACGTAGCGGAACGGAACGAGGTGAATCCAAGTGCAGATGACGTGCCACAATGTCAGGCGAGAGCGTGGTCGGAATGCGGAAGTCAATGCCGGGCGATCAGTCACACTTTAGATACCTGCGCAGTGTTGACATACTAATGATAATAGCATCCAAATTACTCAATGACATTAATATCGCCCAGTGTCTCAATCCAAGAAATAAATAAAAGCTAATTAAATTTGGCAATATTTGCTCCATTGTCCCTGTCTTCTCAGAACCCTAATAATTATATGTGATAAGTCATAATTATGAGATCAGGATGTCATAATTATGAGATATTATCTCATAATTATGAGATAGTAAGTCATAATTATGAGATAAGGATGTCATAATTATGATATATTAAGTTATAATTATGAGATAAGGATGTCATAATTATGAGCTAAGGATGTCATAATTATGAGATAGTAAGTCATAAATATGAGACAAGTCCCGTGATTTTTTTTTTTATTGTGTGAATGCAATGCGCTTCCGTAAGAAATAGATGCAACCAGGACTGAAACGATTCCTTGAGTAATTCGATTACAAAAAATGATCGAGGCAAAATCTTCTGCCTCGAAACTTCTTTGTATTAATTTAAAGCTTGCATTATGTTTTTGTGCAATTAATTGTTTGGCGTGACACAGCACGCTTACGTCACACAAGTGAGGAATGAGCATTTTGTTGCGAGTTGCAAAATGAAAGGGAGCGACAGAAATTGTCAGTAAAGACTTGTTATGCCGTGAGCTGTAGATTTAGAAAGTTTTATTTCTGAAAGTTTAGTTGCACAACGTAGTGTTTTTGTACAATTATTTATTTTATTGTGTGCCTTAATTTTTTTGATACTTAAAGTCATTTGTAATACCTTTTTTTTCTGAGAAAAGTCTTTAAAATAAGAATGTATGGCTCTGTAATCCCCCTATCTCACCTATGCGGTTTGACTCACGGTAAGATGCTGTCACGTAGCGGAACGGAACGAGGTGAATCCAAGTGCAGATGACGTGCCACAATGTCAGGCGAGAGCGTGGTCGGAATGCGGAAGTCAATGCCGGGCGATCAGTCAGCGTAGCGTCTAAGCCAAATCGTAAAGCGGGAGCCGTGGTCAAAAAGAGGAAGCGTTAATTCAAAACCGGGAGATCAAAGGGCGAGGCAAACAAATCCGAGACGAGAAACCGAAAGCGAAAAACGAGAAACAAAGCGAACTTGGCAACGTGAGATCAAGGGAAAATAAACGCGAGAAGATCGGGGCATGAAAACACAAGATAATCCAGCGATTTAAGCAGCGCACAGCGCGTGCTTAAATGCTGGAGTAATCAGACAGGGATTAGAGACAGGTGTGCAGACGGGGCGGAAACAGGGGCGTGGGAAAGGATGCAGTCAGACAGGAGTAAACATGAGCACATGGGGAAAGTGACAGCGTGGGAAAACAAACGGCCGACAGACCGTGACTCGTGACAGATGCAGTGTTAGGCACCGCGAGTCGCCACGATTGCCCGGCGACGTTCCGCTTATGTTCTGCGAAGTCCTGCAAGGTCCGCAAGCTTCCGCAAGTACATTTTATCCGATTAATCGATAAAAAGTTTGGTAGAATACTCGATTAGTAAAATATCCAATAACTACAGTCCTAGGTAGAACTGATTATTCATTCATTCATTCATTCATTTTCTATACCGCTTAATCCTGTGTTCAGGGTCGCGGGGAACCTGGAGTCTATCCCAGGAGACTTCGGGCACTAGGCGGGGTACACCCTGGACAGGGTGCCAATCCATTGCAGGGCACACACACTCACACACCCAATCACACACTACGGGCAATTTAGGAACGCCAATTAGCCTAACCTGCATATCTTTGGACTGTGGGAGGAAACCGGAGTACCCGGAGGAAACCCACCAAGCACGGGGAGAACATGCAAACTCCATGCACACAGAGACGGGAATCGAGCCTGGCCGGGGAATCGAACCCAGACCCTGGAGGTGCAAGGCGACAGTGCTAACCACTACACCACCGCGCCGCCCACTTACTAATTAATTACTAGCTAATTAATATAACACTAATATATTCATTATATATGTATAAATGCATATTAAATGTGGTTGCTATTAAAATATATTACAGTGTTAACAGTGGCGGCTGCTAGCTTTTTTTTTTAGGCCATCGTGAAAAACGGAATTTTTTTAATAAAACTGACTTTGAATAAATGACATTTTGAAATAAAAACAGCAGGAATTAAATAAAATGCCTTTGCAATAATCTCTGTTATTGGGAAAAATAATGACCATGAAATATTATTTCATAATAATAAGTAAATATATTTCACAATAATTAGCTTTTTTTCAAAATATGTTCCATTATTTCACAATATCATTCTCATATTACATATATGTGTCTTATTTATTCATAGTTATTTATTTCATAATGTCCTATTTATTTATTTAATTTTGAACACTTTGGAGTTCCGTACAGGGCGTGATAGGTGCACTGGGTTAGGGTTAGGGTTAAGGTTAGGGTTAGGGTTAGCCAGGTGCACACATACACACAAGCAGTGGTGTAACTTTGGTGTAACTTTGAGTTCCATAGTCCTGAGCTCAATTTTCTGATTTCATTAGAGCTCCGTTATGTGTTTTTTTTTTTTTTTTTTTTTTCCGTGAAGCAGGAACTTTTTGGCACAACAGTAAAGTGGAGCTATTAACCAACTGACAACAGGGGGCGGTGTTGTGTAGCCTAAATCCTTCACTTTGAAAACAGTTGAGCTGTTGCACACATCCAGGGCTGCGTTCCATTCCGAAGTGTACTTAACAGGGTGCTCCCTACTGCCTGCTAAGTTTGTAGGGAATGTCGGTGAAGGAAATTTCACGCAGTGAGAAAAAACATCAACTCGCTAATTAAACGCACTGGTATCTACAGAACCCTGGACATCACCTAGAGGAGAAAGAAAAAACGATCTGTGGCAACAGTTTGTAATTTGTGCCTTCAGTTTAATAATCCGTTCCCACGACTTCTTAAGAAGTTTCATTATCCGTGAGCTCAGATTTTGTAATCCGTACCAACAAATTAATAATCCGTTCCGCACACTTTCGTAATCCGTTCCCACAGGTTTGTACACAGACGCGTTTTAGATGAACAGGAACCGCTACGTGTTAATGAAGCAGTTATTTCTACTCTCTTGCTCTCTTCCTCATGGATCTGATATTAACGTGTTAAATCTTCCCTGCTGCTATCTTCCTGTCTCCTCTTGCATCTGTTCTTAAAGGTGTGAATGCTCCCACGCTCACCTTCCCATACTCTCTTTATGTCTCTCTCTCTATCACTCTCTCTCTCTATCTCTCTCTCTCTCCTTTGTAGGGTTTAGGCTACAATTGAAATCTTCTCCAATTAAATGAAGCCATTAAGGGTGGACAGGTAGGTACTGTATAAGCACCCCTCTTGCATAATTATTATATTATAATAGGCGCCTTGCTTGGATCACAGGTCGACTGTGGAAGGTGCAACAAATCCTTCACAGTTTTCCTGATTCTCCCATCGAGGGTCATCAGTGTCAGTCCAACCACACTGCAGTGATCCAGCCGAAAGATGAGGCAGAGGCACCGCATAATCCTCGAACATCCGAAGCCATTAGTAGGGCTTCAGAGGGGCTCTCAATCCGCTGATCCAACTCGGCGACAAGGTCAATTCAATTCAATTCAATAAAATTTTATTTGTATAGTGTTTTAACAATTGTCATTGTCGCACAATCAAAAGAATTATTTAAGTTTGTATGGAATGTGAATGTGTATGAATCAGAATGTTCAGATTGTCCCTGGTGAAGGAGTCGAGGGCGACAGTGGCAAGGAAAAACTCCCTGAGATGGTAATAGGAAGAAACCTTGAGAGGAACCAGACTCAACAGGGAACCCATCCTCATCTGGGTGAAACAGATAGCAGGAAATGATCTGCATTTATACAGTGTGTTAGGTGGCAGCAGTTCAGCTATAATAGTTGATGTTAATATGGAGTCCAGGTAGTTATTGGAGACTCAGATTGACTTGTACTATTGAGCAACTGCAGCCAAGTCAAGTCCTCAGAAAAACAGCTGTCAACACCAGTCGAGGCCAGAACCGTCTTCATGGTAGAGTGAAACTGACGCATCCCAAAGAGACACACGGGGCATCCATGCAACGAGATCTCCAAGCAGAAACGGGGCACCAGGATGGATCAGACAGGTCCGGAGGGCAGAGGGAGTCTGGATCACTGGCAGCTCAGGAACCACATGTGTAGCTCGACAGAGAGAGAGAAAGGGAAGAGAGAAAGGAGGAGAGAACAGGAGAGGGGAGAGCAGAAGAGGAGTGAACAGTTAGGTATGGTCACAGTCACATAATGTATAATGTGAATGTATATTTAGTGTAGAGTGCAAGCAGAGACTCCGGCAGGGCTAATTATGACATCATAACTAAACGGGAAAGCCAGAAGGAAACACAAACATGAAGGCTCGCTGAGATGTAAAGCTAACCCCCGAAACACATGCCTCAACTGCGCCCCAGAGCCTAGCGCCAATAACCACTAAGCCAGGCACTCCATCGAGCCCTAGTCCGTCGGCCAAGCACCCCACCTCCGATGCAACCTCTTCAGCCTCCGAGCGCTTCCCGACACGAATCCAACGCGCCCAGCCCCATAGCCCGCAGGGCCACAGAGTTATGCCGCCTCAGGTGCAAGGGAAATAACTCACTCACTGCCCGCCCCACAGGCCTCCCTACTCAGCCACTAGAACCGGCCTCACCCCGGATCTTAAACCTCCAGGACCTTGCTCACCAGCCGGCCCTGACCTCCCACACTTAAGCACCCTCTATCAGGCTAAACAGCTCCAGCATGGCTCGCTGAAAAGCTGTACCCCTGGTATAACAGGGGACTTTGTAATTTTTAGTGCCCTGGGGTGTTTTTTTTTCTCGGCTTGGACCCCTGGTATAACCAACTTTGCAATTTTCTTCCCCCGCTCGCACCACTGGGATACCCGGGAGACTGCTGGGGTCGGCTCGCAGACAAAATATTGGATAGAGGGCTGACTTTCAATGGATCGCACCCCAGCCCGTTCACGAACAGCTCTGCTCCAAACAAAGATCCGCAGCGCCAAGAACCCAACGGGGCTCGTTTGTGTGCCTCACCGGGTTATTGAGGAAACGATAAGAGTAGTGGTATTTCACTGGCGGCTCCCACTTATTCTAAACCCCTCATGTCTCTTCACAGTGCCAGACTAGAGTCAAGCTCAACAGGGTCTTCTTTCCCCGCTGATTCTGCCAAGCTCGTTCCCTTGGCTGTGGTTTCGCTAGATAGTAGGTAGGGACAGTAGGAATCGCTTTCATCCATTCATGCGGGTCACTAATTAAAAGCTAAGCAAAAATCAGGAAACCAACCTGGAAAACAAAACTTTTTGACCAAAATTTTTCAGTATATCACAGGTTCAAAACGAATGCGCAATGGTTTCAGAACTTTGTCTGCTGAGCGTCACATGATCATAATTTAGCCAATGGGTCTCCTCTCTCTCTCGCACAGTACAGTCTCCCATGCTTAGTCTCAGTGTGCATACGCCACTTATATAGTCAACATCAATTCGCGCGTGTACTGTTTATTATAACATTGTGGCCACGTGTGTTCACGCGTAAAACAAAAGCAAGTGTCATTACAGAGGTTCTTTAAAAGCATTGGTTCCATTAGTGTGTGTGTACGAGCGAGTGTCATTAGAGAGGTTCGTCGTTAAAGAAGTTTCCTGACAGAGCACTATTTACATTTGTGTGTGTGTGTGTGTGTGTGTGTGTGTGTGTGTGTGTGTGTGTGTGTGTGTGTGTGTGTGTGTGTGAAAATCACACAGTACACAGTAGCCCCCTCCAACCTGCTCTCCTCTTGTCTTACTTCAGTTTTACACATGAACACACAGGGAATTAATCGAATCATTTATTCAGAAGTTATAAACGTTTCAATATGTTATATATTTTATAATGTTATCAGTTTTTGTTTCAATAAATATTCTATATTTAATGTCTGTAGCATGAAATTTCCTCAGCAGCAGCGACAGGTATCCGAGGTGCTTATGTTACCATGGTAATGCATGGAGGAAGTGACATTACAGGGCGTTCCGAATGGTGGAATTTTGTAGAGGGAAGTTCCCTTAACAGACATTTCCTGCACATGGAGTAGGGAGTAGGGTGTAGGGTGTAGTAATTTCAATGTATATGTATATGATATTCTGTCTCAATTCTTTACCTAAACCTAAATCTATAATAAAAATTATAGACCCTTCATTTCTTTGTAGGTGGGCAAACTTAAAAATCTGTAGGGGATCAAATACTTATTTCCCCCACTGTATATGTACAGTGGAACCTTGGATTATGAGCATAATTCGTTCTGGAAGCGGCTCGTATTCCAAAACACTCGTAAACCAAATTTAATTTTCCCATAAGAAAAAATGGAAACTCAAATTATTCGTTCCACAACCCAAAAAAATGTATACATAAAAATAATTAACACAAAATATTAAGTAAAAATAAAACAAATTAACTGCACTTTACCTTTGAAAAGAAGCGACAGAGTAGTTTTTATGTGTAGAGTAGAGAGAGAGAGAGTGTGTGTGTGTGTGTGTGTGTGTGTGTGTGTGTGTGTGCGTGTATGTGTGTGTGTGTGGGGGGGCACGGTAAAAAATCATATATGCTATCTACTTAAAAAAAATATGGTAACAGCATTGCACATATTATTTTTAAGCAGTTTTTAAGGCTTGATTTTTTTTTTTTGGAAGAATTTACTTGAATAAATCATGTAAAAAAGCTAAATTATTTAGCCAGACACATGATGATTTTAACATTATTAGTGGAATAATCTTTTTTAGATTAAGCAGATAAAACAAAAGGTACTCATATGTATTAAGGAAAATTGCTTAATATTATAAAAACATTTTATAATGAAATGAATACATAATTCATTTTGGTGTTAAACTTGCTTTTATTTCATGTTTCACTGATATTAAAATATTAAACACTGTGTAAAATAGTGTATATAACATTTACAGCAGACACACAAAGAGCAGGCTGATACAGAGAGAGATAAAAATGAATCTTTAACCTCTCTAATGAGACTTGCTTTTGCTTTACACGCGTGCTGTACACACACACATACAGACACAAGATAAAATGTTTTACACACACACGTGGTCACAGTGTTATAGTAAACAGTACACGCGTGCACGGATGTTGATTATACCAGTAAGAGACGAGCACTAAGACCCAGCAGGGGAGACGATTACGTACAATTCCGCAGCACAAGAGAGAGAAAAACCGTTGGCTCAGTTGTGATCACGTGACGCTCGGCGTCAAAACAAGAAGCGCATGCGTGATACATGATACTCGGTGCTCGTAAACCAAGACTTGTTTGTTTTCCAAGTCAAAATTTATTAAAAATCTTTGCTCTCCATGCGGAACACTCGCAAACCGTGTTACTCACAATCCGAGGTTCCACTGTGTGTGTATACTGTATATATTCTTGTCCCAGTGATGCTATAATACATGAGATTAGATATGGATTTCATGGATGAGATGAGACAGCAGGAGGATGAACAGTGGGACAGAGGGACAGAGGGACAGAGGGACAGAGATAGATAGGGAAAGAGAAAAGTAAAATGTAGATATTGACAATGAATGATAAAGAGAGGAGAGAGAAAGCAAGACAGACTGTGAGTGTGTACGTGACTGTTGGTCAGAAAATCTGACCAACTCTTCTTTTTCTCTTCTTTTTCACTAATCTGCTTTTTGTACAATATTTTGCATCTTTATTAACTGCATTTTACAAATATAGTGTCCGTAATTGGTCTCTTGTCCATATCAATACATGTATCATTAGTATTCTTTTTATTATTTAGCCTTTATTATGTGTTAAGTCGCATGTGACCCACTAGATGGCAGTGTTAGACAGTTTGTCATCTCACACACTCATTGTCTATATTGTTTTATCCTGTATTCAGGGTCTGGAGGGGCCTGGAGCCTGTCCCAGGAGACTTAGGACACAAGGCGGGGCACACCCTGGACAGGGTGCCAATCCATCGCGGGGCACACAGGCAAAAAAGCCAGCATGACACAAACTCATTCAAACACTACGGGCAATTTGGGAACGGCAATTAGCCTAATCTGAACTGCGGAAGGAAACCAGAGTACCAGGAGGAAACCCACCAAGCACGGGGAGAACATGCACACAGAGACAGGAATCAAACCTGGACCCTGGATGTGTCGCCCACTGTGTCGTTTAACTTATTATTATTATTATTATTATTATTATTATTATTATTATTATTATTATTATTATTATTATTATAGGTGAATACATTTTATTACGGCTGCAGTGGACGATGCACTCCAAAAGTCTGAGACTACCAGCACTTTTTTTTTTTTCAATTTTATTTATTCATTATTTTCTAATTCATAACAATCTTTTTTTATTCCAAATTATATTATTAGCAAAACAAACAAAAAAACTTTTCATACGTTTCAGGATTTCTGACTGTACTGATTAGATCCAGGTGAGGTGTAAGGAGTTCCCCGTAGACTTTCCTCATCATGATGTCAGAGCTGGTGGGTGGGGCCTTTATGATGAGGATTATTCCCAGGCTGTTCTCCACACTGCTCTGCCCAATAACAGACAGTACAGTACAGACTACACACAGTATGCGGTCAGGGCCGGAGCCTCACATCTGCACACGCAACGGGAGATAAACACAGTGAACACACAGGTAGGGCTTCAGCTCATGTCTTTCAGCTTAAGTCTGGACCCCTGTGTGTCCCGTCTCCGTGGAGCGGAGAGTCTGCTGGTGAGTGTTACTGCTGCTCCTGTGCAACACTTTAATCTTTCAGATCTAAAGACCTGGAGGCTCAGTGTGGACGTCTAACAATGGACTATGTAGGAAATGTAGACATGCACGACTGCGAATGACTGTGAGTTATTTAGTGTGTGTGTGTGTGTGTGTGTGTGTAGACTTTTGGGACGTCCTTTTGGGAGTTCTTATCATTATTACACTATTATTACATAATAATTAATAATCATAAACATGGTGGTGTGGAGATGATACCGGTTTAATTCTGTGGAATGTTATTATATAGTCAGCTCTTTATTTAACTGCTAATTTAATTAATAAATCAGTTATATTTATATAATCATCATTATGAACACTAATCATAAACAGCTTAATAATGAATAATCACAATGCATAAAGAGTTATGGTGATACTCAGTTTTGAGTTTTTAAAGTCTTTACAGTGTTCAAATGTACTTTAGATAAGGTACAAAACATTAGAAAGTGAAAAAAGGCGTTTATGAAAAGAAATAAAGTAAATCCCTAATATGAGGCATGTTCAAGTCAAAACGGGACTTCTGAAAACCACAGTCCTGAGAGTAAAAACTCCCTTTATGTCTCTATATAACCTCCTGCTACACTAATGCACTTATCCCAGTGTTGCACTAGAGCTTGGACACCATCAAGGTAGAAAGTTTTCTCAGAGCCATGATTTGACTGCCTATCTGATTCACGTCTGAAACGCTGGCCTCCCAGGAACTCCTTTAATGACCCAAACATGTGGAAATGTCTTGAAGTGAGGTCAGGACTATATGAGGATGTGGCGATAACTCCCAGCCGAGTTCCTGTACTGTACACGTGGTGTTGGTGAATGACTGTGTGTACAGTTCACACACACAGATGCGTCTCTTCCGCAAGTTGGCTACATCAAGTTTTATTTTTAAGGATCAGGTGTTCCTCTCTCTGAATGTTAGTGAGCCGCCTGAGGCTGGATCTTCAAGTCCCAGTTTGACCTGATGCCCCTCGAAGGTGACAAACACCAAACACAGACGTTCCTGCAATTTCTTTTGTACTAATGCAGTACCAGTCGAAAGTTTGAACACCCCTCCACATTTATTATTTATTTATTTCCTTTTACTAAGTAAAATTACTATTTACTATTGTAGGATAATTTAGAAGACTGAATATCACATGTGGAATTATATACAGTACACTGCCTTGCAAAAGTATTCACACTCTTTGAACTTTTCCACATTTTGTCACGTTACAACCACAAATGTTTTTTTTTTATTGGGATTTTATGTGACAGATCGACACAAAGTGCCACATCATTGTGAAGTGGAAGGAAAATGGTAAATGTTTTTTCACATTGTTCTATAAATAAAAATCTGAAACATGTGGCGTGCGTTTGTATTCACGCTCATTGATCCGGGGAGGAGGAGCTGGGGGGTGGGTGGAATCATGGGTGAGGTGATGAAGGGCTTGAACTGGGACAGGTGGAATACTGGATGGATCCGGAGCGCCGCAGGCAGCTGGAGCCGGTAGGTGACAGGGTTAATCCTGTGGGTGATGCGGTATGGTCCGATGAATCTGGGTGAGAGTTTTCTTTATTCGGTGTGAAGGTGGAGGTTTTTAGTAGAAAGCCATACCTTGTCACCTACATGGTACAATCGTCCCGGAGGATGTCGACGGCGGTGTTGGTGGGTGTAGCGGGCGTTGGCGCGTTGGATGGCCCGGTTGGTTGTAATCCATAGCCGCCGACATCTGCGGACCAACTGTTGGGCGGACGGTACATCAACCTCCGGTTCTGGGTGGTTGAACATCGAAGGTTGGAAACCGTAACATACCTCAAATGGGCTTAGGTTGGTGGCAGAGGAGGTGTGGAGGTTGTGTGACAGTTCAGCCCAGATGAGATAGTGCGCCCAGGAGCGCTGACGATCTGCTATGAAACACCTTAGGTAGCGCTCCAGCTGTTGGTTGGTCCGCTCCGTCTGAGCGTTAGTCTGTGGGTGGTATCCAGATGATAGACTGCAGGTGGAGTCGATCAGATGGCAGAAGGCTTTCCAGAACCGGGCTGTGAACTGGGGCCCTCTGTCCGAGACGATGTCCTTGGGGAACCCATGCAGACGGACTACGTGCTCTAAAATTAGCTCTGCTGTTTGTTTGGTTGACGGGAGTCCGGCGAGAGCCACCAGATGCACGGCTTTAGAGAACCGGTCGACGATGGTGAGAATGGTGTCCTTTCCTTCGGAGGCCGGCAGGCCCGTGATGAAGTCGACGGCAATGTGCGTCCAGGGCCGTCGAGGAACTGGGAGTGGCTGCAGTTCACCTGGGGTTGGTTCATTGGTGTTTTTGGCCCTGGCGCACACTGGGCATGCCTGAACAAACTCTTGGACGTCCTTCGTGAGGGATGGCCACCAGAAATCCCGCTGGAGGTCCGTCGTGTGCCCGGATGTCCCGAGATGGGTGAGGAATGACCCCACTGCAGGACTTCAGATCGCATCCTCTCGGGCACAAAGAGTCGTCCAGGTGGCACACCTGACGGTTCGGTCTCTGTAGCCTGTGTCTGGCGAACTCTCGTTTCCAGGTCTAGTTGGAGTGGGGCGATGATCCTGGAAGAGGGAAGGACAGGCGCGGGGTCCGCCCGGGGAATGTCCACCTCCAGCTGTCGGGAGAGAGCATACGCTTTTGTGTTCTTGGAGCCCGGGCGGTATGAGAGGTGGAAATCGTAGTTTTCAAAAAATAATGCCCACCGCGCCTGTCGTGGGTTTAACTGTTTTAAGTTTTTGATGGTGATGAGGTTTTGGTGGTCCGTCCAGACTATGAATGGCTCACTGGCGCCCTGGAGCCAGTGACGCCACTCCTCCAGAGCCCACTTTATGGCCAGCAGCTCGCGGTCCCCTACCCCGTATCGCTGCTGAGTGGAGTAAAATTTTCTGGAGAAGAAACTACATGGGTGTAGTTTCTGATCTGGACCTCGTTGTGAGAGGATAGCTCCAGCGCCCACATCTGAAGCATCCACCTCCACAACGAATGATTTAATGACGTCTGGGTGGAGGAGAATCGGTGCCGTGGTGAAGCGGTGACAAAGTGACTTAAAAGCGGAGACAGCTGCAGGGTTGAGGTGAAAAGGGAGAGGTGAGGGACGGGTCAGAGCGGTTAGGGGGCGGCAACTGTACTGTAGCCCCGGATAAAGCGACGATAGAAATTCGCAAACCCGAGAAACCGTTGAAGCTGCTTGAGGGTCTTGGGTAGGGGCCAATGACGCACAACTTCTAGCTTCTGCGGGTCCATGGCCACACCCTGGGGCGAGAAGACAAAACCCAGGAACGTCGTGGAGCGCTCGTGAAAAGCACACTTTTCCAACTTACAGTACAGTTGGTGGGCGAGTAATCTCTTCAGAACCGCCCTGACGTGCTGGGTATGTTCTTCCATGGTGCGTGAATAGATGAGGATGTCGTCCAGGTAAGCGAATGCCCACCGACCGAGCATGTCGCGAAGGATGTCATTAATGAGGTGTTGGAATGCGGCGGGGGCATTGCACAGTCCAAATGGGATGACGAGATTCTCATAGTGCCCAGTAGGGGTGATGAAGGCCGTCTTCCACTCATCGCCCTCTCTGATGCGCACCAAGTTGTAGGCGCTCCGAAGGTCCAACTTGGTAAAGATGGTGGCGCCAGAGAGGGCGTCCAGGGCTGAGTTGGTAAGAGGCAATGGGTGTCGGTTTTTGATAGTTATATTGTTTAGCCCCCGATAGTCGACACAGGGGCGAAGTTCACCACCCCGCTTCTTCACGAAGAAGAACCCCGCGGCGGCAGGTGAGGAGGAGGGCCTGATGGTGCCTTGGCGAAGGGCGTTGGTCACATACTCCTCCATGACCTGCGTCTCTATTGGTGTAAGCGAGTAGAGGTGGCCGCGGGGTGGGACTGTACCGGGTTGGAGGTCAATGGCGAGGTCGTAGGGACGATGCGGAGGAAGATGTGTAGCTCGTCGCTTGCAAAAGACCTCCGCCAGGTCCCGATACGGCTCTGGGATGGCGTTGGTGTCGACGTCGGGGGCCTCGGACTCCCTAGAGCACGTCCCAGCCGCTGCCCGTAGGCATAGTTCAGTGCAGGTCGCGCCCCATTGGAGGATCCGGTTCTGGGTCCAGGAGATGAGGGGGTCGTGTTGTAACAGCCAGGGATGTCCAAGGATGATGGGAGGTGACGAGACGGAGGTGACGAGACGGAGGTGACGTAAAAGTGAAGCTGTTCTTGATGTTGATTAATCGAGACAGTGATGGGTTCTGTTTGGGTGGTGATTGGGCTGGTGGATAGGGGGCGACCGTCAACAGATGTGATTTGAACGGGCTGGGATAACGCCTCGAGTTTTACCCCCAGTCTTTTGGCATATGAGGAGTCAATGAAGTTACCTGCTGCCCCGGAGTCGATGAACGCAGCACTTCGGACTCGTTTGTGGCCAACCTGGAGGTGTACCTGAACCGTGAGACGGGAGGAGTTGGTGGTGATGGCGGAGAGACGGAGGTGACCCAGCGAGTGTCTCTCCCTTCTCACCGGGCCTGTGCGTTTCCCGGTCTGAGAGGACAGGCTGCCCGGTGATGTGTGGCTGACCCACATTATTATTATTATTATTTATTTATTTTTTATTTTTGTTAAATTTCTTTCATTTTTGTGAAGCTGCTTTGAGACAATGACCATTGTTAAAAGCGCTATATAAATAAAATTGAATTGAATTGAATTGAATTGACCCGCAATAGGCGCAGAGTCCTTCGCGGAAGCGTCTCTCCCGTTCTGCAGTGGTCAAGGAGGCGCGTCCTAATTGCATGGGTTCCCCGGCTCCTGTGTCAACCACGGCAGGAGGTGGAGAACCGACATGTCCAGGGGTGGAGTAGGTGATGGAGTCTGCGGGTCGTGGGGTGGTGACGGTGAAGGTGGGTGCAGGCGGCAGGGTGCGAGGGGCTGGCCTCGGGCGAGAGAGAAGGCGCTGATCGATCCGGAGAGCGAGTTGGATCAGGCCCTCCAAGGTCGCAGGAAGCTCTAGCCCGACTAGTTCATCCTTGATTCGAGACGCCAGGCCCTCATAGTAGGACGTCCGGAGCGCTGCATCGCCCCATGTGGTCTGTACGGCGAGGGTACGAAACTCCGCTGTGTAGCGGCTCATGGGCGATCCTCCCTGCCTCAGGTGGTAGAGTCTGGTGTCGGTCTCCACCTCGCCCGCTGGGTGCTCGAAGGTGAGTCGAAGTTGGTGGGTGAACTCATTGTATGAGTGGGCGGTGTCCGTGTCTGCTTGGAGAACTGCCGTGGCCCACTCAGCTGCCTGCCCTTTAAGCAACGAGACGAGAAGAGCAATGCGGAGGCGATCGGTGGAGTACTTGGTGGCATTGAACTCAAACACCAGATCGAGAGCTGTCAGAAATACACTGCACTTCCCATCTGTGCCGTTCCACTTCTATGGTAGAGAAAGAAAAACATCAGAAGGGGGGGGGGGGGTGATGATGCGGCGCCGCGGCCTCCGCAGCGTGCGATCGAGCAGTGACGCCATCAACAGCCACGCGGAGATCCGCATTCTCCCGCCGGAGCTCAGCGACCTCGCGGCGGAAAGAAGCGAGATCCCCGGTTAGCTGATTGATTAGCGCGGCATGCTGATCCACAACGTCGCAAAGGCTCGCATAATCCGCTGGGTTTACTAGGACAACGACCCTAATGAGCTACAGTAGAAGAATCTAAAGCAGATGATTTGTTGCCTTTTTGCCTCCAACTGTACATAACTCCATATATGTGGCATAATGTTGGTGTCTTCAGTGTTTTTATACCATAATTTTAAAATGATAATAAAGAACCCTCACCTGAGTTGTCCACATGTCCACAGTATTGACTGGTGCTGGACATCCAGTATTAGTTTCCATTTCTTTTTCTACATGTTGTTTCTACATGAGTTTGTCCTCACCACCTGCTGAACTCGGATCAAAATCTGAAACTGAATTCTGTATTTACTTGATAAACCATTCTTTCATTCATTCATTCATTTTCTATACCGCTTAATCCTGTGTTCAGGGTCGCGGGGGACCTGGAGCCTATCCCAGGAGACTTCAGGCACTAGGCGGGGTACACCCTGGACAGGGTGCCAATCCATCGCAGGGCACACACACACACACACACACACACTCACACACCCAATCACACACAACGGGCAATTTAGCAACGCCAATTAGCCTAACCTGCATATCTTTGGACTGACGGAGTAAACCGGAGTACCCGGAGGAAACCCACCAAGCACGGGGAGAACATGCAAACTCCATGCACACAGAGACGGGAATCGAGCCTGGCCGGGGAATCGAACCCAGACCCTGGAGGTGCAAGGCGACAGTGCTAACCACTACACCACCGTGCCGCCATCTTGCTAAACCAATAAAATTCTAATGCATGTTGTGATATACAGTGTGATATATACAGTGTGATACTGTGTATTATTTTATTCATCTTTATTTCCTTTATTCCCAGTTTGTGCAGCTCTTGAATTCTCCTGCGCTGTTTTTAAGTGCGAGAGTTTAAGAATTCTGTTCCACAGAGCTTCACGTGGGTCAGATATTTCGCTCGGGGTGACGTGTTCCTGTTTATCTTCATCCTCTGCGTTTGTCTGGACAGCATCGGTTGTCAGTGTGAGAAACTCATCTCAGTGTTGTGGAGAAATCCACAAACATCCAGCATGTGGATTCATGTCCACGTGTGTTACCATGAGGTGATCGTTTCATTCTGATGAGGAAATAAGCTGGGTGCAGGGAGAGGGGGGGGGGAGGGTTGGGGGGGGGGGGACTCAGTCTGAATGTTTACTGCTACACGTGTTAATAAATGTCCGTGTCCATGACCTTGCCTCAGGAAAGGAACGCATTCGGTACTCGCAGACCACGCTGACTTAAATTCCTGAGAATTTGGATGTGAGAAGATTTGGTTTTCATTTCCTCCTGTGCTTTTACACGGTCCTGGGTGGGAGCGAGGGGGACGCACAGCTCTCTGCATCTCGGGTCGAGTCTGGACTCTGCTTTCTCAGTCCATGCATCATCTGTCTGACTTCACGCTGCAGGTGGAGGTGATGATGTTGTCACCCTGTCACATGCATGATGCAGATTAATATTAATTCTTGCAAATCTTTGGATAATTGCAATCCAGAAAAATTCAGTAAGGTCTTTAAAAAAAAGAAGAAAACATCCCCGATGTTTTTCTAAGTGCATGTCACACTATAAACCTCCTCCCCGACACTTTTATACACAGTGCTTCTAAGTGAATGTTTGCTTTGGATCTCTAACGAGTAACGTTTCCTCATTCTTCACATCTTTTATAAAACCACAAAACGAGTAACCTTGTCTGTAATGCGCAGACTGCTGGTTCTGGATCAGGCAGGACATCCTGTTGTAGTTCTGTAGTTTGGAGTAGTTCTGATTGTTAATTGTTTTGTTCTAAATGGGAAAAGTTAGCTCGTATCTTTATAGAAGCGGTTGTTCTTCTGCGCCACTAAAGCACGTTCATCCAGACGAGGTGTCGTAATTTGAAATACATTTAAAACAATAAGTAAAAGGTATCACATCCGCTCACCTGGAGAGACAGAGGCAGTTTCGAGCAGGAGTCACCCTCTACGCCCCCACCAGAGGGAAGTCAGAGGGCAAAGAACATGGTGATGGAGTAGAGGTCATGCGCTCCAGACTCTGGGACGAGCCCTGGGGAGTTAACTGACTTTCTGGGAAAGTTGTTTCAAATGTGGGATTTATTTTGGTAATGGTTATGGAATTCCCCCTCCCCTCGCTTTCTCTCTCTCAAGCGAGTCTCACTCTGTTGGTTTTGTGATGACTCCTGGTCTGAGTTCCCAATACACGCATGCACACACACACACACACACACACACACATATGGAACGTTTTTTTGTTATTTTCCAGCTGCTTATTCTGCCCTGCCTCTGAGATATATTTAGCCATCTGTCCGACCCTGTGCAGCTTTACTGCTGTGAACCAGTTAGCTAGTGTTTGTTGTTGGTGGAATTTCAGAGCTTAGTGTTGTAATGCACATGACTTTGTTTAGACAACTGAACCTGGTAGAGTTCTGTCGATGATGACGCAATGGACTTACTGTATTTTAGGGTTTTACACCTAAAAGTACCAGTACTGGCTCCGAGCTCACTGCAGTCGCTCCCGTGGACATCCAGCGAGTGCAACGCCTGATCCTTGAACAACAACATTGCCGACTTCTGGAAGAGACGCATCTGTGTGTGTGTGAACTGTACACACACTCATTCGCCAACACCACTTACAGGTTACAGGATCTCGGCTGCGAGTTATCGCCACGTCCCCGTACAGCCCTAAACTCGCTCCAAGACATTTCAACATGTTTGGTTGAAAAAAGTAATTAAAGGAGTTCTTGGGAGGCCAGCGTTTCAGACATGAAACTCCGCCGTAATGAGAAAACTCTCTTGATGGTGTCCAAGCACTAGTGAGACACTGGGATAAGTGCATTAGTGTAGCAGGAGATTATATAGAGAAATATTAAAAAAATGATATATAGAAATATAGTTTGATGAGAGTTTTTACTCGCTGTGTTCTGTTATTCTGGCTCGACTCGTATGTACACAACTCCGGCATTATTTTGGTCATAAGGATTTTTGGTGGATAAATAACAGCCTTATGTGACCTTCATCATCCTCATTCTCTTTATCAGCTGCACCGGAACTGTTTAAGCTCACTGTTATAGTCGTGCATGTCTACATTTCCTATTGTACATGGAACTGGGATGAAGGCTACAAGGGCAGACTGTGTGATCTCTACCAAACCTCAATGAACATCAGTAATTTTTCACAACCTATAGATCACTGTGGATTGTAGAAGTTTCTGTGCAGGGAGATGAAGCAT